>NW_024121654.1:19531159-20034970 GCF_016745375.1 Pimephales promelas
CCTATGTCAAGCCCTTCATGGAGTGTTTAAAGGTAAACGTATAAATTGCTTTTCAGGCTATTATCGACACAACAGATCTCTTTCCACCTTTTTTTCCTTATACTATAAAGCACAACTGCAAGCACAAATTGCTTTCAGGTACACAGATAAATTTAAGACTAACACAAGCTGACCAAAACTTTGTTTCCCCCTCCTTTGCTTCTCCCTCACAGGGAAGATTTATTCCACAGGCCATAAACAGGATGCAGCTGCCCTGTTCTGCTGGAGGAGCTGGAATCCTGAGTGCTTTTCAGCGGACGACAAAGAGCCAGCAATGCAGCGAAATCCGGCCTTCCCTCTCCAAATAATGAAGAAAGTTAACTCGTTCACTCACCACTTCGTCTTCTGACCAGCACTTCTCGATCAGCTTGGGCACTGGCTTCTTCACCAACCGCTGCAGGGCTTTCCCGGCATCATAGCTGCTCTCATGAAGCTGTGTGAAAGACGACAGAAATTCACATTAAATGTTAGCCCTTTTGGAAATGTATCTTTACAAGCTACTCATTACTTACAAGCTAATCATCTGTATGAATCTCAGCTAGAGAGACAATAATGTTTAAGAATAAGTGTTATTACTAAATGCTAATACAAGTTAACGCATTGAAAACACCACATCCAAGTGAACACTAATTTAACCTTAACCTCCTAAGTGCCACGCCCCTCTTTTTGAATAAAAATGAAAATGCACAATTCGAACTTAAATGGTTGTAATTCAAGAATGAATTATATATGTATAATTTGGAATATATATGTAAGATTGGTCTTGTTTTAAAGAAGACATTTGGCAGATTTTCATAGAAGAAATTAAGAAAGTGAAATGGAAAAAAGTTATAGAAGTTTGAGTTTATGAAAATGTAAAAAAATATTCCTATTTTATATAAAATATATTTTTTCAAAACCTGGTGGACTCTAAAACTGCAAGAAAATCAAAGTCAAAACTCTGAACAAGTTGTGTTTCAAATTTTTGGTTGATATCTCAAAAAATTAGCTCTCAGTAAGATTTGGTTGGGCGCAGTACCCAACTTTTTCACTAGGTTACAACCAGACTCCATTACTTCCCATATAAGTGCACCTCCATTTCCATATGTGTTTTGAGTGATCTGAACCATTATTTCCGGAATTTTCCTACAGTTTATGAAGTAGGCATCCAATTCAGAAGTAGTAAGGGAAGTTTGGCATATTTTGATATAAATTCAACCTCAATAATCACATACAAATAACACGCATGTGCTTTATAGCTTGGTGCCACATCACAAATAGAGAATCTATCATTTTTTTCTTTATATTTAAAACATTTTCTTTTTCTTTTTCTTAAAAAAAAACTGTGGTTTCTACCATTCTTTCATGATTTTCATGTTCATCACTATTTCAAAATAAAGGTCTTAACACGCTTTAGGAGTATGAAAATATTCTTGTTGCAAATTGATAGATTACGGCTCTTCTGTAATTTATTTTGACAATCACCAAAAAGATATATAATGTGTCAATATTAGTTTAAGATTAGTAAAGGATATTACTGTTTTAAATATGTAATTGCTATGGGCCCGTCGGCGGTGCAACTTTAGAGGCCAACTTGAGTCAAAAATACTCAAATCTAATAAAATCCTAAATGGAAAACCTCCTGATTTAACTGTTAAACTAAACACACTAATACAAAACTGAAGTTAGCAGTGTTGCAACTTTTAGTTAGTTACTCCGCAGTTTATTGTTACAATGTGATTGCAATCGACTCATTTTCCCCAGTGTAAGTACAGCCTGAACACTTTAACAGTGGTTGGATCTCTATAAACGTGAAAGATAGGGTGAGTTTGGACAGCTAGACTGGAAATCTGAAAGCCATTAAGTATTGAGCAGGCAGATGAGTGTGAACTTGAATAACCTAAAATATACTGCCAGTAGAGCAGCCACGCACGCCTCACGGATGATGCAGAAAAACACTTTAATATGACTCGGAACGTCCAGACAAGCTACTTATTATCACTAGCCGTTAACAATGGAGCGTTTTGTCTCAAAATGATGTCACTTACTATTTAAAGGCTTAAAGTGTCACACATTAGATGTGTTTACAAAAACATTTGAATGCAGAACAATATCCGGTTGAAGTGACGCAATCCTTTTTCCTGCACCACTGGAGACTTTGGCCGAATCAAAATACACATTTCAACATCAGCGATCATTACTAATATGGCTACAACAGAGCAGCTCGTCAAAGACAAACAGATACCTGACTGAGGCACGGGGCAGATCAAGCCGAAAGCACAATGGAATTGCAGATGAGTGGAAAAGGGTCAAGAAACTGTGAACCTCAGGTCACATTAATTCTCAGCTTATTCTCACTTCAAGTCAAAATGGAAAATTCATGTTTATTGCATTTCAGGTTAATTTGTCGAATGCTTTTTTAAAGGATAGGAGACAAACAGTGGAATTGGTTTCATAATGGATCACAAGTTGTCCGACATGGGCAGCATTAGCATAAGTGCTCTATGCTCTGTACTTGATCGGGTAACTTGTCCGTGTAGGAGCTGGTAAATTCAGCTTTGTAAAAAAAAAAGCTCAGCTGTCAGCGACCACTGTGTATTAATGAAGCCATGGATTACACCCCTCTTGTTCAGACATCTTACAATCGCAGACATCACTGAGGAGCTCTTCAACGCCAATTTACTAGCGTGTTTTGATGGCCCCTGGTGCCTGTGTCTTTCCCGAGGCGAGGCTGTGTTCAGAGAGCGGCAGCCTGTGGTGCACCGCTGAGAAGGTGAACAAATGTGAGTGAAAACGCTGAGGGATTTTTTTTTTCATCTTCTGACAATTAGGCATGAAGCCTGCTAGGGACATCTTACTTCACTGTTTCTCTCTGGTGCTGGGCGCTTAATTGGCCAAGACAAATTGGGTTTTAGCTGCTGTACTGAGCAAGTAGAGAAAAATTAGATGCAAAGAAGAGTCTACCATATACAGGCAGATGTGTCACACTTAAGTTACTTTGAAGGTCAGGAAAATGTGTCAAGACCACACACCAAACAATTAATGAAACTGGGAAATAAATCGAGCCACAAAACCCCTGTAATAATCTATTTAAAAAATAGGGTTGTTAAAACCTTCTCCTCATGAGCCTGAGTGATTAGTTATTTAGAAAATGGCTCTTACTGAAACGTGTGGTCTGTTAAATCACTACTGTCTGCAGCTCTTTTGGGTTTAGACATTATGCCATTTTATGGTTTTCTTAACTGAGTAATATGACTGGATTAATTTATCTTTGTGTTGTTTAAATAGCTCCACAGTAAAATGACAATAAATATTGCTAATAGCATAACAAAAATGCACTTAGACTGAATCACCAATTACAAAGCAGCAGATCAGAGTCTGAAAAAGCACTCCGTTCAGCAGCAACGTTTTATTGAAGAATCTACATTGCTGTTTATTTGCATCTCATGTCTGGTTCTCTAAAAAGTGACCAGGTGATTAGAAAATCATGACTGAATAGAACAAGTAACTACTACAACTACTACTAAGGTATTCATACTGTCAAATGACAAACAGTGTTAAAGTACAAATGCTGTAAAAAAAAAAAAAAAACTATATCAATATAGCAATGAGGTGTGTGTGAGATAGATCATGCTATTTGCTTCAGCCAATGGCAGCATGGAGTGTAAGTTTAGCAAACATTACTCCACTTTATTACAAGTTACAGCAAAACAAAGCCTGAATGTACATCAGAGGACATATGTTGAAAAACACAGTACAACATTCAATCATGGACAGTAGATATAAAAATTCTATACACCTCTTTGGTTTTGCAACGTAAAAAAAGAAATACATAAAATTAGAACTTTTTTACAACCTATGCAATGCTAGGTCTGGGCGATATGGCCCAAAAAAATTATCACGATCATTTTTTTATATCAGTCGATATCGATAATTATCACGATAAATGTCAAATCTTTATTTCTTTCAAGTTTAAAGGCAGATTTTTGCTACTAAGTGAAGTGAATAAACCAGAGCATTAATTGTGGTTTTAAACTATTGTCAGAAAATATGACAAACACTTGCCAAACACAAGAACATTTGCCAAATCTGAGTTAGAACATTCAAACGTGTCATTTTCCCTTAACAAAATAAATATCTTAATCGAAAAAAAATTCTTAGTCTCTGCATGTTCTATTTTTTATTTGGTAAAATATAATATTCAGACTGTTTGAGTTTTATTAAAACCAACCATTGGTCATCCAGCATCTTGCATTTAGATCATGATAACCACAGATAAAACCGGGCATAGCCTATAGCACCTCACTATCATGGCAATGTGTTACTTAATGGTTTCTATGGTATTTGTATGAAAACCTGTAGCCTATACATTAAATAAGGTTATTATATTCCATTAGTCCTTGCATTGTCTACATTAATAATATAATACAATTCAATATGTATATCCCAAATTTCAAAGCGCAGTTATTAGTAGGCTAACGTTACAGTAAATCCGTGGTAAATGATGGGATTTGTAAATGGAAAAGCCTTCAGACTGTATCATTGCACACAGTGTTTCTCCTGTTCGTCAGCGCCGTTTCATCTGCCTTTAAAATGGTTTAAATCACAGGGACATGTGTGTTCTTCGCTGAATTCAAGCGCTTCTCACTGGATCTCGTGACCGAGGCCATTCAGAGTAAACGCATCTGCCCAAGTGAGCTCGCGCTCGCGCTGCTGTTTGGACTTTGAGCCGAGCTAAAACAGTCCGTGAGGTGCACGTGGTTCAAATGAGTTTCGTTATGCTTTTGGCACATAAACATTATCTAACATTTATAAAACTCTTGATATCGTTTTGTCTAAAAAAATTATATTGCGTTAACTATTATTATCGTTTTAATCGCACAGAATTACCTAATCACGCTCACATGTAATGGTATACGCCAAGTAGAGAAATCATGGCTAGGACTAGGTATCGTTAATTTTTTCCCCATTTCGATACCTTGACTTCGATACTGGTTCCTGAACGATACTTATTTCTATAGCAACAAGATTACATTACATATCACCTAAAACTTATTTTTTTTTTAAATTCAGTTTGTTGACTTTTTTTATAGACTCATATAGGCCACTGGGGGCAGAATATATGTCTCGAGCTCAAGCGCACACATAAAGCTTGCTGCAAAGCACTGGCAAAAATTAGCTTTGATTATGAATGTGTTGGGGAAAAATAGCAAGGAGACATTTTAATTGTTTTTTAATAACCTAGTGTTTTCGGAGTCAGTGTTGACAATAAAGAAGATACGTTGAATTTCGTTTAATTTTTGACGCGTTCCGGTTCCTCTTGCAGTCGAAGATGGAGCAACTTTCTGCTTTTAAGTTTACTTTGTGCACTGTCAAGTGCTTCATTAGGTTTGTCATGTTGCTGGTCTTGATAGTAATTATCTTGTCGCAAATATTGCATTTAGTCGCAAATATTGCAGTTAGTGATTCCAAGTTTATTTGCTATGTGTCACTGGCTTTCAGTGCATTGCATAACCCAATAATGTCTTTATAGAGATGCTTTAAGTCTTTCTAGATGTAATACATAAACAATAATGAACTAAAGAACTACACAGTTGTAAGGTTTATGCTTTGGTTCTAGTTTCATTGAGTTTTTAGTTAGATATTTCTAGGTCCTTATTTGTTCCCATGGATTCTAATTAGTTCTATACATATTTTTAGTTCATTTATATTGTCAACCTCATAAGCTCTTTGTTCTCCCCAGGTCTTTGTCTTGCGATAATGTGACGAAACAAAACATTGTATGTTTGTTTTGTGTTTGATCTTCATTGTTCCTGTTCTGTGAGTATTTTTGGATGTAAATTCAAGACTTCTAAATTGAAGACAATTTCGTCGGGTTTACTGATGAGCATTTCTTGACAATAGCTAAAATTAATAAAATTTAAAAAAAAATATTGTAGAATAAACAAGTTATGACAACCATTTGAATCACTATGTCTCAAACATAATTATAAAACGTATAATTACAATAACTGACAACAGAAACTTACATTTTATTTTTGTGCATAAATCTTAAAATGTTTTTCTTGGTTAAAGTGACTGAAAATAATGGAACATGTCAATCACAAAAATTAATGAAACTGTTGTTTCACTCATGTTGTTTCATTGTACTCACAATGTAGCTTAATTAGCCTACTTTTAATGCAATAGCTTATTTTACATAAATCTATTAATATCCTTTGTTCTCAAATTTACTGCACTGAAATAATTATTAGATTATAAACATTCTTTCACTTATACATTGTGCTGGTATTATCTTATGAATTACATGATTACATGATTACATCATAAGTTTCAACAATGTGTTCATAATGTAATACATCTTTCATACACATTTGTTATTACATTGGAAAATCGTTTTTACATTGAGCTCAAGATTTTATTACATCTTGTCAAAAATTATTAGAAACATTTTATTATACTAATAATGTAATACCCATTACATCATGTGTAGCTATTACATTATGCTTTGTTGTGACTTTGAGTTGCTACACAGCTTCTACATAAAACACATCACTATCCCGATGTTACTCAATGCTAATTTTACTGTTAGCTAAGAGCTCCTGTAATCTTAAATCTGGAATAAGGGTCAGTTACATTGTGAACAGTGTGTGTGTGTGTGAACTTACAGTGTTTAATGCGTTAAGTGTAGTGTCGTCTCGTGAGGCGGCGAGGCAGCCGTCTTCTGTTGACCCCCCATCACACATCCCTGCAAATGCTGCCATGCTCCTGACAACCAGAAAAAGGGAATATTGATGTCCAAGATAACAACACCACATTGTATAACACAACTAAAATCCGGGGAGAAGGTAGGGCTTACCTGGCTGCCCGCAGGTACATGAGCAGGTCACAGTCGTTGACCCCAGGCATCCAAACCAGCTCCTCATTCTCTGTCACTGCCTGACCTCCAGGAGAGGGAAAGGGCTGGAGTTCTGGCAGCTTGGCCTAATTTGGCAAAGCGCAGAGGGGACAGACAGCTGTGGTCACAACACAAATAGCACTAGTGGTGAGTGCTAAATATCAGTTTTCAAAATCATTTAATCTCTGTATGCGTCGCACCGATGGAGGGGAGCGAACAATCACTGGTTCGCTTGAATCAAAGAGGCAACTAAACATTTAGTTTCCCATTGTGTGTATAAATATTGTGTTTATACTTTTGAATGTGATATTGACACAAGACTTAGGTGGTTACCAGGGTGCTGCTATGCAGCTTGTAAGAGTGTTTTTAGTTTGTTATTAAGGAGGTTGTGGGAGGCCTAATGCCAAGGTATAAGCAAGCATAATTAATAGATATACACTACCATTTTGTTTGGGGTCGGTAAGAATTTTTTTATGTTTTTGAAAGAGGTCTTTTATGTTCACAAAGGCTGCAATCATTTAATTACCAAATACAGTAAAAAAAAAAAAAAACTATAATATTGTGACATTACTATATAAAATAACTTTTTCTATGTTGTCGCATAAACCTTCAGAAATTCTAATATGCTGATTTGAGGATTATCATCAACAGCACTCTTTATTTGAAATAGAAATCATTTGCAACATTATAAAATAATTTTTAAGAATATATATATATATATAAATCCTATCTGAAGACCAATTTAATGCATCCTTGCTAAATAAAAGTATTTTCTTTGAAAAAAAAGTAACTGACACTAAACTTCTGAACGCTAGTGTATATTATTCGCACAGGGAAAAATAAAAAAACATGGCGAAAATATAGTGTCCTGAAATCCTCGACTAAATCCCTTCAGTAGAATGTTGCCAGAGTTAAATACAAAAATCATGTGCTCAAATAAATCTTAGAGCAAACCACAAAAGTAATTTCCTAAGTTATATCTAGCATTTAGATCCGGCCCGTGTTGGATCAATATCCATGGTGCGCTAGCCTGTAATAGCTGGCTTTGTAGAGCTTTATTACCGAACTTCATTTAAAGTCATTTGAAGTAACCCTGGGCAGAGGTCCTGCCACTGGTTCCACTCCACATGATAACTCGAATGAATCTCTGGGAAAATATACACTATAAAACCTCTGACATTAATTGCCCGTGGTACTCTGTCTTTTTCATCGTGTGCCATCTTCTTTAGCGATCTTCCTTTTGGCTTTTCAATTTCAGACCACTGTGACCGTTCCTAATTCCCATAAAACACAGTTGAATGTTTCTAATAAATCCCACATACACAGAGCCAATTTCCAAACACACTATTCCATATGAGTGTTGCACTGCATGAAAAATCCATTAAGTATTTTCTTGAATGCGCTATGAGGACATGTTCAAGTTAAGTATGCAGGTGACAGAAGACCAGTAGTAATATAATTGAGCTTGTCAATCAAGCCACTGCTTAATATGAGCTTTGGAAATCTTTGTTCAATCTACACAACACGCAATGTCAGGGAAGACAAGGTTTCAGATAACATCCTAAGAATTTGTAAAGAAACATACCTGGTGACTGGGACCGACTCGAATCTCCCCTTGTGTACTGTTTAATCGCCTGAGAGAAAAGGAGAGAGAATGAAAAAAAATAAATAAATTGGTTGTGTGGTTTATGAAATGTCATACACTGTGTTTAGCTATTTTTAATAAGTGTCGTATAGGAAATTGTGCTTCATACAATGGAGATTGACATCTGAAGTTAGTACTCAAATTGTATTAGCATTAAAAGCCCAGATTGTTAACCTTCAGGCTATAACAGCCTTTTAGCAGCTTTCTTTACAAGTTTTTACCTCTCCAAAAACCTTTTCAATGCTCTGATGGTGCTTTTAATGTATTACATGGCTTTAGCAGCACATTAAAATACATCACATTAATGCAAGATTCACATTACTGCACAACAGAGGCTAAGAGGAAATGGTGTGGATTTAAATCTATAGACCAAACAAAGGCGGCGAACAGCGCAGTTGACGTTTCTCATTGTTTTTGTGGAGGTACACTACAAAAGCCCCCAAATAACCAGATGATAAGCAAGGGGAGATGAGCCCTGAAATGGCTGCTGTTGCAAACCCATGGCAGTAACCATGGCAACTACAATTTAATAATAGTGTTCCGATCTCCAGCTGCAGTGGATTAAAGAAAATGACAAGATGTTCCTTTTGAAAAGCCTTCCCCGCTCTGTTGCCACGGTAACAGCACTGATTTTCATATAGCAGGCACAGAGCGGGGCCCAGAAACTGTCACTATGATTTGCGTCCAGAGTAGCTCTCACTCCACCGCCGGGCTGACTGCCCGAACCTGGCTGCAAAGTGAGGAGAGGTTAGGGCCTCAAATCATATCCCTCCTTCATCTGGGTACATTTCATAAACAACCCCTCTCTCTCCCTCCAGCATGATCCACTAAAAACACAAGCTCTGTCAATGGAGGAAATTCCACACTGAAGCAAATATGGCAGACAGATGAAGAAAAAACAGACAGGCCTGCATTAAAAGCTTTTCAACATTGAGCTGTTGAACGTTTTAAGAGTCTGATTCTAATGCTCACGGCTCCTATAATGAAAGACAAATCCACATGAAATAAATTGCAAGGCAAGCATTAATGTGCTCTTGTCTGAAACTGAATCTGCTGCGAGATGATGGCGATAGCGGAGGGGAGAAATCACTCGGCCGGGTTCCTAAACATTCTGCAGGCTCTGCATTTTTGGAGGGTCTGAGTTAGGCAGCAAACACACAAGAGTCTTGATCAGCCTTGACAGTGATCTGAGAGCTGCCACGCCACAGTTAAATCGCAAACAGCACGTATTGCAAAGAAAAATCTCTCCAAAATGAGTCAAGAAAATATGAAAAAACAATAGTTTATTTAAAAATGACTATTCACAGGATCACGGTTTATCAAGATTTAAAAACTTGTTAGATTAAGTTTTTCAATTCCATAACTTTAAAATTATAATTATATGCATTCAAACTTTTCCATTCAAATTTTGCCATTATCTGCTAAATGCATGAATTCTATTGTTTAACCCACAGGAATATATTATTTTGAAGTATTGAAAAATACTTCAGAAATATTCATTAAGAAATATTAAAAGTTTGATAGTTATATATATATATATATATATATATATATATATACACACATACACGTGCGTACATTTCATGGAGTTTGTGTGAGTGTGTGTGTGTATGTATGTATATATATATATATATGTGTGTGTGTGTGTGTGTGTGTGTGTGTGTGTGTGTGTGTGTGTATATATATATATATATATATATATATATGTATATGTATGCATGTATGTATATTACACACACACCACGAAATGTGTAAAAAGTTTACTATTAGCACAGGAAAATATTAACTTTCATGATTCATGATTAATACAAAAAATAGAGAATCTGTATTTTAATGATGCACATCCTTTTTGCAGGTATAACTGGGACTTCCGGGCAAGTCTGACATGTCGAATATAAACGTATACACTTTGTAACAAACTATTTTGTAAATTCCTTTTGCACTGGTATTCTGTTGAACTGAAAAAACTCTGACCAGATGAAGTAGTATAGAGTTCATCTGAAGCATAGAGTTAATCTGAAGGGAGTTTAATAAAAGTCTGCTTTAAAAAGTAAAACAGCAACATGTGTGAACACTTATGCAGTGACGCTTCCTGGCTTGACATCCTTTGAATCAAAAAGGTCAGAAAATTGCACTGGAAGGGCAAATGAAAAATATCAGCATGATATTCCTCAGTCATGCCTTAAAACATTTAAGATCAAAACCTCAGATCAATGCATTTTAACTTGGATAGAATAAACAGTTTATAAACTAATGTTTATGAAATAATACAAACATGGAGCAACTCCCAAATACACTTATTATACACTACATCTTTAATTACAACACTATCTCTAGCACATGAAGCGCTGTCAACACACACAACATCCTGCATATTTTGACTCGACCACGAGCACAGCAATCAAGCCTAGCCCCGCCCCCTCCATCAATATCCCCCAATCCCAGCACGACTTAGGGACTCTCACAACACATTGCATAAATAAAGCAAGCGCCTCAACAACTTTATTTACACACCGACTAAAGCCCTTTAAAACAACGGAGGCTTTGCATTATACATTTGAAACTCCATCCTACGCCATGACATTCCGACTGTAGTCACAGCATAGCGTATTGTCAATTCATAATAGGACGATTTTTTATATAATTTTTAAGTCTAAAACCATTAAAGTGGAATATCTTATGTCGGGACAATTCGCACTAGCGTGCGTTCAAACCCGCTTTATTTCACACGCTCATAGCACTAATGATGAAAGCACACAGCGTTGACATTAGCACAGACGGCTAATGCTACTGACAGCAACACAAACAACCGGGCAGCACTGTCAACGCGATTTAAAGCACGGACAGCTATTTTCAAGACAAACACGTATATAGCATTACAACAGGCGCGCGAGGCGGGTACGTCCAGAATGACGCACGCCGATATTTTAACAGGTGAAGACGAGCATGCTAACGTACCTGCGCGGACTGAACAGGTCGTCCATGTCGGAGCCAGAGCTGCGGTTTGATTTGACAGAGTGAGGAATAAAGTGTCCCCTCGCACCTATTTGTGTAGGTACTCAAAATGGAGGCTCAGGCATTCAGTCAGCTTTTACACTGAGCTTGTGCCGTGACCGACAGACAGCACTGAGCATGTGCCGCGACCTCACACACATACGCAGAGGAATCACAGCCCATCTCTCCTGCTCACACACACCATGCTGCTGCTGCATACCAAACAAGCGGGAGGAGGGAGTGGAGAGGGCGATAGACTGTGATTGAGTGGGGGACCCGTGAAGGGGGCTCCCAACCAGCAACAGTACACCAATGCTCCTGTTTATCCGCCACAGCATCTTATAGCCCTCAAATATCCCCTTTCTTCTCCCCGAGCTCCTAATGCACCCCATTATTGGAGCATCACATGACTATGGTAATGGGCCCTAATGTAATCCTGCTTTTTCCCTGACACAACAGCATACAGGCTATGATTGTTATACACAAAGGAATAGGGGATTTAACTATTCATTCCCATTACGGTTGAACATTTAATAGAGAAGCGTGACACAGATTTTTTTTTTGTCAATATCGTATGTTTAAATATAATTATTGCACATCATCTGCAAATAAAAGGATTGTACCCCCCACCCCCTCCATTTCATTTACACTATCCTAATTAAAATTCATTTGCAGATGTGGTTTGGATTTCAAATGCTTAAATAATTGTTGTATGCTTAAATACATCTCAGATTACATCAATTACATTGGTTTTAAATTTGAGGTTCCAAATAGTAAATTTTTATTCTAAAATAAGTAGCCCACAAAAAAGACATAACAGCCATTACAAAAGACAAGTCATTGTCCTTTAAAACACTGTAACGCGAGTGCACCACACAGAGACAAGGCCGTAAAATAGGCAATGGACATTCTTTGAGCAAAACCGGGATTGCTATGGTAAGTAATAAACTGTGAGAGGTGTATTAGTTCCATTATTAATACTAGACTAGCATTTCAAACTCGCAGTGAAAATCATACAAACAAAGATCCATCATACAAAATCCATTTCCTGTCCTTTCAGCTGTATTGGTATTTTAATTCATCATACCATGCACCTGTGAGAAAATGATGTCAAAGAACAAACATAGCGTAAAAACCAACTAACTACTTCTTAAAGCAAGCAAGCAAGCCTAAAAATCAGACTCCAAGAACAACCAAATATTATATTTTAATGCTATTAAATAAATATTATGTTTAAATATATATATATATATATATAAAAAAGCATTTATGAATCTTACATTTATTAATCTTGTATGAATACACAACCATTCAAAATATATTTTTTAAAGAAATAGGATTAAGGATGAAAAAGTGACATTACAGACATTTATAATGTTACAAAATATTTACATTTCAAATAAATGCTGTTCTCTTGAACTTTCTATTCATAAATGTATCATAAAAAGTATCAGTTTCCACAAAAATATTAAGCAGAACAACAGTTTTCAACATTGATAATAATAAATATTACTTAAGCACCAAATTAACACATTAGAATGATTTCTGAAGGATCAAACATTAATCCTGAATTAACTTTGAATTTATGTTCCATTTATGATAGGAAATTAAAGCATGATAAAATTCCCCAAAATGCTGGAGATGGAAAATAAATCTCTACATGCTTGTCAAAGACAGTGTCCTTGATTTAATCTATTCACAACTGCCTTTGTGTATTATAGGACAATTTAGAGTGAATACAACAAAACCAGACACTGCATACCTGATAAGAATCACAAAATCTCTATTTGTAAAATATTGCAACAGAGGATCTGAAGACAGAACATGCCTGAGGATGCCTGATTACTGAAGTCAGTAAAGGCTTACCTGGTTTCTGGGTTATATCCTAAGATGTAGAAGAAAGAGTCGATTCGTGCTTTGAACTCCCTGGCAGCAAATATGTCAGAAAAGTGTGAAATGTTACATTTCCCCCTGCAAAGAAATAGAGCAAACAAATCAGTGTCATGGTGCAAATACATCTCCAGGTTTACTTCAAAGAATAGTTCACTCAAAAATGAATATTTTCCATTATTACTTACTCACCCTTATTTATATTAATATTATATTTATTTATTGAATCCACCCAAATGCTGATCCAAAACTAAATGCTGTTTTTTTCATAATGTTCCTCCTACCTTTGTGTAAATAATAATCATTTATATTTTGGGTTGGTCCTACGCCTTTAAGAGACAGTGTCTGATAGCTGACACGTCTCGTCTAAGCTATTGCTATAGGTTTGTAAGTGCGGGTAATCTTGTGGGTTACAGTATTCCTGTATAGTTGTTTTATTAATGCCCTTTCCCTTCATCCTGTTAGACAAACAAAAGATACCGGACACCACATGATTTTCAAGAAATGCAGAGCGAACAAACTCTATGAATTGTGACATTTTTACAATGCCCCCCTTCTACATTACATTTTTGACATCAGGGGCCATCAAAATAATAGGCATCAGTGTTTTTGCACTGGTTCAATACCTTCCTCATAAGATGAAAGGAACATGAGGTTTGGAGCAGGAATTACGACATGCAAGCGGAATTCACTGAGTTTATCTAAAGCCCTGTAATAAGTCAAATCAAAGGGGTCTCTGTGCAGCAGAAGTTGCAGCTAATTTGCCCTGAAATCAGTGGTTCAGAGCTGTGCGCTGCCTCCAGATGGTTTCAGTTAAGAGAGAGGAAAGGAAAGGAGGGAGGAAGAGAAAGAGAGAGGCGAAAATGCATCACTTGGGTAAAGACGGACTGAAAAGGTCTGGTTTCTTGACAATAAGCATGCCTGTACTCTTTTTCCTGAGCCTCATCGCAAAAAAACGTAATTGCTTTTAGTAATGCTTTGCACGCAGAATCGCTGTGAAATGGTTGTCTGTACTGAGACGGCTACTCCTGTGGTGAACTGAGAGGATCAAAATGTCTGTTTACAGCTCTTAAATACTCAAGTCTTAGATCCCAGAGCATCTGTACATGCCAGAGGTTTCTTTAATGACCATAAATCTGAGCTAGTGCTGGCTCTTAAAAGGAATATTCACAATTTATTGGTGTAATCATTAGACTAGTTTTAGAAGTTGCCAGTATGAGTATGACAGAGTATGAATGCCAGTACAAGACACGTTTAATAATTTACATTTATAAGAAAAATGTATTGATTAAAAACATTTTAGTTTAAAACGCTTTAACTGAATCATTTCAAAACTCAAAGTAGCTACTTGTTTGCACTATCCAAAAAGGCCATATGCAGGATGTTTCATATATTTAGAAATTAAATATAAATATAAAAACTATTATTCTTGTAATTTAAAAGGACATTATGAAGGATTGAAACGAGAGAGAGAGAGAGAGAGAGAGAGAGAGAGAGAGAGAGAGAGAGATCCTTGAGAAGAGAGAGAGAAGAGAATCCTTGCCGTCTTCATTTAGAAGAAAAAGTATTTCACTTCCAGTAAACATTTAGAATCTAATTGACTATTCATAATGGGATATAACAGGTCTTTTTATTGGAAAAAATTAAACGCATAAATATTGATATAATCGTATCAAAAAACGATTATTTTGTTTAGAGATTTTGAAAAGAAATTTTGTTTTCCTCTATTTAGTAAACTCTTATTAGGCAGGTGCTGATACTGCTGTGGGTAAAGTGACTGAATTCCTAACCACAGTTGAATTTAATAGTTTGTGTGTGTGTGTGTGTTACCTGAGGGCAGCAGCATGATAAGTGTCCACATAGTCTGAGATGAAAAGCTCTCTGCTCTTAACCACGGGATCAGTAATAACCAGCTCACGACCAGAGTCTGGAGAAAGAGACAAAAAGCAGACACGGAGCGTGAGAGGCATCCAGACTGCCGCTAATAAAAACGTGCACACATATTAAACACATGCACGAAACAAAAGAAACCAGACAGATTCACATACACAGCTATGCAATATGATAGCTATAGACTTATAGACTATGACAGTGACAGTACAGCAGCTCTTTGAAATAAACAATAAAACTTAATGGGTTTCAATTCATCAACAACAAAAGACAACATTTAATGCAAATGGAAAAGCTAATGAAGCTTTATATTTGCTAAACTTTATATTTATGGCCTTTCAGGCAAATATTTCCAGTGACAAATGTCACAAAGATCCATACAGACAGTGTTTGATGAAAATTTGTCTTCAGATGGTATTATAGCACAAATTACAATGGCCGCCATGTCAGGCTAGTCAATGGTGCAGCAGGTGGCGGCTGCTGCTCTCCAGAAGGCTGGCAGAAATGCAGGCCTTCTTAATGCTTTATTAGAGTGCGGTGTGAATCAAAGTGGCAAAGACCCAGCCAGGCAGACCCCCTCAGCCTGTTATTACTGCCTGATGTGTGTATCAAGCTCAGATTTGCTGCTGATAGTCGGGAGAATGAGAGCTCCAAGGGCACATTACACTGAAAGTTATTTGCACTTCATGGCACCGCTGTCGCTCTTGAGGGAGCGTTACCAGGGAAACAAGGGCAGGAGGGTGGTCTTTTTTTCCGAATCCTCATTTATTTGAGATGCCGTTCTCTATGAAACTTCACAAACCAATAACCAGGGGTGGTTACATAAATGAGAAGGACTCTTCAAACAAAATTCTTTGTGTTTGTTCGACCGTCACACACACATACCGTTCTCATTGTTGCGGTCCTGCACCAGGTGCTGGTAGACGGAGTCAGGTACCTCAGACTGGCGGTAATACCATTTCACATTCATTAACAGATGGTCCCGTTTACTCTGAAAGAGAAAAATAAACATTCCGTAAAATAAACAGATATTGTTCGTTTGTTCACAGCGTCTCAAATTTGGCTCTTGGCGAACGTGAGTCTGTGCCACCACTGGGTTTATAGTTCTAGTCGTTCCGTGCCAAAAGCTCTTGGTGAAACAAAGTCAATTAAAAAGGGATTGAAGGCAATTCATTCTTTAATAAAGGAAATGGCTCCATGTGTGGGAGGGAGGTGAAGAAACATGGATGGGGCATATTTATGTAACAAAAAAAAAAATCTGAGTTAAAAAAAAAAAAAAAAAACGAGGCCAGCTTTGTCTAGCTAAACATCAGTTGCCGCTCCCCTCTTTTCCACAGCTGCACTTTGAACTCTGCCACCCGCTGTCTATCCAAGGGACTGCACACAGTGCCAGTTTGCTTCAGTACCGCATAATGACCAGCAAGTGGCAGCACTGAGTCATGTCCAGACCTCCCAGAGGCACTTCCAAGAGGGGCCAGAGAGGGGGAAGAAAAGGGCAAAGCACTGTTTTTATTCCCTGACATGAAATATTTATTATCCTCTCACACGAAGCCAACTGACCATTCAAATGGTTTAAAAGGACATTAAAGAAACCACAGCTCAGCAGACGCTGGCGACAAGACCCCTAGAGCAGCGGCCAGAAATCACAGTCATCTTTAACATGACTACAGATTACCACATTCCCCACAAAAGGCCGAGTGTGTGTGCCACCGCGCCAGCCTAGTGGAAAAAAAAACATCCAGGGTGGATCAGACAGCCAAGGGTCTTTTTTATTGAAAGCCTGATTCACTTCATGGAGCTCTGGCTTCTAAAAGGGGGTGGGGGGCTGAGATCATTGTAGAGATATTTCAAGACTCCTACCTTTTCTGAGATCATTGGAAAATACTAGGAGAGCAGAAATGAAAATAGAGAAATGTTCAAAAACAGAATTCCATCTTTTCAAATTGCCCACTAAACAAGGTCAAAGTGAAAATTCTTGGCATTGAATAGCATGACTAAGAGTAATCGAAGCTAAATTAAAATGTGTGCTGATGTGGTATTGTTGAGATGGTTAAAACCCAATTTAAATGAGATTAAAGGCGCTCTCTGTAACTGGGCCACTTGTATGTGTCATCAGAGGTGTTGTCAGTGCTTATTACACCGCAGATGGGGAGACAACCTGTGCTCCTCCAGGGTATTTCAGAGCTTTCAGTGCCTTGGTTCAGCTCCTGCATTAACATTAACCCTATAAAACACTGAGTTTTAACATGAATAAACACCGAAGGCTTTGAGAACAAATGCACACTGTTTGATAAGTTATTTGTGCTGTCCAAACAGATCCCTGTGGCCGAATCGTGCAACCTTTCCTGTCGCTCTAGAGCTGGAAATTACTGTTTCATTATCAGACCCTAATTATGTTTGCATGTTACACTGAGCAGATCACTGTGCAGAATCAAATTATCAAGATAAGCACTATGAGGCAGAGAGAGGCAGCCAAACTGAGGCAGCGGTGGGAGCCTATTACAATTACAATGCTGAATTGATTAGTGACATTCCACACAGCATTCTCTTCCTTCCCGGAGTTGCTCCTCATCCGGCTGATCCAAGCACATCTTAAAGCCATCTCTCCAAACACATGACTGAATTAAGCCTGCTCCAGGGGCCTGCCAGCTTACTTATAAACTAGGTCTCAGTCAGTGATTGAGACACTAAAGGAAGAGATTTCCCCTCCATGAGAGGACCGAGGCATACCACAGGAGAACGGAGGGGGTGGTGGTGGTCTGCTCGCTCTCTCCTTCACTCTATATGGCTGTGCTGTTTCCTTTGTCTGTTCATTGAGCTCTAAACCTGGGAGTCTCTATCTACCTAAATGGAGCAAGATGCACAAGAGAAACCCAGATCCAATCCAAACACGCCTATCGTAATGCCCAACACTACATTCATGATATAAGCACGACCTAAAGAGGGCAGAAGAGAGAAGTGAGAAATGTTAGAAGCATGGGGGATGTAGGGTGAGACCAACAGCGCGGCTGGGCAGCACTAATTACAGCACAGCCAGTGTAAGAGTCCAGTGAGAGTGCTATAAGAGGCTGAAGCTGGACTTTATGAGGTCTGGCCAGAGGGGGAACAGAGCAGGGTGGAGTCTACCAGGGGTGTTAAGCAGACTCCACCGGCACGCCAACAGCTGGGCTTTCCACAGGGAGCTACTGTGCTAATAATAACCTGATGTGTGGCACACATCACAGAGAAAAGATGTGTGAGGACTATTCATTAGTGATGTGAGAATTAAAGAGCTGCACACAGAAGCGGGCTCTTGAGCCATGCTTGGACGGAGAGCCGAGGTGGTAATGAGAGGAAAATTACACGAAGTGAATGCTTGCGCACACGCCGTTTGAATTAGTCACGGTTTATTACATGCTCTTGCTGAAGGTACCAACTCGGATCCGACCCCTGTGACCTGACGCTGCGCTTTGGCGGCTGACATTTTGTCTGTTTAGCGTAATCATTAAATATGGCGGCAGCTGCAGCAGTGGTGGCAGGTTTTATCTGCAGCTTGAAGCGGTCACATGGCTACCACATTAACAGGAGAGGGTAAAACAACCACAGCCCAGGCCCTCGCACTCTCTTCTCTCACAACCAACTCGCAGCTAAGCAAAGCCAGACCCTGAAGCTCTCCACCTAGAGCACATTAACAGGAAACGTGTGTTTATTTTCAATTTCAACGTTGTGCTTTTTTGTCATCCGGCACCAGAACTCTCTCTGGTTTTCTTAACCAAACCGAGCTCAGACTGCAGAGGAACCGAAAAAAAGCAGGGATTTTCAAACTTCCTGGGGAAGGTGGTTGTGGAAAATGGCTTTGGCCTGTGATCATGTTGCAGGAAAGGTATGCAAAGAATCCAAATGGCTTGGGTGCAGAAATTCAGGCTCGTTTTCCCGGCATGCATACATGTTGGTGGCATCAAGGAGGACAGATCTATGCTCAACAAAACGTAATATGATTAGTGAGGAGCAGGCAGACAGGAAGGGCACACTCTCTCAAGCATGATGGATGTGCACACAGAGACCGTTTCCGCCCATAAGCTTGCTCTCTCTTTAACTGCCTCTCAGACATAGACCAGACGCAGCTCTCTCAATATACACACACAAGCACTTCCATCTGGACCTCAGCTCACAGCTGTATGTGCCTGAGTGACAAAGAGAGGAAAAACACGTAGTTGTAGGCACCAAAACAGAACTCTGAACAAAAAAGTCCAATGTGAACAAAGACATGTAGCATGCTCTTCCCTTTTTTAATAAATACAGAAAAAGAAGAGTCTCAAGTAGACTCCTTTCGGCTTGAACAGTTGAAGAACAAATGAGCTGCCCTGCCACCGTCAGACTGAAACTAATAATGGTAAACAAGTGCTGATGACATGTTTCTCCCCTGCAAAAGCCTGTGTACAGATTACTCCTCCGCCTGTCTACAAGCACAAATGGAGGGGGGTGGGGGGGGGGGGAGTCACAGCTGTGATGTCAGCACAGTCAGGACCTTTATGCTGCTAAACACCGGGCCCCTCTCTCTCCCTCTGCTGTTTAGATATTAAATCTCGACTCGCTTTGAACAAAGTCTGCCCATCTGTCAGCCACTCTCTATATTGGATTTGATGAGCATTAGGCAGTTCAAAGGGGGAGATTTTTAGTGTAACAAAACCAGGATAAAACTGCACCCCCCAACCTTGTGACACCAATCCACTCATGTGAGTTCTGCTCCAAAACCTGGTGAAGCGATCTAGGTAACATTTTAAGGCATGTTCTCAACACAAAAGCAGACAGCACCATTATGCAACCTTCCTAGATGTCATTTTAGCCTAATTCTAAAAGTTGGTCTCAGAACTAGTGAGCTGCTTCACTGATCACGTTTACATGCAGCCATTAACTCGTTCAAAACCGGGATATTAGCAAAAACCCGGTCGCGAAACGGCCATGTAAACACCGGCAAAAACCCGAATGTGCTCATACCCCGGATTTTAAAAACCAGGATATTATACCTGGGGTACGAATATTTGGTCATGTAAACGTGTATCGGCATATCCCCATAGTGATTTGTGTTCTGCGCATGTTCTATTCGCAAGGAATCTTGGTCTTTTGAGTAGAGAAACTTCTCGGTGCATACAAAAATCCACGTGCAGCTGATGATGTTGTCTTTGGATGCAGGAAGAAGAATCGGAAATGCATCTTAAGGTTGTCCGTACGTCTAGACGCTAACCGCGCGTCGCAGTTTACATCGGGATATTGCAATTCCATGTATACAGGAGAAACTCTCTCTGTTCACGCATGTAAACAGGTTATTCCTAATGTTTCAGAAACCCGAATAGTGACCTTAACCCGACCATAACCCGAAAATTGGCTGCATGTAAACGTAGTCGCTGTCAACCACTTACATTAGAGCTTTCTAACCGAAATGGAACCTCAATAGTAACCGTTTGGAAACAAATCTACATTGGTAGCTTGTCATAGAAAGCATTGCCCAAACAAAGAGCACAAGAATAAAGGTAATGTGACTGGAATGACATTGTACTTTAAAGGGATACTTCACCCAAAAATGAAAATTCTGTCATCATTTACTCACCCTCAAGTTGTTGCAAACCTGTATGAGTTTCTTTTTTTTCTGCTGAACACAAAGGAAGATATTTTGAAGAACGATTGGAACTTTGGCACCAATGACTTTCATAGTATTGATTATTTCCTACTATGGAAGTCAATGGTGCCAAACAACTGTTTGGTTCCAGTCGTTCTTCAAAATATCTTCCTGTGTGTTCAGCAGAAGAAAGAATCTCATACAGGTTTGCAACAACTTGAGGATGAGTAAATTAATTTTCAGAATCTTCATTTTTGGGTGGAGTATCCCTTTAATGTAAACTACTGTTTGGTCAGTACGATTTTTTAATTTTCTTTTGCTCACCAAGGCTGCATTTATTTAACCAAAAAATACAGATTTTTTTTTTTTACAATTTAAAAAGACTGGTTTCTCTTTTCATATTTATTTTGGCAAAGCTGAATTAAGCAGCCTTAACTCCAGCCTTCAGTGTCACATAATCCTTCATAAGTCATTGTAATATGATTTCTTATAATTATCAATGTTGAAAACAGTTGTGCTGCTTAATATTTTTGTGGAAACATGACACATAATTATGTAACATGATTTTTTTTCAGGATTCTTTGAATAGAATGTTCAAAAACAGAAATGATATGAAATAGAATGCTTTCTACTGAGGCTGCTCACTCCTTTGGCGGTGACTAGATTCGGGCTGGGTGTACAAATAACACTAATTAAGATCTCACTGCTACATCCATTACACACCAGACTCATCAACACAGAAACACTTATAACACTCAACTCTCTGCACTTCACATAATCTCCCTGTCTCCATTTCCTCGCCTTGATTCTTGATCTCACAGGCTATTTCCTGTAGCTGGCCGTTGGGCGATATCACGTCAGGTGTGTTTGATATGAAGAGGCAGTGGCTGTGATGTGTATCACAGCGTGTGTTGGGTTGCTACACACAGCAGGTGTGACCGGCTTATATCCCTTCCCCCCTTTTCCTCTTTCAAAACAGTTTTTTCCCCTCACTCAACCCCCCACCTGGTACTCAAACTCTTCAGTTACTGACTGAAAGCTGGGGGCTGGACATGAAAGGAGGGGGTGTTTCCTGAGACATGATTGACAGCAGTCTCCAGGCAAACAATGGGTGGAAAGACAACGTTAATATTTAAAAGGTTGTTATTGTCCTGAAATGAAGGAGAAATACTTTTTCCTTCACGAGACAATGATGGTACAGCTCTATTGTTCTCATGATGTTTTGTTGTTGGAGACATTAAAAGATGCAAACCAAACTAGAGGCATTTTTCACTATGCTTAAAACAATGTACCATAAAAATGAATGCTTTTATCTAGAAGAAACAATCTGTAAAACATGCTTGTAGACTGATAAGATACCCGCATAGTTTCTAAAATAGCTAAATACAGACAAGTCTTTCTTTTCCTTCAGTCATGGCTGTTTGAGTGATCCAGACAATAGAAGGAAATGAAGAGCTCTCTACAACTATCGATAACAGGCCAAATCATACAGCTTTGCACAAACACACACAGGCATTCAATGCCGCAGCTCAATCGACAGTGCCCAGACAAAATTAATCACATTCCACACAATATGTGCATTTGCTGAACAATTCAAATGTATTACTTTGCTGTATCCAGTCCCATCCAACACAATAAATAGACATACAGGTAACACCTTACAATTGTATAGACGCCCCTGTCAGTACTCAACACAAGGAGACAAGCAACAGTTCAAATTTTCTGATTCATAAACGACTCTTATGAGCAGGTTCTTTTAATGAAATGGTTAAAAAGATTCACAAACTCTTAAAAATGACTTATTACATACTTACAGAATGCTTGCTGAAAACGTGTATATAACATCCAAAAGTTTTGGGTAAATGTAAATGAAAAATACATTTAAATATTACAAAAGTTGTAATAAAAACAGTGTAAATTAGGTTTAAAAAAACGAATAATGTATTAAAAAAATATATTTAGTATGCAATTAAGACCAGTTTTGGAGGGTGATCATTTTGCAGTCAATTCAAAGTCTATTGTTACGATTGGCGAATTCATTTTCCTCTGTTGCAGAGTTTTAGATTTGACCTCTTCCTTCGTCTTGGGTAACATCTTATCTAAAACCTGACTGTGCTAGCCCTAAATGGCTGCTGACAGCATAGATTTATGGACTGAAGCAGTGCGACTTGGAGGAGAATGCCTGCGAGCTCAGGGGACGCCGGATCTGTGTTCCTGACCTCAATGGTCACTGTCGTAGTATAGAGTTACTCCATAATTCTACAGCTCCCTGACACAACCTTGTCACACGGCCGGTGAGATAATGTACTACAAGAGCACAAGCCTGGCGAACAGCCTTCCAGAAATGTGAAACATCTCAAAACATTTGAGCACAAAGGCAAAACACATGAGCCTGTGAGCTTATCCAGTCCTGAAATCTGTAGAGAGCGACGGCGGATCAGTCGGACTCAGTTTAGCCTTGAGTCCCTGCTCATGTCTCTGCACTTCCTGAATGAAAGCAGAGAGAGAGACACAATGCGCTGCCTTGTTAGTGTGGCCTAATGACTGGGTCGTTTCACTTGCCGGGGAGGGGAGCAGCCATGCATTTATAGATAAACACAGACAGGATCATGGTAGGGTGAAAGGGCTGAAGCACAGGCAATGGTATCAGCAAGAGTTAAACGAAGAAATAGCATGTTTACGAGACTGACGTATGAATGAAGCACACAAGCTGTGGGGCCTTTTTTTTAGGATACAGAACACAGAGAGAGAGAAAAACACGCTGTCTATGTGTTTAAATGTGAACCATGCCTGGTTGGCTGGTTAATCCCAGCATTGAGGCTGCAGCATGGGCCGCTGAGCAGTGCCGGGTGTGATGGAGCGCGGTAATGGAAGGCAGGAAATGAGAAGTCTTGGTTAAGCCACGGCTAATCGATCAGTGTGTTTGGGCTAGAGCGAGCCAAGCTGATGCAGGGAAAGTGGCTTGTGGTAACAGACGCTGCGCAAACCCTTCCTCTCTTTTCTGCGCAGCTGTACTCTAGCACAATGGTCTTTGTTCTGCTCTCTCTAATTGCTCCGTTGATTCACTTGGGTTCTGATTATTTGATTGGGCTGATTACAGCGTTCACCTTTCATTGGTCAGTGTGCATGTGACCCGATGATTGTAGATAGAGTACAAGAGCAGTTTTTGTATATGTGCAGCTGTTTGGATTTAGGTTGAATTTAGGTGAAATAAGAGAGAGAGAGAGAGCAAAAGAGACTGATTTAACTCTGCCATCTCCCCCATTGTCTCAGCTAACTGAAGCTGATGGAAATATTTATAAAAACTCCAAAACCTAGTCTCCTGTCTAGCAAGATACCATTTAAATTAAAATAATATCATCATCATTTAATCACCTTTGTCATTGAAAATCTATGAGTGTCAGTGGATCACAACCGTTTTTGCCAACTGAATTAAAGCCAATTGTGTCCAAAACACTAGAAGAACCCAATATTACAATGAAAGAGAAGAAAAAGAAAAAAAGAAAAGTGAGTTAATGAAAATGATTTACATTTTTGGGTGACTATCCCTTTAAGTCATCATAACCACCTACCGCTATAGACCTTATGTAGCTCCACCCCTTTTCAGCGCTGTGCTCGTTGTCTTTTGTCTTTCGGTCTGTATTTTCACAGTGATCTTGCCTATTTATGAATGAACGACTCGTTTTAAAATCTTCACGGTTTACTGACATTTATTAAGACATCTGCTTCAAACATTACAATCCTCATGATAACTTTCGTTAACTTTACATTAAGTAAATCCACTTCAAAAGCTAATTACTCCTGGACAGCAATGCCATAGAGATATATAGAGCTAAAGCAGATTCTAGATTCTAAGGCAGCACAAATACTTTGCGGAAAAGCTGATCCCAGAATTTACAGCAACAAGGCTCAGTGGTCATATTTCATAAAAAAAAAAAAAAAAAAAAATGGTTTAATCGATTTATTGTTATTCCAATGCAACAATAAGACTAGATTGTGCTGAGAAATTAAACTAACATTTTTTAAATAATACCAGACAGTGCATTAACAACCCTAAAATACAAATACATACAATCACTGATAGAGTAAAAAAAAAAAAGACAAAAATGGAAACAAAGTGGCCTTAAAAAAAATCAAAACCATAACATCTCTACTTATGAGGTTTAATTTCAGTTTGTATGCTGCTTTAGAAGGCAGTTTCCTACGCCGACAGTAGACAGCAATGTATGTCACTAGATCTATCACAGAGCTATCATTTTTAAAAATTAAGATATAAAGAAAGAGAACAAAAATGCTGATTCTTACAAATCCTGACTGCCAGACAATGATACTCAGCGGGAAGTAGTCTTTATCAAGTACACTCATCTAGTGGAAGAAGAAAAATCAAGGAAGGACAAGAGCACAATTCCCATCCTCACTTGTGATTCATCACACACACTCCTTTTACCCAGCATCCTCCCGCACTGGGTTTTCTTTCAAACATCAACCTCTGCAAATATTTAGTCTCTAATATCTTTCAAATAAAGGAGCCAAAGCATTAAACAGGATGCCAGAGGGACAGATCCGCATACTGATCCAAGCTCACGCATTCTAAGAGGTGGGCAAACGCTCAATGCTCGATCTAGGAGGACCGTGACACAAGGTCCTTAGGATGAGTCGGAGAGCGTGTGTGTGCAGACAGACAGAAAACTAACTGGCCTGCGACATGCCAGCTGGAGCACCGCCCTCTGGCTCGACGGGCGGTGTGTTACCCGGTGGCCGAGGGAAATTATCGCTGACCAATATTCATAAAAACACGACACAGATACAGAAAATACATCAGAAAGACAACGCACTTCCTCATGTAGACAGACAGTCGCATATGTAGCCTCATTCCCTATACGTTTAGATTTTAATGAGCATGTGTGCATGGCTGAAAGAGCTCCCTACAGTGCGGAGGGGGAGAAATAAAGAGGAACGCCACAGGAAGCTGCTTATCTGTGCTCCAGACTGTCAATCTGCCACAGGAGCCCTGCACTACAGGCATGAGGAGAGATCATCTGCCTTCTCCAATCCCTCCGTCCTCTTTAATTACACACCCGCACCACGTACACACACACACACACGACCGCGCATGCGCACAACTTCACAACGACAAAGAAGAAACAATGCAGATCTTCTTGTCGAGTCTGGCTCACCGGCTTCAGCTCTGCATCAAGGGGGAGAGGAAATGAATATCTCTCATAAGGATGAGGAGAAAGGCTGCTGGAGTTGAAGGGTCATATAACTGACACGGTCGTATGCATGCATCTTTCAGCTGTATTCCAACCCTTACTCGCTTGCAACAAAAGCAAACATCTCTACCGGCAGCCACCAAGTCCGTTCTTTGTTTTAGAGTGCCTACACAGCCTTGCCAGATAAGAGCTGAGGTCAATCTAATTAGACGTAATGGGTGGCAGCACACTCACACACACACACAAACGCACGCATACAGAGGCAGGCATGCAACCACGCAGACAATTTCCCATGCGCTAAAATGTGAGCATATGGTCGGGGGAGGGCTGCAGAGACATCAGCCATTTGACATTTTCATCAAGTACCGTAGTACACTTGCAGTAAACTGATATCTCAATAAGCGGGGCGAGGTATCGGCCTCCACTGCCGAACTCATGTCAAATCGAGCCTCTGTACTAGATTAAAACGAAAAGAAGAGGAGAAACGTCTGCGTGCATTAACGTCTGCCGAGATGAAGGACGACGCAAAGTGGGGGTGACAGCTCAATGTGGTCTTCAGTCTATGAGTGTGTGTGTTGTGAAGGGGGTGTGGTTATTGATGGCACCCGGCTCAGCATTATTAGTGCAGCGGTCGGTAAATTTTCCCTCCAGCCTTTCGCACAAGGTCCGCCCACACACTAGCCAGTGAGCTTCAAGCTGGATGACTGACAGCCCTAAACAGCCAGTGGCGGAGAGGCACGGAGAGACGATGAGGTGATAAAGCGTTATCAGAGCCGTTTTGTGTATGATGACTGAAAAGCGCTGTTTGTTTGCAAGCCTGCTGAGATTTACAACCATTTGCACTGCCCCTCCCCGCATTTGTTTTTCTTTCTTGCTGTATTTTTTCCCGTCCTCACTTTCTCTCTCTCTCTCTCTTCGAGTGCTGTGTGCACAGAGGACATTTTCCAGCCCACTGTGATGATATTGATTGCAGAGCCTCCCCTGATTGCAGCCCTGAAGTATTGACCAGCCGGCTCTCCTAGAAGCAAACAAACATGCATGCAACCTACACAAAGTGTGTGTGTGTGAGAGTGATTACATGCTGTCAAGCCCCATGTCGAAACGCTCCACAAGGAGAGTGTAAAAGCCCAGAGCTCCTGCTCTCTTGTGCTTATTGGTTCCAGTGACAGCCAGTGGGCAATAGGTGTCTGCTGTTTTTCTTATTACCATGTTACTTTTGCAATAATTTTACCCTTTTTAAAAGGACTGCATTCTGGGAAAGCCATCAAGAAAGCAGCATTGAAACAGAAAATCTCATCACTCATCTAATCCAGCTCACAGGCTCTTCACAATGATCCTGATCTAACAGCTCACACTCTACCCTAATGCACTAGCACTGCCATTACTGCTCTCTAATTAGACCTGCATTTCTGTGCGATTTCCACGAAAAAGAGTGCATGCTCCTGCACACAGGTGATGTGCATTAAGAAAATTTTCAAGCAAAAATATACAAATACTTCCTTTTTAGCGCAACAATAAGCATGCATAATATAGGCAAAGCATGCTAAATGGAGGGACAGAAAATACTGGAAGTACAAAATAGTGTTGTCAAAAATATCGCTATTTCTATAAATATTGAAATACTCTATCCCCCCACCCACGATATTGAAATATCTGAAAAACCCACACGTGATGCACTCGTCACATTCGCTCTGGCTAAATTGAATTTAGCCAGTCGGGAGAATTAAAGGCACTTCTGGATTCGCTTTGCGGCCCTAAATCTGCTATAACCACGGTATGTACGATTGCCAAATCGGGTCGTGTTTCTGTAGTTCTAACGAGACATAAGAAACCTACAAATTTGACTTGCTTTAGAATAGTCATAATTTTGTTTTTCTACGTTTCTGATGTCGCAATACTTCATACTTTCATGAAATCATGCAACATACTCTACCTTGTCTGTGGACATCGATCATTCCAAAGCCGGTGCTGGATAAACGAGCGTGCGTGCGACAGTAGGCTGCGGTAGGCTAAATTATTTATACGACAGCGGTAATGGACAATGTCGCTTCCAACCTGTACGGCGACTGCAGAGGAAAAGTTACTTGGTGTTGCGTTAAATACCACTACATTTTCATCACATTTTCATCATATATTATGTATGCTTGTTTCACTCGAACATCTATCAAAATTTGGATGTAAAATGGCTTTAGACTTCTGAAGTAGAAGTTCTCCCTGGGCAAATGAAGAACAACATCGCATACAATTAAGTATGTCAAGAGCTGTCAGAGATTGCTCTTACTACATGAAACGCATAATGTGATATTACATATGGTGACTGGCATGATTTGAATGCCTCAGTGTATAAATCAGTCATTTCATAGAATATAAAGACGGTATTTGCCAAGAATATGTGCGACTGCATGATATAATTCTCACGTCTTGCCTGTAATTCTTTAAATTTTCATGCCTAAATGTCAACCTCCCACACACAGTTCTCTAATGGCTGCCAGCGAGAGTGGTTTGACAGCACTGGCTTATGATCGTTACAGTGTGTCGATGCCCCAGATCACGAAAGAGACTGTAGAGCGCAAACCACTTCCACTCACTCCTCTCTATCCCCCCACCCCTCCCCCCCTCTTCGTAAACCTTTATATACACTAAATCCCTTCCATCCATTCAGCCATGGTGGGAAAGAAAGAGTAAAATAAGGAAAAAAGGCAAAGTTGAAGCCATAAACCCCTGATATTATGCCTGCTCTGGCTACCACTTGGCATTTAAATGCCATTTGTGGCAGCAAACAGTTCACACTTAATTACAGCGAGCAAGCAGCTGTAGCGGCCAGCCTTTCCACACTGAAGCAAGCTGGGCAGCCAGCACCAGCCCTTTCAACTTCCCATGCCGCTAAAAGAGAGCTCACCTTTTAAATACTAAATTGGCCCACAGCTCAGAACATCTCAGCAAGGGTTTCCCGGCTTCTGAGATGTTGGCCAGCGCCTCGGTTCTTCAAACACTCCACCATCAGCCTGTCCTGCTGCCCCAGTGGTGCCTATAATCAATTGGCCTTTATACAGCACCATAAGCTCTGCCTTTGCTTTAGTGTGACACACACACACACATACACACACAGAGATAGAGGCCTCCCCTGCGCTCGAAACGAGCTTGGATGATGTGTTGCTCAGAAATGTTAAAGGCGTCTCTTCCACTATCACACTGAATCGACCTTGGAAAGGTAAAAGGAGAGGAAAAAGGTTTTAAAAAAGATTTAAGAGCCGTTTCATTTTACCACTGTAAAAAAATCCAGTTTATTTCTGTAGATGATTCACAATGATCCCATGTAATGAATTAATGTATCACCAATATACAAACCAATTGCATCTAATTAAAGTAATTAATCTCTGTTTGTTTTTGTTTTTTTTGTAAATATGTTCACTAAAAGTTGTCATATAAATAGACTGATTTAAGTGTCATGTAACTTAAGTAGCCTACAAATGAACAGGGTTGTGGCCGAATAACTTACAATTAGGAGTGTCGCAATATACACCCCTAATTGGGTGTATTGCAGTATTGGCAAAAAAAAAAGGGAAGAAACTATAGGATAATATAAAGGAAGGATGTGCATTTATAATGGAATGCCAATCGACATAGCCTTGTATATAACAATTAAATAGAATATAATTTCTTTTTAATTTCTATTTGACCCATATCTTTTTTTTCAACTAAAGATATCGCGATATCATTATTGTGAATCCTTTTGGCCATGATAACAGTGTAGTGAAAAATCTGATACTGTGAGAGCCCTACTTACAATGATATACATGGTATTTGGCAACATATATTTCACAACACAACATATTCTAAGACAATAACATAACTACTTGATTAAAACTCTGCATCACATAAGGGTCTCATTGTATGTATTTTACACTACTGCCTTGACATAACATTTTCCCAACTGATTGGCTGAAAGGCAATCAGTTCAAGGTCTAAAATACATTTCAGTCCATTCAGCAAAATAAATTCTTGAAATATACTATTTAAATTTGGGGGGAAAAGTTGCAGGGTGTGCCTACCAACATAACCGCCTAGGCTTTTCTCTATAACAGCAGCTAATCCAGGACTTGCATTGTGCTCGGTATTTCCTAACACTCAACCCGTTTGCTCCTAAAACACCAGGCCTGAGCAACAGACAGTTCAAGACCAAAGTAGGAGGAAGAAACTCTTCACCTGTGAGAGACGAACCAAGGACAGATATTGTGTCGGAGCATTACGCGGATGTGCAGTTCACATATTTCTGAGTAGCACTTGCAACATCAGAGAGCATGTGTGTCACATCAGGAAAACATACAAAGACAGACTGGGGTCTTAATCCGTCTCAGCTAGTTACACACACACACACACACACACTCCATATCAACATCCAGGCAGGTCTACACTAAAAAAAGTCAATTTCGTCTTCAGAGGTAGGGAAGAGTTTTGTGCATCTCCTCGACAGCATGAATCAGCCTCGGACATGTGTGTCCGGCACACGAAGGACATTATAAATGGAGAGCACGGCCTCGTCTTCTAACATGCCCACAGGCACACATTTATCAGTAACACCAGTCAGTGGCAGAGCCTCTTCCAAGAAAGGAAAAAGAAAACATTCTCACCATGTAAGTGTGCAGAAAATTATCTGGTGCTCTTTCTCTCTCGATCTCATTACTTTTTCTTAAAGCTATAAAGAGCTATTCTGCTACAAATGGCTCAGGCATAACGGCAATCTATAAATGGGATGTTAAGTTCAATAGCCCAAGGTTAGAGGCTGAGAGAGCTTGAGCACTTCATTGCACTCTGCATTGTTCTTTCCAGAGTTCAGATGAGCCTGGCCTCAGCACACGGCTAAAGCATCAAGCACTATTCATGAACTTCGTCCTGACATGGAGGAGATGGTGAAGAGAAAAATAGAAGGAAAAAAACAGAATAAAACATTCTGTCCATGATAGGAATCCATATCTGGCTCTTGTGGCATCTCACTCTTTCTGGAATCTCAATTGATTTGTGAATTAATTTTGACAAATAAACAGATTTGGAAAATGCAGAGATTGTTCAGCTCTGAGACAAAGAGTCAGCAATGGGGTATTATTTTTGGGAAACAGGCAGTAACAACAGCAAAAAGCCCAACGTATAAATAATTTTCCCATTGGTGAACTTTGTCATTAGCATAGTGCACTTGTACTGTATGCGCAGCCAGACTAAATACGCTCAATCTCCCACATGAGCGAAATTTTTTTCTAGATTTTTTTCTTGATTAATTTGTACTTTTTTTAGCTTTACCATAAGGTGTTAACACTGTCCTGGGTTGTTTCACAATCAAACAAGAAACTAAAGAGATGGAGCAACAAAAATGGACTGCGTTGACAAGTACTTGTGTGAGGGGGTTAAAAGATTTCAAAAACACGCCGTAGCTCGATTATAACTATAATGTAAATACTGTATTCATATAAAATACTTCAGCAGCCTAGGCCATTCAAAGCATGCCTGCTGCACAAAGACAAGTTCCGAAACGTGTCCGAGATGTGCGACAATTAGTATGCAGGTAATTCAATTAAAAACAAAAAAAACACAACTTTCAAGCATTCACACAAACACTACTAAGCATAAAACAGTCATCTTTAAAGCCATTGTGACGAATCAAGAGGGAGAATGCATACAGAAAAGAAGGGGAATGAATAACATGAGGGGGTGAAGATGGAGGACTGTGGAATTTTCAAGCGCCTTATATTTCCCATCCTCCCCAGCCCAAAAAGCCCTCCCACTCTCCCTCCAGAGTTTTTTTTTTCGTCTTCAGCGAGAGCTAATTTGCAACATGTGTTCTTTAATGGAGAGAGCCACCCGATGGAAGCATGTGAACTCGATACCACTGTAAATCTCCACTTCCACAGCTTTTTTTATTGGCATGTCACACTTTGGACAAGCTGGAAATTACACTCGGTGAACTGAGAAGCATTGCCGAGACACTCTAGAAAGGCGGGGAAGAAAAGGAGAGGAAAAGAGACAGATGAGAAGGAAGCGGCGTAAGGTGCTGCGAGTCAGAGAGAGGACCGCTGGTCGTGTCAGAAAGGGAGGATCCAATTACACTGCAGCCAGGCAAAGCACATGTGTTTGGAGAACAGGATTGTTGCAATGAATATTGGCCATGCAAAGACTGCATAACCCACTTTGCTGATACACAACATGAGGCAATTTACTTGGAGGCAAATATCAATTACAATGTTTCAGTTAACAAGAACATGAAATCTAATTGGGGAATAAAAATGATAGTGTTTGGATTTTTGGTGGATGGGGATAGTGTTGTGTGAAAAAAAAATATTTGAAAGCCAATTTTTTAATTGTAATTAAAATGCTCAGGATTACACTAGTACAATAGTTGTTTTATCACAGAGTGATAGGGAAAGTGTAAACACTGCCTCCATGTTGGTATTTTTGTCAATTTATTTCTCTTTGACATCAAAGCGGACGAGATAGAGAAGCCTGCCTTTCCTTTTTTGAGATGAAACAGTTGGGTTGAATGCCAGGGCTCAGCGTTCCCAGCTTCAGATGCTAGTAAAGACATCAGAAGAGGGAATTTGCCTGTGATGTGCCAAAAAACAGCATTGTGTCTCTGCGGCAGATTCCGGCAATCTGAGATGAGCAGAACGAAATTAACATAGCCGTTCCACCGAGACCCAAATGATTTCTAATACATAAAAATACTTGACAAATACCCACCTCGCCACCAGCAAAGCAACGGCGGTAGTCCGGGATGGGAAAGCCGCGATAATAAAACGTGGCGAGAAAGGCTCTGTTTAATAATTTAGTCTCGCTGTCAAGGATATGCTATTGATTGTGCTTTCAGGTGTCTTATGAAAATGTTATCTCCAGCCTCGCAGTCTCTCGGCTCCATCTGGCAATGTAATCACCACCCCATACCCCATTGTTGACCCCACACACACCTCCATTTTGATTTTTGTTCTTGCTCTTCCTCCTCGCTCTATCCCTCTTTCTATCCCTTTGGCCACACAGCTGGTTTCCATAGTAGCGTTTAATGAAAGCATAGAGCTGTTAAAGGCATAAGAGGGAAAGAAAGAGAGAGGGAGGTGCGATAAAAAAAAAGAAAAATAAGGCTTTTTCGAATTGGGTGATAACACAATACTTTCTTATTTGGCTACTGTCAAGGTAGAATGTCAAAAGCACTGGTATTTAAGTATCAAAAAATTAATCTAAATAATTACATAAAATACAAAATAAATTTAAAATAAGATTATCAGCTCTGTGCATTAAATACAGACTAATAGGTCTGTATTAATGCAATTGCTAAAATGAATCAAATTGAAATATTAAAGCTGCAGTCCGGCGTTTTTCCTCTTTGTCACCATCTCTGTTCGAAATCTGCAATTGTAGTCATTCGCGGAATTATCAATTATACGGGAGTTGTACTTCAACACCCTCGACACGGCACAGCAGGAATGAACACAATGTTTGAGGAGACTGTGTTTGAGGAGACTGTCAGTCACCGCACCGCTGTGGATATACTGGCATTCAGAATCACAGATTCTGGAATTTTTTTTGGAAGTATGACCAACATAATTTTCACCGGAAAATATCATTTGAACTAGTAAGAAACATCAACTTTTGTTGGTTCTGACATTGCAGTAAATCATACTGATTAAATCTAACAATTGCTTAAGTTTTCATATCACACAAAACTGTGCAAATTATACTTTGTTCTCAAATTGTTAAATGTTAATGACGTAAGCAAGCATTGCGTGACTACATGTAATGTCTTTCCGATATTATCATTATTTTCGTCTTTTTTTTCTGCAGCCGTTCCGAAGTCCGAACGAAGTTTTGCATTTTACAGCGGGTGAATCTCCAGATCTCACTGGTTATTGTTGTTTGAACCTTTCTGGATCCGCCATCAAATTGATAAGTTTAATTATATCAAGTGCTGAGAGAAAAGGTTATAAATCTCCACCTCCAACACCCGCACACACAATATAGCCGACTAGCCGAGACTCCTCCTTTATGTGTACAGATGTGACGTAATGACGCAAAGACATGCTCGAATCTCCCGCGGAATTCAACCAGTACCACTGGAATTAAAAACATTATTACAAGCTTACCGTTATGAATTGAGCTACGGCAAGCAGATGGCGTTGAACACTGGCTGGTTATGCATTTTCTCAAATATGTATTTTGAATAATTTTTAACCCAAAAATAATCTACGGACTTCAGCTTTCACAAGACAAACCTTTAAATAAAAGGAGTCCATTCAGTACCACATTATTCTTTCCTGTGTTATTGAAAATTGTATTGAAATTACACTGATATTAGTATTGAGTACTAAAATTAGTATTGTGACAACCCTATCAATTATGTATTTATTTGGTTAGTTTGTTTGTCTAAATGGCTTCATTTTGGAGATGAACTAGAAAATTTGTTTTTCAAAAAAAAAGCACCAAAAACAAAGTGGTACACACAGCTTCAATTGGTTTTGGAGAGACGCCCATGGAAGCAGTGTAGCAAGGGCTGTGTGTATTTTGCACAGTGCTAAGTACCTAATGTCATTACCACCAGCAGCATTAATGCTTCCTTTAGTGGAATTTTAAGTGTACAGGAGGGAGGGAGGAGAAAAAAAAAGAAAGAAGAGTCACACACTTCATTCAAGAACATTAATCAAAACGGCCATTAACTTGCAGCATTTCACAACAGTTTTACTTACACAAGCCTGGCGCTTAAAGGGCTTTACAATCAGGTTTTGTGGAGGTGCAACGTCAGGACAATGAAAAGCCAATTCACAAAAAAACAAAAACAACTGGCTCAAAAAATATGGTGGAAATAAAAACACTATTTCACTAACATTACACCCCCCGTAGTTTTATGTATGCGTTTTAGCATGCTGCTGAATTTAGCCTGGTGCGTGATGTCACCATGCTTGCTTGACAAAAAAGTGCACCCCCTCCTACAGCTCTCCCTCAGCGCCTGACACTCACTGCTAGACCTGTAGCCACTCTGTAATTCTGCCCTACTCTAAACACGCTACCCTGCAGACAAAGTGCAAGCAGGGATATTTCAATCACGCGCTCCCGAGCAGAGATGCAGCAGAGGCTCTCTGGCTGCCAGCAGAGCCCACATTGCCAGAGGTGCTTTTTCAGAGCCGCACACAATAAGGGCACAACAAAAACCTGGGGGCCACTTGTGAGAAACGCACCTTTACATATTTATACATGCAAATGTGCCGGCTCATTTTCAGCGGCTGAGCGGGCAGAGGAGTGACGGGCGGGGGGGATGGCGAACACGTCGAGTGTAACGCTGGGAGACATAGAAAAAGCATAGCCACCCCGTCCACACAGAGCCTCTTAATGACTGCAGGCTCCCTGATGTAAAGATGGCAGCGGCTGCCGCTCCACTCAATAAATATTAACAAGAACTGCGACTGATGGCGCTGCTCACTGATCCATAATTGCATTTCAAAATGTTGGAGCTTGTGGGGGGGTGGGGGTGAGGGGGGCCCTGATGAGGCAACCTACGCACCTCCCACCCACAGGCCGGATGAGGATTTAATCAGAGGTGCAGAGGGCAATTTATAGAGACACAGGCCATCATTACACTTTTAAAGGGACAGGTCATACAGAAATTTAAATTCTCATTTACTCACCCTCATGTTGTTCCAAAAACTGTGATCATTTTCCGAGGAACAAAAATATTTTGGAATGTGTCTCAATATTTTTTTGTGCATACAATGAAAGTCAATGGTATCATGCTTTGGACGCCACTGACTTTTAGAAAATGTGTTGTGCAACCAGGTTTGTGCAACATGAGGGTGTGTAAATGACAATTCTCAATGTTGGGTCTCAATGTTAAATTGCTTTAATGTTATGTTCAATCTATTTCCTGCTTGCAAGGACGAATATGTTTGTAAGAGTATATTCGCTGATTTTCCCATCTAATCATTAACGCTCATTTGTGGCGTATAGGCAAACTTACGGTTTGGAAAAATATGCACGGGAGCATTGCGCGCACACATCTCTTCCTAAACCCACTTTTATGATCATTCATGCATGTATGCACATATATTTGCATCTTCATGAAAGTGTTTTAATTAAAGCTTTGAATCATTAGCTTTTGAGGGCACAGATAAGCGCAAAAACCATCAGGAGTGAATTACACTGGGAGTTTATTTGCATTCCATGAACGCAGGATCCAATGCATTAGGTTGAGCTGGCAGCGGGCTGATCAAACACTCCAACCACACGCCCTAATCAACAATATCCACATTGCCAATAATCAATAGTCTGTTAATTGCCATTTCACAGCTTGAGTGCAGATGCATGGGTCAATGCAGGGCCAGTTCAGATTGCAGTGTCCTTGCCATCCACCAAGCTATTGTTTCAAATGAATCATTAGGGATCTATGTATAGCTCGGCTCAATGAGGAAGCCATATCTGGAATAATGGCGCTTTAGCCGGCTGACAGATGAAACACGGTTTTCACATTTTCAGATTTGGAGGGAAAATGTAAATGGGTTAAAAACGGTCAAATGTGTTAAACAGAGCTGACAGTAATATAACTGAACAAATCAAATTAGCTAAAAACAAGCATTTATAGAACTGTGAAAGATGGGTATTCTAATTTTTCAGAAATCGGTCATGTCAAGACTTCCCAAAATCTTCAAGATCTCATAAATCACAAGCTAGATAGAAAAACAACCTCAAGATGTTTGAATAAAAATCCTGTCTGTGATTTATTTAGCACGTTAGTTAATAGCTGGGTTTCTATCCAAATAATTCACACAGAAATTGCTAAAAGTTTGACTTAAGAGATTTCAAAACATAGCTGCATTGTGTTACTATAGAAATTGCACATTAGGCAAGTTTTACATTAACTTATTAAGACATAACGAACAGGTAAAGTAAATATGAATATATAAGCTAACATATGGCATATATTTAGGTAAGTCAAGTTTATTTATATAGCACATTTCATACACAATGGTAATTCAAAGTACTTTACATAAAGGAAAAAATTATTAAAAATAAATAAGAATAATTAAAACAGTTTAGAATAAAAATAAAAAAATGAATACCCTATATTAATGAATAATAAGGATTTGGCACATCCAACTGTTTACTTCATCAATGCATTGGCACAGGGATTCAATGGGGCTATAGTCGTTAGGTGATAGGGCTAAGTAGATAGGGCTGTGTGTCGTCTGCATAGCTGTGGTAAGCGATTTGGTTCTCTCTCATTATTTGGCTCATTGGGAGCATACAGGTTGAATAGGAGTGGTGCAAGTATTGAGCCTTGAGGGACTCTGCAAGTCATGGATGTCCACTCAGACTTATGGTCTCCTATACTGATATAATAACCTCTCCCTTCTAAATATGACCTGAACCATTTTAGGACTATTCCAGAAAGCCCCACCCAGTTTTCCAGCCTGTCAAGAAGTATGTTGTGATCGACGGTGTCAAATGCAGCACTGAGGTCGAGTAGTACCAGTACTGATAATTTGCTTGTATCAGTATTTAAGCAAATATCATTTATTATCTTTATAAGCGCAGTGTCTCTGTGCTGTGATGCAATCGGAAACCAGATTGAAAATTGTCAAAGTATCCAAGCTTAAGAATATGTTCAGCTGATTGAAGACAACTGTTTCAATGATCTTGCCTATGAAAGGAAGATTTGAGATCGGTCTATAGCTACATAAGATGGTCTTATCCAGATTGCTCTTTTTCAGGAGGGGCTTGACAACTGCAGTTTTCAGGGAGTTAAGAAAACTCCCAGAGCGAAGTGAGGCATTTACCACTTCTAGGAGATCTGCTTCTAAGCTGTTTAACACACTTTTGAAAAAAGATGTGGGGAGTGCGTCAAGGACGCAGGTTGATATTTTAAGGTGCCGTACGGTTTCTTACAAAATTGTGCCATCAATTTCTTCGAAAACAGAACTACTTTCTCAGGTTGTGGTCTGATCTGTCAGACCCCTGAGCAACTCAACAATGTTCCGATCACCATTCTGATATTATTGATTTTCTCAGAGAAGAAAGAAGCAGATAATTTAATGAAATGCTCCAGTCAGGAGTTTTGAAATGGTCTCCTCTACAGTCTTATTAACATGTACACTTATGCTTTATGCACATTGCACATGTGAGTTTATTTATCATCATATGAAGTGCTTTATTTCAAGGTTTCTTAAAGGAATAGTTCACCCTAAAATTTTAATCCTAATGTTTAATCTTAATCTTTAATTTTAATGTCATTTACAACATGTCTTTCCAAACTTGTAGGCCTGTCTTATTCATTTTCATTACACACAAATACAGATACTTTAAAGAATGCTTTGACTGTCCATGCAATGGGACATTTTTTAAAATATCTTTTACTTTCCACAGAAGAAAAAGTCATACAGGTTTGGAACAAGCAAAAAAATAATAATCTAAAATTGCTTTAAAAATAGTCTGATGGACCACAATGAATAACAAACTGTCTTTATGCTCCGTCCCGCTGCCGTGCTTCATTGGAAATCATGAGTTCTTTTTGATAATTGTATTGTACATCACACCTAATTAAATGTCCATAAGCACCAATACAGCGAGAAGAGCAGGGCATTTCTGCCTGCGCCCGAGCCCCCAGAGGCAAGCAGCAATCAGTCCATTAGAGGCAGCGCTGTGCTGCAGCTGAGCTGGCCAATATCAGCAAATTAGTTTAGCCACGGGGATGGGGGAAGGGTTCCACGGCAACACACACCGACAACAACAGTGTCAGTCATCGAGCATATGCAGCCGGCCCAAATTAACAGGAGGAACAAGTGAGGGAGGCAGACAGAGACAAAGAGGGTAGAGCTGGAGACTGTGATTGACTTGAGGATAAAAGCTTGTGCTGTTTATGATCGATTCGGTGCTGAATTGTCTGTGTCTGAGCAACCTCTGAGAGATCTTTCTCTGTCTTACCTCTTCTCCTCAAAGGCGACAACGTCTCAAGGCTGTTTCCAGCCAATACAGAGTGTCAACAGGACTCGCTGCATAGCTGCTTTTCCTATTAGCAACAGATACTTAACTGAATGTGTCACCCTCATCACATTAATACAGCGTATGTCGTATGCACAGCACTAATGGGCTGAGGCCGTAAAAGAAATACACAGAGGCTGTCCGTGCCCTTGAAATCAGTATGCACCGCTGGCTTTTAGACACACAAAATGATGCTGAGCTTAGCTAACAGCGGCCCAGTATCACACCTGAACTGAAGGAAAGTTCTGTATTGTCGGAGATACAATTATTGCTCGTCTCTACCTAAAAAAGGTAGAGTATTTAATTACCTACCTAATAAAGGTAGGTAGTCTCTACCTTAAAAAAGGTAGAGTAAAGGTAGAGTAAAAAAATATTCAAAACTACACAAGATTATGTTTAAAATGAACAACATGTTTTAAAAGAGCAGTAAAATCTTACTATAGTATCATGAATGTTGCTGTTTTAGATCAAACTCTCACTCACACACACACAAAAAAAAAATTATTCTGGTTCAGCTATAACAGGTACCTTCCATTTATTTTCTCCATAGAGATCTCAAAAGACTCAACCAAGCCAGTCTTAGTCAAATACTACAAAAATCAAATAGGAAAAATGACGGAACAATATAAAAATATTAATTTATTCAGGCATTATTAAATTAAAATACTCAAATCTATTCCTGTGTTGGTTAAGCTGAATTTTCAGCAGCCATACTCTAGTCTTCAGTGTCACATGATCCTTCAGAAACCATGCTAATACGGTGATTTGGTTCACAAGAAACATTTATATCAATGTAGAAAAAAAAGTTGCTGCATTGCATTATTGCTTTTGTGGAAAGTGATATTTTCCCCCAGGATAATTTGATGAATATGAACATTTGGTCAATAGAAATGATACATTTTGCAATAAACAAATGCAGTGGTATACACATACACTCAAATTCATGGGGCTTTCATTCCAACTAAGGCAAGTGTGCGCTTGTGTGAATGTAAAAGATGGCGAAACGGACAGAAGTGATGCATATGGCAGCAACTTATTCCCACCCCTTTTTACCCCAGCTAATCTCTTTTATTCTGTCTTTACCACATAAATGTTTACACAAGCTGAGGAGAGCTTAGTCAACTGTGCCTTAATCACAGTGTGTGTATGTGTGTGTGAAGGAGTGACCCTGTGCGCTCACAAACAAGGGTGGAGGCACCTGTCTTTGTACATCTTTAAGCCCGTTTAAGCAGGAGGCTCATTCAGAATATCAATATGATTGAGGGGGAAAAGGAAAAGGTTGAGTGAAAAGCGTGTCAATTAAGGGTTTAATTTGGACTGAGTGAAGGGTGGAAACATCTCTGTGACAGTGTGAAGGTCTGTGGGTGTGTGTGCGCATCAAGATACAAGAGCACACAGGGCACAAAAAAAAAAATATCGCTCAAAGAGGGCGGAGAGATCGATTGCAGCATGCAGGTTTTCTCTGCGGTGTTAACTGGATTCCCAGGTCATTAGATAAAGTACACAGGGTGACGTTGTTCAACCCTTAAGACTAGAGGAGAACCATATTAATGAGGTTGTTTTGCCAGAAGCGAGGCAATTTCCTCACCTCGCGGTGGAAGAGGGTCGCTGAGAGAGACGCTCACGTGACGCTGCAAGAAACAGAAGCTCTCAAACACAAGATAGCAAAAATACGGCTAAAGCAGCGCGTGAGACGACCGCAAAAACGGTCCTCCTGAGAGCCATGATAGTTACGCATGTAATGAATTCACTTTAATACATAGAACCACTCAGTAAATCCGCTAATGCTGGAACCTTTCCGATATCCTCATATACCACTATGGCCCGCTATCCCTATCTGCCCTGTTCAATACAAGTGAATGAATCAACCCAGTGTTAAAAGCTAAGAAAGGGAGAGAATGCATTAGAAGGGACATCTAAGAGGGGGGTGAGGGGGTCAGGGCAATTGACCTAAAGGCTTTTCTAACATTTCAGTGGACAGATGCCCGCATACCAATTAAGAGGAGAGGGGTGACAGCAGGTGTTCAGAGGTGAGTATCTGAACTGTAGCTGCACATCTATTACAGTTGTTTCAATTGAACTGAACATTGAACACTCCACCAGTTCCACCATATTCCACCAGTACTAAACAAAACCAGTGCATTTACAAACATTTAGGAGCATTTAGAACTAAATCAACTTAATTTTAAATTTAAATTTAATAAACACTAGTAAATACTACAAACACGTCCAGTAGTGTACTTAAGTTACAATAACGCTCACACACACACAGTAAATGTTGAAACAGTGGGTGCCTTTTTTATTACTAGCTTTTGTGTTTCGCCATTTTACACTAGCGAGACAAGTGCGTATGTGACAAAAAACTTCAGAGAAACGGCTATAAACCATTATGGTCTGTGGGTAGTCTGCATCGATGCAGAATGATCCACGTCAGCAATGCGATGTATCGTATAAACAATTATACAATGGAGTCGCCACTTTGGAGGGTTCAATTTTATATATACATTTTTCAATTGCAGTCTTTTAAAAAGGCATCTGAAATAATAAACCAAATTTGTCAAAAATAAAGATTTTCTATACATATTTATGATGAAATATCTGAAACGCTTCCAATACTCATGTTCTACCAAAAACAGACAATACCAGCTGCATTTTCCCACTCTCTCATGGGTTGCGTTTGAAATTGCATACTCTCTTGAGTAGGTACTTGTATTGAATAATTAATTACTTCATTTTTGCTAAAAAAGTACATTCTATATAGTGTCACTGTGTGTAGTAAGATGTACAGACATACTATAGACCATTTTGCAAGATGTAAATAACACTGGTCCAGAAGCACTTGCTGTTTCAGTTTTTTAACACTACATAAAAGCTGGGATAAAATACAACCAACAGAACATATAAAACTGAATCAAAAATTTAAACAAATATCTTTAAGATGTTTTCTTTGTGTTAAATAAAGAAAACAGTTACCAGTGTTGTTTAAATCTTGCAAAATGGTCTATATACACCTACCAGCGTCAGTTGTCGCTTCACTGCCACTCACAAATCATCTACTGTGACCTCATGGGATAGTAAAGTGTCCAAATTATGCACACTTCAGAATGTCGCCGGAAATAGTAGGTTATTCGCGTACTTCATTTTTGGGTGAACTACCGTAACTCTTTAAGGGGATTTCCAATGATAGTACTAGTCAATGCATTTGAAAGTTGTGTCTTATTGTTTACAACCATTTTTCAGTCCCGGCTCCTTTTCAATATAAAAGTCTTTGCTACCGACTCACTCATAGAGACAGTTTTGCTGCCATCTAATGGTGTAATAATGTAAATATTCAAATAAACACTATTAGCCATAATAAAATTATAATAACTTTGTACAATAGCCATTAAACAAGCAAATACTTAAGTCAGAAGTACGAAAGCAGAGCTAGTTATAGTTCAGTAAAATAAAAATATATAAAATATTTTTGAAACTTAACTTTGCTCTTGAAACAAGTAACAAATTACCAAAAAACACAAGATTGCACGTTTGATATACTCAAAATGAATTTGATATACTCAAAACGCTGTCGTATATTTGAAGTCTAAATTGCCCCCCAAAAAATTAAAACTAAATTTCGTGACACATTATCTATCCATCTATCTATTCATAATATTAATTAAGACATCACAAACTAGTTGACCTCACTAATCGACTCCTCAATATGACTAGTTTATAATCACAACCCAATTACATGACAAACCAGTATCCAATCAACTTCACAGGCAAAAACATGGATGAGAATCGACTAATTAGATGGATTAAGGTGGTAAAAGCTAGAAAGGAGGGCCAGTGAAGTCTTGTGACAGAGCCATCAGACAAAGACCCCTAGATCTGCACTTAATCAAGGTGAAGATAATCAAGAAACATACTATATGTTATTCTTGGCAAGAGCAAGATTCTGCTGCCCTCAGCACTCTTCCGAGCAATCCGATTAAAGGCTGCTTGGATGCCCAAGCTCTGGCACACTCTCCCCTACCTACCCTCCCTTCCTTCCTCTGCACATCATTCTAACTCATCCAGCCAGCCCTGAACCCCCCACTTCAGCTCCTGCGGCTGTCATAAGCCATCCTGCCCCGTGTCCACCCCCTTCCCTCAGCACCTTAGCTGTTCAGTACCATTAACAAAGCCTCATGGGTCTTCCTCCACACACTCTACAAGGGGGGGTGGCGGGCAAAGCCGAAGGACCTCTTGGCTAATTGTGTCCTGCTGTGGGGAAATAGCCATTAGAAAAGCCATAATGTGCTTATTTACTTGTGACATAACGTTATCTCAACATAGTGACCATCAAATGAGGCACCCATAGAAGGAAACAAAAAAAAACGTACTTGTCTGCGGTTGCTGGGGGAAATAAATCATGGAAATATTGGCCTAATAAAGCAGACTGAATCTAAGGTAGTTTTTCACTCTGATCAATGTGTCCTTTGAAGATTCAATCTTTTTAAGAAGCTGATTAATAATCTATATAAAAAGCGTCAGCAAAGAGTGGATCACGTAGCGAGAACTACGATCTGGAAAAGGAGTTTCTCTTTCCCCTTCTCTCGCTTTTTTTTTTAATTGATCAATTAACGGCATGTAAAACCAAGCTGGCGCTACAACGTAAACGTGTGAGCTAGATGGGGCTTTGTAGAGAATATCTGGTGCTCCGCTTCACACAAGCTAATTAAACTTGTAAATCTCAGTGTGTTGCAGGCTGATTTTCCTATAGAGTAAAAATACCGCCATTAAAAGTAGGAAAAAAGCCAACTGTCAGCACAATTCATTCCAAAAAACAAAAACCTCATAAGCCTTGTTAACCAAGTGTACAGGAAAATCTCAACGTATGAAACCTAATTTTCAACAATGTAGCATAATTGCTCCCGGACATCAACAGCAAGCGGGCATCTCATTGCAAAACCATATAGAAATTAATCAAAGCATCTACCAACATCAAACGCTCATGTTTGATATTGTTTCTGACGTATAGAAAGAGATACCAAAGGAAACACAATGGCAACACAGTCACATAAGGGCGAGTGGAGAGTGAGCCTTGATCTGGACAGATGAGGGCGAAGGAAAAGCCGAGTCAACTCACCAGCTTGAAGTCCTGAATGCTACAGATGAAGTAGGGCGTGTTCGGCCGTCGGCTCTCTATGTACACACAATCTGTGAGGATGACAAAAAAAAAAAAAAAAGAGTGTTAACAACATCATCTAGACTATCAGATAAGATCTCTATTTTAATTTCTCAAACCTGCACAGAATCTGTTTCCCTTTGTAAAAGACAACTGGAATGCGAGTAATAGGATTAAAGAGCTTTTGGATGCAGGACTGTCTGCCCTTTCCAGAACAAACATCAAGGGGAGTCTGAGAAAGAAGGTCAGTATTGTTCCAACAATTATGTGATGGCAGGGGTTTTTGTAGAGTAGAAAACACAATAACCCAACACAAGATGAGACGCAAAACGTATCCTTAATTAAGCAAAAATTATAACTTTTTCTCCACTGTAGTGAAGCTGAGCAGAGGGCCTCTATGTTTAAATTAAATGTGACTGGCGGTATGGCCAGGTCATGAACCTTCGTCTCCTGAACAAAAACATTCACACTGCACAGCCCCAACAAGAAAAAGCAGCTTTAGCCAAGGAGACACACATAAACGCACACATACTTCCTTCCTCTGCGGTCAATCTGCCAAACATTTGTAGAGTGCGGGGGATGAAAAGATCACCCTCTTGTTCCACCCGCTTCTCCGCAGAGAGACAATCTGAGGCGCTCTTGAAATGGAAAATACTTCAGTGCTGTGCTGCACCGACATCAAAATTACTGTGAGTTGTTTGGGGGGGGGGGCTGGGAAACGATGTCTGTTTAAAAGAAAGGGAGTGTTCGAGCTGTTTGCTAGATAAGAATCTTATTTACACAGAAGAATGAGCCTCCAGTTTGAAGACAGGCATTCTTTGATAGTTCAAATGTGTTGAAAACACAAAGAGGGCTGTGCTCGGATGCTTGGATCACCCTCTGTCAGACTGTGAGGTGCCAGTCGCTGCTCCATTCAAAACATTCATTACATTACACATTACTACTTCACAATACAAATCCATTTTACACTGGCATCCAAGCCAGTATTTATCTTACCTACACCTGCACCGTTCAGCTTGAGATGAGGTGATGGGGTTGCTGTGGTTTAAAGTCAACATGAAATCAAAACTGACATTCTTTACTTTAACTCTTAAAAAAAGGGTAAGACCATAAAGAGACATCAGATTATTATTTAGTACCATTTTCTATCTCTATTTTCTTATTAGGACACAAATTCAACTTAACAATTCTTATTTCTTTTAATGTATCGCTCACGATACATCACCCCTTATGGTGTAAATTCATTGAAATGACATTTTTTTAAACATTTTTTAATTTAACTTAAAGTAAATATTTAACAAAATTTTTCAAATAATACGTAATACCATTTATGAATACACTATTACCCAACTATATAATTTAATACGCACGTTTCTAGGGCTTATAAATAATCAACAACCAAAACTTTGCTAAAAAACATGTTGTACACAATCTACTTAATGCCTTTTATTGACAGTACATACTTTGTTTTATCAAGTAAAGACTTTTCTACAGTGAAATCTTTAATGTTTTTTTTAAGTAAATGTAAGATGAACATTTAGACTGAAGCAACTTGGGTTTACAAGCTAATGAATGCATTATTGCTTTAAATGTTCACTTTTTTTATATTAAAAGATTTTTTCATGTTAATGTAAATGACAAATATGACAAGTCTATGGGGTAACATTTATTTGTCCATCTCTCACTTATCATTGAATAGCATATGAGCCATAAAAGCCTGATGTAAGAAATATGATACTTCAGAATGCGCATGAGCTAATTACGAGCTACAGGCAAAACAAGTGAAAGAAGTCAATTTTGTTCGAATCTCAGATTTTCACAAAATTGAGTTCATTAAAACCTCTTCTATCGATCCCAATGTTCCAAATACCAATTCAACATCTAAAAGTATCTTTATTTGTACTTTTTTTGTTCATCTTTATTCATGCTGTTTTTAAATGATGCCCATAAGCAAAACAAAGAATGTATGAACAAAGTCACCTCACCATATCTAAATATCCACAACAAACACCCCTTTCAACATGAAACCAAGAAATGAGACCTACACTTTCACTACCTCTTCCCACAACCGCTCAAGTGTTCGTATCCCCCAGGGTCCTGACATTTATAGTGCCAAATTTGTCCATTTACATTATTCCAATAACAAAATCCTCACGTGATCAATTTAATAACTTGATCCACCTCTGAAATGACTTTAGTTTTCTGGTGAGGTCACCTAGGCCATCCGGTCTATTACATCATGTTAAACAATAGCCGACTAGCTATTTTGCATTCAAGCCCAGCTACATTTGTGTTGGGACCTGTCACTTTTCACAATCCAATCAACTTCTAGGTCTTACAATTATATTTTTTCTCATTGAATATACCGTTTTAGTCAAAAGTCACTGTACAAAACTAAAACGGTTCACATTTTGTCATTTCATATCGACTTTAAATAATTAAGGCCTAATGACTAGGTGATGTCATCAGAGGCGAAGAAAGTTATTAAATAGCTATTCTGATTACATCACCTAGTCACATTCAAGTCTGGCTAAATTCAGGTAGGGACTTCCCACATTTCATGATCCAATCACCTTCTGGTCACAAATGCCATTTCATGCCTACTTAAAAACAATTAAAATTTTTAAAAGCATAAATCAAACATCAGCTCTCAGGCCACAAATCATACGTTACACATTTATATAATGTTAAAATAGAAATAAAAAGTCAATAAATAGCAAGCAGGATGTTAAAAAAGTGGCTTATCAGAAAGCTGTTAAAAATCATTACAGATTCCTGACCCAATGATTCATTCACACTTCCTGGCTCATAAACAAAGGCCATGCCACGTGTTAAAAACACAAGTCGTGCATTAACAAGCAAGTGCGACTCCACCATCTTGTCTCCAGTTTCCTAAAGTCGTGTTGATGAAGGGGTTGAACCTCGCAGTTACCCGGCAGCCATATCTGAACACACAGCCTCTGGAGCGTGGTAAAAACACACTCTCAACACCATAGTCCTCACTAGCAGCCTGTGTGTGTGTGTCATGGCTCTAAGCACAGATCTGGAGATGTTAGAAGTCTTTGTGTCTCTGCAGTGCTAAAACGGCATGGAGATAAATGTTTATCTGAACACTTCAATATTCCAGGGATGAATCCACGTAGCATGGGCTGAGGAGACTAAAAGCTACTACTAACAAAGGGAGAGCGATTCTGTTCTAGCCTTCTTAGTGCACATCTTTTATTTATTTGTTTTGTCTGGTGCTGTTATTGATCTTGTTGCGTTTATCTGTTCAATGCAGCAGGCAGAATAAAGATATTTAATAGTCAGAGCACATTGTAAACCATTCGTTGGGAGTGTGTGTGTGTGAGGGGGGGTGTTAAGAATGCAAGGGGCCATTTTGAGTGGGTTGCATGTGTGACAGGAAAGGCTCGTTATCAGAGCTGGTCCGCACAGGGTTTTCTAAGGCTTTATAGTGTGTTAGTGGGATGGGCTGAGCTCTGTCCATCTGTTTCTACCTGCGCTCATTCTCCCATTTACAAGATAACGTAAGTGAACGTATTTATCAGTACCGTGACTGACAGCCTTCCATGGAGGGGGAGGGGAGGCTGAAGAACAAAAGAGACAAATCTCAATGAAATGAGATGACATGTTTCAGAACATCCCAGGCGGCGTTGAGAGGGATTTACCTTTGAGAATTGCGGCTTATAGTATCTTAACCCGGGCTGGTAGATTCATTTAGAGGAAATGGATTCCCAACATACTGACAAGGCAATAGATGTCTGTGCTGTGAGCTGAAAGGAAAATACTGAGGTATAAAGATCTGATTTAAAATGCTTCCTAGAGTAAATGAAACTGTATAGCCTATTTCAAGGCAATAAAGCCACAATTTGTTTCTACCATTTATGTCTTTTTCAAAATAATTCAACGGATAGTTTACGCAAAAAAATTAAAAGTCTGTCATCATTTACTCACCCTCAAGTTGTTTCAGATCTAAATTAATTTCTTAAAATATTTGAACAATATGGGTATGGTAATCAATTGATGGGCCCCATTGATTTCCATAGTATGGACAAAAAAAAATACTTTGGAAGTCAATGAGGTCCAACTGATTGGTTACTAACATTCTTCAAAATATCTTTTGTGTTCAACAGAAGAAAGAAATTCATTCAAGTTTGGAACAATTACAGGATGAGTAAATTGCACAATTTACATTTTTGGGTGAACCTTTAATTATATTTAATCATTTTTATTACACTATTAAACAAAATGATCAAAATGACAACAATTGTTTGATTATAACAATTATATCAAAAACAACATTTATAATTCTTCAGCTTATTTTTCCATTAATTTCCATAAAAACACACGATTGGGAGTTTCACGTGAGGGCAAGAGATTTCCCCATGCAGATTTTGCATCGTGTTCAGCTTTGTCACACAGATTCGCTGCGTTGGCCAACAGAAAGCTGTTTGGTTTGAAAGTGACTTCTGTCTGAGCTGTGCTTCATACATACACCACTGACATTAAATAATGGACCTTTTAAGGCCCTCAAAATTTAGCTAATGTGGACCCCACATTAACATTATGACAAGTTTAAATCAAAGATGTTATTAATGCCACCATTTGCAGTCTCAATGTAATGAGAAATATGCTGGCCTAATAAAGCAGTTGTCACATCGATATTTAAAAAAAAAAAAAATGAACAGCTAAGAGAATGTGTTTTTAAAACAACCCAAAAGGTACTTTTCCCACCCATCTGTGAAACTCGTTTCCAAACAAAAGGTACTCGGGAGATAAATTGTATTTAATATTTTACAATAATGACACTCCTCCCAAGCCGTGAAGAGTTGCGAGGCTGTAATTTGCTTTGTACTTTGAGAGCGGACCTTTAAGAATCCAATCTGTTCAGCTGCGTTCCAGCCATTTTGTGCTTTTAGAGAAGCCCCTCTCCATCAGAGAGTGAGCAGGCGGAGAAAAAAGGGAAAGAGACCAAAAGAAAAAGAGAGAGAGAGAGAGAGAGAGGAGGGTCTGGGGGAGGGGTGTATAGGATTTGAAGGGATATGTGCAGTTCTATGGGCTTTGTAGACTCCCAAATGCCTCCCACAGGCCACAAGTCCCAACTCTCTCTCTCTTTCTGTCTTTTACACAGTCCCTTTACCTGACTCTCTCACTCTCTCTCTCTTATTGGCCTGAAGAGAACAGGAGGGTGGGGGCTTTGCAAACAGCACAGATCCATTATCGACCACTCCACTGAAGCAGCCTGGCCTCATCCTTAGATTGAGATTTATTGAGCTGAAGAAATAGTCCATCACACGGCGAGATGCGTTCACACACACGCGCGTGCACCCGTGCTTAAAGAAACTGACAAAAAAACCCTAGCGGATGTTAGAAGTTGATCTGTTTGCAGCTATTATTTCTTAATGTATTGTCACCTGTCACTTAGCAACATGAATATTCATGCAGAAAGGGAAGAGGGGTAGTACTATTCATCCTATCGTCCCACTTTTCCGCCGAGGCTTATTGTTCACTCAGCCATTCTTCTAAACCGGCAAAGCGTGGCTAAAAACACACCTTTACCGATGAAAGAGACCGGTCCTGCTTTCCGTGTCAATCCAGTTGCTGTTTAATGGAAGGTTGAGACAAAAGGCTGAAGTAAAATATTAATATTTCACAAGCGCTCAGCTGTTTCCTTCAAAAGAGTGCCGGTGTTACCTTCGATAGAAACCTTCTGCTAGGTGACGTCTCGGCTCATTATTAAATGCAGATGCTCGCTGTGGTCATGCTCATCTTGAAATTAAAGTAGCCAGAGCAATGCAGTTGAAATGGTAGGGGGGTTTGGACAAGGTACTGACTTCACACTCCACGCGTCACATTCACACCCCTCTTGCTACATGACGACAAGCGGCAAAGTGGCGACCTGCGCCACTCGTATCACATCGTACTGGGAAGTACTTCAGTACAGGTGCTTCAGCTGGCACCAATGCCCCGTGTCAGGAAAAACAGGCCGATCTTAACCCTGCTCATCCCATTTACACTGCTGCTCATTTCCTTCGCATTGAGATCTACAGCTTCAAACATACACACACAAACTTATTCTGCTATTCTCCCATTATCCACTATGTCAAGTTGGTAAATATTCACCCCATCTCATAGCAGGAGATTAATACCTTCATCCTGAATTATCAAACCTTATACAGTTTTGCCCTCAGAGTAGCCGGCAGTAAAAAGCGGACTCCCTCTGGGCCGGGAACAGAAGCCGTTTGACAAGTGTGGTACACTTAGTCTGTAGCAGCTTTCTAATTTGTAATTGGCAGGTGGTTCAATTTCACAAAAGCCTCTACAGTCTCCCTGTCATACAATGTAACATGGAGGGAAATTTCAGAAAAGATCTGGCTCTTTTATTTCCAGCTATAGGCTTGGTAACGATTTCTCTACACACTGTTTGAAATGTTGTAAAAGGAAGAATGTCAGTGACACTTAAACCTTTTATTTCAGGAAGAATAAAACTTGACACATGGGGTTTAAAACCAAGAAACAAACAAAAACGGCTCACAAAATATGACTGTTTACATGCAGCCAATTTTCGGGTTATGGTCGGGTTAAGGTCACTATTCGGGTTTCTGAAACATTAGGAATAACCTGTTTACATGCATGAGCAGAGAGAGTTTCTCCAGTATACATGGAATTGCAATATCCCGATGTAAAAGGTGACGCGCGGTTAGCGTCTAGACGTACGGGCAACCTTAAGACGCAATATGCGTCATTTACGATTCTTCTTCCTGTATCCAAAGACGACAACAACAGCAGCACGCGGATAATGAATCGTTCGGGGCAGATAGTGATCGCCTTTGTTTGCGCTTTGATGCTGGTAACGTTACTGACCTCGCTCCAAAAGTATGCTGTGCCTCACCATGTTTACTTCCGGTATACTGCACGTGGATTTTTGTATGCGCAGAGAAGTTTCTCTACTCAAAAGACCAAGATTCTTTGCGAATAGAACATGCGCAGAACACAAATCACTATGGGGATATGCCGATACACGTTTACATGCCAAAAAAATTCAGGTTAGAAAAGGTGTACCCCAGGTCTAATATCCCGGTTTTTAAAATCCCGGTTTTTAAAATCCGGGGTACGTGCATATTCGGGTTTTTGCCGGTGTTTACATGGCCGTTCGCGACTGGGTTATTGCTGCATGTAAACGTTATATGGGTTATTGGCTGCATGTAAACGTAGTCTATGATTGTCTGTACATTTTAACGTAAATGCATTGTGTTCAACACTGTGCTATTATGCGGAGTGAGCCAATCATTACAGAGGTCATTTACCTATAAAAATATTAAAAGGCACAGAAACCTTTCAAACAACGTGTTCTAAAGGTTAGATATCGGGATACACGAATATTTAAATTCCTGTCGATAAGATAAGCCATTCATTTTCATGTCAGGATTGAAAACCAATAAATAGTCGATATTTAAAATAGCAAATAATGCATTGAATATTAAAATGTACATATTAAATTACAAAAATATACTATTGTGTTTAAAATTAAACTAATTTCAATCGTTTTAATCGCTCCAAGTGAATTTATTATGAAAAATGGATAATCATTATGGAGATCTGCTAAAGACTACAGTTTTTACAGTAAAGAGTACAGTCCTAAATGGCTGTTTTTAAAGATTAACTTTAAGTGAGCATTAGATAGCAACTATTTCTACTTTTCGATTAATAAAAAAAAAAAAAAAATCTAAAAAAAACAAGAAAAAAAAACAAAGAAATCATTAAGATTAACAATGTGGTAAAGATGAATCATGCATTCCTAGTCAGGTTCACTAACTAAATTATGACCTTTCTGGCACAAAAATGCTTAAAGTGAGTAACCCCCGAGGGAAAATAAATGCTACGCAAGTATAAAATGTGGCCCTTTTAATTGAACCCATTGGATGATTTGATTTAAACAGCAAAGCCTCTGTTCTCCTTCAAGACAAGGATACGAGGGTCTCCTTGTCGCCTGCTCTGCCTCTGCCTGCTTTTCATCCCCCATCTCTCTTTCTGTCTGTCTAAATCTTGAGACAGCTGGAAGCAGAGTGGAAGACATGCATGGAAAAGTTGTCTCTCTACATGGGGTGATACTGTTGCTGTCTCCTCAGAAGAGCAACAGGGAGATGAAGACTGCTGCTTGATGACTCACTCAGGTGGTCAAATGCAGTTAGTCTCACCTCACTGAATAATACATGACTCTAGCCAAGAGTGAGCCTGGTTTCTCCCCATGACAACAAACAAAGTTTATTTCAGAGAAGTTTATTTCAGCAATGGCCGAATGCTCTTTGCGAAGGTGGTGCATGTCCATTTTCACCCCACCAAGTCTATTGAGTTCATTTTTGACTCTGTTCCAGGGAAAGATCTGAAGCTTTGTTCGCCTGTTAGTGTTTCTATAATCTCTCAACTGGATCCACTGACAAACATGAAACTTACACCAAGGTGCTAATCAGGCAAAATTGCGAGCAGACAAATAACCAGTCTTGAAATGATATTAGCGAGCTGACAAGGAACCACTCAGCTCTGTATGGAGGTGAGGGCGATGGGCTCAAGCTCCCGGTGGAGATTTCAGCCTTATGGAAAAGACTGCAAGCTTTGGGTGGCTCCATAATTAGGTGACAGCTGTCCAGACACCCACAGGCAGCCAGGAGAAAGAGAAAAATAAAGGCCACCTTCAGAGATGTACTCATCCCTACTCAGCCTTTTGTAAATTCAACATCTAGACCTCCACCTCAATCATAACCCCAACAATAAGCTCTGTTCCAAAACCTAGTAAGCTGTCCTGCCGACTACTTTCAGATTTCTGTCTAAAGAAACCTCACCAGTGACTGAACTGGAACTTCACACAAATAGAACTCCTAATGTGATGTGTACGAATTTACACCACTCTCAATTTCATGTTTAATTTTTTTTTAAATAGCATGTTCAATTATTGAGTTAGACTGACCTTGTCACAACGCATTTTTTTGTGATTTTAATGAAGCATTCTGGAGCACTAAAAGACAACATTTGTTAGTATAAAAAAAATATCAATTTGATTAAAGGCCATTGCACACTGAGTCCAAAATTTTTCGTATTCGTGATTCGGTGGCTCTGAATTGTCAAAACACCATTCAAACTGCTTGCTATGGATGAGAAAAACGCAGAAAACCAAACCGATTCGATTTTTTTTTTTATGACGGGTGAAAGTTTCGGAGGCAGTGTGCAAGCGTGATTGACATAACCTGAGGTCGTATTTATTTTTTGACACGCGAAAAAGGGCCTTCATTTCAATATTCAATATTTATTAACTTTTCAGGTCAGTACATGCCAAATTTCCTCAAAAAAAAAAAAAAAAAAATCTCTCAACTAATGCTGTAAACTATACAGAACCATAGTTGGTAGACTTTAATATTAAATTAATTGTTTACTTGTTTGTAGGCTACATATATAAGGAAGTTTTTATAATAACGTTATAATAAATTTAAATGACAATGTGTCTTCTAGTTTTTAATATAAATATTTAAATGCTGGCTGTCTTAAACCGGATTTATTCAAACATACATTTATTTTAAAGAACAGGTTAAGTAAAAATACAATAATTATGCAACAGCCTATAAATTAGGGGTGAGAATCTCTAGGCGCCGTACGATTCGATTATGATTCAGAGGGCTATAAATAAATGACTAAACAGTTTGCCTTAAAATTACTAAGTAATAACCCATAAAGAATTAACGTACAATATATTTTATTAACATTGCAAAGAAGCAACAGGAAAATAAATCTGTGTCTAAATTAATATAATAACGGTACAGCCGTGTTTTTCCTCCTCTGGGTGGAAACGGGTCATATGGCTTCTCATATTTGTCGTGTTTCCAAAATTTTTTAGTTTTATTCTACAAAGCTTACAACTAGTGTGCCTCTTGTCCAGCTCCTTTCCTTTTTTAACTTCAGAAGCCAAAATATTTCCACACGTCAGCTTTTAACAAGGGTTTTTGGGTTTCACGCTCAGCCATTGCGTCTCTTGTGCATGCCACAGACGGACGACCTGCACTTCAGAGTTCTGTCAAAATTACGTTATTATAAATATATATCTGGATTTTTTTTTTTTTTTTTGACATTTGTGAATCGATTCAGAATCGTCCACGTCCGCATCGCGATGCATCTAAGAATCGATTTTTCCCCCACCCATACTGCAAATGCATATATTATTTAGCAAAATTCTCCTAAGTACATTTTTCTAGCTGACTAGTTTTTTGGACATTGAATGGCTTTATTGAGGTAAATGCATTGGACATTAAAGGACATTGTTTACAAGCTGTTTTATTGATGCCTTCCTGCAGTTGAAACACTGAGCAATTACATGTGACATGATACAGATTTCGGTAAGTTATATAGTATTTCAACATACCTTCAAGTTTATTTCGTGTTGTGACCAGTAAAGCGAAAGATATGATCGTTCACAAGCGCTCTGCTTGAACGGAGGCAGTACAACGATCTGTCAGGCGTCAAAAAAGATTGCGATAGCTCGAGAGACATCTAAGGTCTCACTCCAGTCTATGGGAAAGTAGCCAATTTTTGATTCTTTTGAGGTTTGGGCTTGCAATTTCACCCCGAACCCCTCCCTCCCTCCCAATTTACATAAATGACATATTTATTACAAACTGCGTATTCTGCCGAAAAGCAACTAGTTTGCAGGTATAAAACACTCTAAGTAGGCAGCCCACTAGGTTTTGGATGAGAGTTATAATGAGCACAATAAAGCCCACCCCAACCCTCAGCCGAGCCCACGGTGGATATTCACCTCTCTTTATTGTCAGCATTCTCATCACACGGGTGGGAGTGGTACTCATCCAGCCAATCCCGCTTGAGAAGCTCTCCATTTTAAAAGCCAAATGGCAGCCAGGGAGACAAATTGCCGTCACAGTACAAGGACATTGGTGTGACTGCAGGTTGTAAAGACGGACTGCAGACAGCCACGGCCAGCTCGCAGAGGCTTGAGTATTGATCTTATGTGTGTATAATCTCCCGGCTGGATCCATAAGCTGCCTCTGTGTAGCGAATATCCGCAAAGCTAAAGGGAGCCTGGACACGAGAACGCCACTCAAAGGCCTGATCGATTCAGATGCTTTACTCTACCTTCCATCCGAGTGGCCCTGTCTGCAATACAAATGCCTCTCCATCTCTCTCTCCCCATCTGAATCACACTCCACACTCACTCCTTTTCTCCTTCGTTCCTTCCTTCCTCACTCAAGCACAATCCATCTCTCCAATGACGAGGCTACGTGCCTATTTGCTTTTTTGCAGACACCCTAATAAATGCACACTAAGCTTGCTATGAAAACGTTAGTGGACAAAATGTTTGAGGGAGATCTTCATGTTGGCTTTCAATATTACTTCGTCTTATCTAGTGTCATACGTACACGCGGCCGACTCTCTCGAGCCACAAAAGCAATTATTGTCTTGTTTCAGTTCTCTCCCTTGATTAGACTCTCTCTTTTTCCGTTGGCTTCTCACCGTTTTTAATACCCACTTCAAGGGTGGCCAGTTTTACATATTGTGTGTCACTAGACAAACATAAAAGGATTTAACATTTAGTAGGGTTTAATCCAGCACAGGCTTTGTGTCTACTTAAGCCGCTCGAATCAAATCTGATTGCAATAAGGCTGCAGAAACTGACCGCAAACCAAATGCATCCACATGCAGCAAGGCCAGCACAATTAAACGAAATAAATCGTAAAATGTTTACACATTAAGTATATATATATATATATATATATATATATATGTGTTGTGTGCCTTTTAGTGTTTTCAGTGTTTCAGAGCAGTGCAGTTCACACATTTTTATTTTTCAGTGAAATATTCCAATAAAAATATGGTATTTTTTATATTTACATTTAAAAATGTTATTTATATTTTACATGACTAATAATAATAATTATTATTATTATTATTATTAGTTGTAAATATCAATATATTTATTTATGTATATTCATAAATTTGTCCAAACTGTACGGCCCTACAAACAAGCACAAAAACATCATTTTAAAAAAGTGACAAAATTATAAAAAACATATACAAAACACAATGATGTCACTAAAGCATTAACAGATCAGCTATATGATGTATAGAACACTATAAAGGAAAGGTTCACTGTATAAACAGAATCAACAACACACATATGGCGCAATTTATTTTTTTAAATAGCTGCACCTTAAAAAGCGCCTTCAAAAACATGGTGACCGTCCCTTTGTATTCTCTACTGCAGCAGTGATTAAATCAACTAACATGCCTCAGATGTGTGTGATTCAATTCAATCTAAAGCAGACTGGCGGTACTTTCCAAAACAGAGCAGGGAAGGGATCTGGTGGGTTATTACTGACAGAGAGCTTCAGCAACTGTGTTTTCAAGGACCTTCAGCAGATAATGCCTCCAACCGGATTCCCACTGGGGCAACAGTGCAAGGAAGAAGAGGAGGAGGAGGGGGCAACCATCACACCATTCCTCACCTTCCCCTCCAAGCAAACACCTCTGCTAAGCAGAAGAGATGGAGTGGAGAGATTGGAAATTACACAAATGGCAATAATTTGAAGTCTTCGCATTAAATAACTAAGCATACTGCTTGACCTTTCTGCTAAATAAATGAAAGACACGGCGAGGATGATTTAGAACTACAGCAGCCGTGCTTTGCCCTCCACCGGAGTGTTGACATTTCCCCCCAGTCTCATGTACAACCAATTTCTAAACAGCAGGTGAAAGAGAGGCCATGTTTACAGCGCAGGAAAAGGTTATTGCTCTGGTCTAGGCTCAATCTCAGCGCCTAATAAAGACCTAATGTGGATCGTTTCACTTTTTCTGTCACTCACTGAAAAATACAAATAAAAACAAGAATCTTGCGTGGTTTGGACAGCTAAGTGTGAAAAACATGTCCGTTTCAAATATCATCATGGTGATTTCTCCTGCATTTTCATCAAGAGGGAATGTATTTAGTCAAGCACAGCAGCCAACGTAAATGCATTTTTTTCATCCAAGTAGTGGATGATGTGACATGTTTATGCTACGCTAAAGCACCATTTTCAGCAACACATACAATATATTGCCAAATACATTTTGCTGTCCAAACAGCATGGTTATTTAATGACAAACACATCTTCAACTTGAGTACAATCAGAACTTACCACCGGGTCTGTAAACAATGTCATCCTCCGTAATGAAGGAAGTAATCTCGCCGTTCTCCATTCGCTCATAGCGCGACTTCTTCTTGGGCAGCTTCTTCTTATTTTTCTTACCGCCCTCCTCGGCGTTGGCGGCCCCAGGCGTCTCGTTATCGTCATCCTCACTGTGTTCGCTCTCAGCATAGTTCTTAGCACCGCCCTCCAGTGTGCAACTTCGCCGGGGCCGTGAGCTCTCGCACTCTCGCATTTTGTCCCGCTTCTCGCGGTCTCTGTCCCGGTCCCGATCACGCTCGCGCTCCCTCTCCTTGTCCTTCTCTTTGTCGGCAGTCATGATTCGCCACGTGCCTTCTTCTGTCCTCTCACGGCTGGGCCTCCGTGAAAGGTAGACTGTGAGCCTGGGCTTCAGTCTTCTGAATTTACCAATCAAATCCAGGGAAAATTTGGCCACACCAACAACCCCAGTGTTTCAGAAGAGCTGAAGGGAGAGGAAAAACAATGACATTGTTAGAGTGGTTAATGTGACACTTTTTTTGTCTATTTATTCAAAAAATAAATGTGTTTTAAAAAAAAATGCATTCAACATAATGACTTGAATACACCTTTTTGTACACTCTTAGAAAAAAGGGTTCTATATATGTAGCATAGGGTTCTTTACTCAACTCCAAAGGACGTTTTATGCTAAAAAAGGTTCAATAATGACAAGAAAGAACACTTTTGGCACAAAGGTTCTTTAAAAGCTATTATTCATTCATATATTACATTATTCTCCAACATTTTGTAGTTGTAATTAAATTATTGTTTATTAAACTGTTGTAGTAACTTAATATCACATTTTAATCATGCAGATTTTTGGAGGATAAAAACTGAAACGACACTCTTCATGTGATATTGATTAATAACATTTTTTAGCCCCCATATCTTGAATTTTGTGATCATTCACACTCATTGCATTTTAGGGGTTCCAAATACGTAGCGCTTTAGAACATTTTAAGGTTCTATATAGAACCTTTTCTTCTAAGAGTGTAATTGAGAATAAAATTAATTTTTTTGAAGGGGCAAAAATGAAATGCCACAGTTATACAATTTTCTGTTATCATAGTGACGTTAAAAGCCTCATAAAAATAATGTTTTTCATGCGACATGCCACAAAAAACATCATCATAGATAGGACCTGTGCAGACTCTCATGACTCGGGTCAAGGTCATCATCAAGTCTCTTAAAATCTCAGATAATTTGATCTTAATGACAAGGCAAGGTTAGATGTAAAATCTCATTTGGTGCATCTTGCTCAATCTTTTAAAAATAATGAGGATGTATACACCTACATTAAAGCCATGTGAAAAAAATACCACTTTTGACTTGATGGTTACAACATTAAACGTGCTCTAAATTTGCTTTTCATGTTCCCCAACACAGCGAGATATTTGTAAAACCAAGGGCCTGTTGATACTCATGCAATCGGTTTAATCAATCACAGCCGGCGAGCAGCGCTGTGACGTCGCACACCAAAAGGAACATCAATCGCCGGTCTCTTCCACAGCAGCAGCACATGTCCTCAGGAGAGCTCTGAGCAAAGCTATATCAAAAGAGCACAAACTTCAAGCTCCCTGCTCTTTTCCCCAGCTCATTTCTGCCTGGCGATGAAAAGCACCACTATGTTTCCCTGCACAGTGGCCTAAACAGGATTCCCCACTGCATTATCAAATTGGCTCAGCTGCACGTTTTACAGGATATTAGGCTTATATAGACCTTTGCACAACTAGCCAGCTCAGGCTATCGAGAATAGAATTTCGTACAAGTAATGCATTAGACTGGAATAAGACCTAGTGCTCCCTCTAGGCCACAGTGTTTGTTGCTTGTGCATGCTGGTCAGGCAACTACAGCCTGGCCAGAGGCGGCCCTACCTCAGCTAGCACAGCGATCACCCGTGGAAATCAGAACAGACAGGCATGGAGAAGAAACCTGGCAAAAGACTCAGACAGAAAACAGCTTTGGATCAAATCCTGTTTTTACAACGCTCGCTGCTACTTGCCTCTTTTAAGTCAACATTCATGAAAATAAAGATCAATCTCCCATTGGCCGAAAAGGGAAAAAAACAAAACAAGACCTCTAATATGAGAGCATGAAATGGCTGCGTAACAATGAAGTGCACTTGAAAGGGTCCACGCCGCTTTCCCCCTCTTCAGTTAAACAGGAAACTAAAGATTACAGCCTCAAGTGCAGCTAAACCTGACAACAGCCGAAAAAGCAGCAGCGAGTGAATTTGGAAATGTGGAGCCTGCGGGAGGACAGCAGCAGGACAGAATTGGGCTGTTTGTCAGTGTGAGAGGTGTGTTTATAGAGCAGGTATAAAAATGAAGAGAAATGGCTTATGACAGGCACACTGGTGCAGTTGACAAGCAGCCCTGTCAATGGCAGCCTGTCATCTTGAGTAGACGGCAACTGACGGGGCAGCTGCTCCCCTCATCAACCTCAAACACTACTGACTGATTACAGAGCTGCGCAGCCACGTCACGGCCCGATTAATCACCGCACGAGTTACCATGCGGACCGCCAGCCTGAACACACATGCATACATTCATATGGACAGTCAACAAGACAGTGGGTTTTTAAAATGTCTTCTGAACTAAACGATCAGTGAAGAAGTCCTGCATAATTAGAGCAGTTGAGTTCATCAGACACTGATCACACATGTTTCTTAGGGGGCGTTTAAATGGGACACATTCTGGTGTTCAAATGCAGCCAGCAAGAGAGCAAGATCATCAAAACATTTTTTCACTTAAAAAAGCAACTATTGCATTATGGGCACTTATTGTGACACGACGGCAAAAAACATGGAATTCATTTCCGTGAATGTTTTACCGTGCAAACAGCTAAAACGAAGGATATAATACAGTAATTAATGCACCAATTTTTAAAAATAAAATCTAGACAGTCAGTCAGTCATTCTCAAATTGTTGGATGAGAAATTATAAAATGCAGCCTATACTAGCTTTCAAAAGTTATAAACAGCTATACACAATTACAACTGTAACTGATTAAAAAAATTAACAAAAGTAAATAATAAAAAATAAACACTAATAAAAATAAAAAAAGAAAAATCTCACAAGCACTACATTGTAAAAGTTTGTGGTTCTCGAATGCTTTGAACAATCGAGTTTGAAGACCAGCGAATAAGCCTTTTTTTTCCCGGAACAGTACAACACAATTAATACCAGTATCAGGCCCGATACTGAGCTAATGTACTCGTATTCATTAAAATGCTCCAATACCAACAACTAATACCACGAAGCATGTGTACAGTGTTTGTGTCCAGTCAAAGAAACACCAGCAGAGAGTATAATGTGGATAAAAGAGAAGGATGTCTATGAAGTAGAGGTCGACAGATAGTGGATTTTACTGACGCCGATTATTTAAATGGATACTGGGATTAAAAACAAACATAACACTCCAAGTAAAACAGTGCTGATTTGAAATGTGCACCAATACTTTAAAAGTATCACGATTCTCGGAAATTAAAAACGTCACAACTAATACATTTGTTAGTATCGATACTTTTATGAATGACCGCGTTCCAGATTTGTAAGAGATGTATTTCATGTTTCCCTCCCTAAGGACGTCAGTGTTTTTTCTCCTCACACACGCAGCAAAGAAGCTGACAAACACTACAGCGAGATGGCTGCATGAGCAAACACAAGTGATACTGTGGCCACCAGTCAGTAGCGGAGAGGCAATCCCGAGAGTCGGGACTTTTCCCTGTGGGCCGGAAGGGTTGAGGCCACGAGGGCTGGTCTATAGTTATGCATTGCAAGTTATTAGCAACACCATCCGGTGGCCTGGTGTGCGGCCGCTGCCCGTTGGTCAAACTGTCCAGAATATAGAGTCTCTGCAATGGCGATAAATTGAAGCACGCGCCTGAGTGAAGATAGACACCGTAAGACAAAAGACACTGTATCCATGCAATAGACAGCATGCAACAAAAAAAAAAGCGCTCCGCTTGATTTGAAAAACGACAGATTTTAGTGCTAAATCTCTTGCGCTCTGCGAATATCCTAGTGAACACAGTCGGATATAAGTGAACGTAGACAGTTGAGAAATACAATGCGCAACAGTATGGATCCATGCATTCGGTCTTAAAGGGGCAGCAGTCTAATAAACCTGCTGCTTTGTTTTAATGTTAACCAAACAAAGGACAAAGAAATCACTCACTGCTCTTGACTGAACAGGGCCTAACTTTTGTAACTTTATAAAGATCCATTTTTTGGGGGGCAGCTCTAAGTATGCGCTGTGCTATGAAATGATAGGTAAAATATGATAGTAGCAGAACCTCGCCTCATACAAAATGCTTTATTATGCTTAAATAAGAATGATATAACTGAAGAAAATATATAGTAACTAATCAAATTAAGCCAACTAATATGATTCATATTCGTTTGGTTTCTCTACCCAATATATTTTAAAAACTACAAATGCAGTGAAAATGCAGGTATCAGCAAGTACCAAGAAGGAAACGTATTGGAAAAAGTGGCATCGGTGCATCTCTAATGAAAACCCTTATTGCATCTTGACTCCATTATACGAGCATTGTACAACCTTGTGCCGTATGATTAATAAATTACTACTGCAGAAAACTCAGCGATCCACACTTCACATGTAAAGAGCGTGTTATTTATACCAACAGAAGCATTAGCAACCAGTGATAGGCAGTGGCTGCAGTGAGGTTTACAACACTGACCAGGCAACAATGCATCATCAGTTCATGTGGCTTCTGAATGGTGACCAGGACCAATTAAGCAATGGCGAGTACTCCCCTCAACACTACCCACAGATGAATAACGCGCTGTGGGGCAGGTGAGGCTTGAAGCCATTACACATCAATCACCAGAGCAGGACCTTTTGAAAGATACCAGCTGTCTTAATGGAAAAGGGAGGGAGAGAGGCAGGGAGGGAGAAAAATCAGCCATTTGTGAAAGCCGGTATATATATATATATATATATATATATAAAAAAGCTTCAGGGGTCTCAGCCAACAGCACCTATTTTACCATTTCCATTACTGCAATGAAGTCAAGGGGTGTGAGCCAGGAGGTTTTAAATAAAAATACATTTCTCCTTCAGAGCAGCGGATAAATTAGACCTTCTCACCCCTCCAACCACACAGTTGCTCTGCCACTATTAACACATCACCTCACAATGGGCACACAGCAGGGCTCTATTACAAAACACACTCCTTTTTCAACATTACTCTTTCATGCTGCATGTTTTATTCATCCTAAATCACTCTCCTATTACGCCAATAGGCTGACGCATTCATCTCTGTGATTTGAGGCAAAAGCCAATAAAGGGTCAGGCAACACAAATGCTATTTCCCCAAGACAACAGTATTGCCAGGTGCCTCATTTTAGGGCTGTAACAAACAATTATTGTGATAATCGATCTTGTCTCAGTCAATTAACCCTTTAGATAACAAACCAATAAATAACCAAACTCTGCCATTAATCTTTCCATGTTTCATTTAAACATGTTTTCATAAAATTCTAATAAAATACCAAATGTAAAAAAGTCCCAAGAATTAAAAAGCAATGAAAGCAAGGTTTGTCTTGAAATGTTTCCTTCATTCAGCAGATTAAAGTATCAGCTTGAGGAACAGCTGAAGACGCAACCATATTTAGTGACAGTATTAATGGCGATGTCCATAACACCAATAAATTATCACAATTGATAACGTGTTATTAAACAAATAAGTCCAATCGAGGTCTGCGTTTATCCATCAGTTATTTTAAGCAACCAAAAAGGACTTTTAATGCTTTGTTACAGAGTGCAGCGTTCAGTCTCCGTGAGGAAACTAAACCCATCATGATTATACAGTTCAGTGTGGCTCTTACATTATATTGACGTGAGACAACTAGTTGTCCAGTGCGGTTCCATTCATCCAGCAGTGGTTCGTCAAAAAATGCGGTTGTGAGTCTTGAAAACATTCAGGGGTCAGTACGGTTATAAAATGCAGTCATCACGCTTGTAAAAAACAAAATGATGTATGCGCTGCCATAGTATCCATTAGCATTTGCTCTAGTTTTGTGTGACACTGACAAGGGATGACGGATGAAAGTAAAAAGTGTGAAGCTTCGACACTTTACACACAAATCGATGCATCGTTCCAACCGTAATCTAATTCATTTGCAAATTTAGTCAAAGAAGACTGTTTATGATAGATAGTCTATGAGCAGATAGCAGTGAGAGAGTGAGTGACACGCTTATAGACATTTTTTGGGGGGGATCCCTGATCACTGGTTTCAAACAGTGCATTACAAAATGCAGACATTTGACTGGCGAGAATTACCGAAAGCTGTCCAGATGGAAGTTGTGAAATACACGTTTGATGTAATTGTTTTCGACGAGCGAGATTAGCCTTGGAACATATCAAACAAAACATTATCTGCAATACGAGTAACTGAGATTTATCAGACAAATGTCTCGTTCGAAGCTCAAACAAGAGAGCTACTCTGATTTCAACAAAGCTGTTCAATCTATTTTGCCAAAGCGAAAAGCTCAAGAAATAAATAAAGAGACATCTGAAGCAGAACTCCAAAAACAACAACAAAAAAAACAGAAATCCATTTGCTAACTCTCCACCAGATTTTAGTTATTGTTGATGAAAGCATCACACTGACTCTGTATTGTGTGAAATTATGACTTGCAACAGTTCAATTTTAATAGTTTCACATGATCACACAGAACAAGCATGTATAATCCGTACTGAAACTCCTGACACACACCATCGGTCTGCTAATAACAGTGATCTTTATCTGATGGCACACATTTATTCTGAAACTGTTCCTGCTGGAAGAGATTGTTCCGACTAAAAATTTAGCATACTCTAAATCTTAATGGCCACTACTGACTATTCCCAACAATTACTCAGTGCTCCTCAATAAATGTCTACTTTATGGACGTGTAGTACAGTGGAGGACCCTCTCAACACAGAAACTGTTTTTACTGAATTTTAAATTGTGTAGACAGCCTGATGGATCTTAAGCATTACCACAGTCTGTTCCATTAAGTTAAATAATGAAAGAAAATGCCTTCCTGCATAGCTTAAGTCTATAAAGACTCATATTATACACATACTCCTCATATCCTGATAGCAAGCACTAAGGCTGAGCAATTTTATTGATTCTGCGATTTAAATAGTTTTTTCCCCCAAAAGTATCGATTTTTAAGCCACGAGTATCGATACACAAGTCCCATTCAAATCCCCCGTGTTTAACTTAGCTCGTCATGGTCTCGTTCACATATCGTGTCTTGTGCACTCAAGTTCGTTTTTTCAAATTTAGGCGTGGGGCAAGCACACATATAATTGAAGCGACGCGCTCATTTTTCCCAGGCACAGCGAGATGAACACATCGAATTTTCAGAATGCCGCAAGTACAGCGCAGTTCATGCGACAATAACCAACCATTAGCAGAGCTACAGCAAGCGTTTTTCGGTGGTGGAAATCAATTAGCTACTAAAACTTTTGTCGTTGTGGAGAGCACAGTGCATGGTTGCTTAGCAACGACAGACGGCATTTACTTTTCAAAGGCTTGTAAGCTACAGTTTGCACTGCTTCAATAAATGGAACTAATTTTCTCAACAAATCGTTGATTCATTTTGTCCAGCATTTATAAGCTGTAGAGACCGTCTAGTCAGAATATTTTGTAATCAATGTTTTCAGTTCAATTAATTCAATCCAAGTAAATGGAACTCACAAGAGGTCACCAAAATCACGAAAATGATGCAAGTGTATCGAATCATAACAAATCGTATCGTTGGCTGAAAATCATGTACCGTATTGTGAGATAAGTGTATCACTACAGCCATAGCAAGCACTATGTTAATCAGTCTAAATGTATTATGTACAAATATATATAATCTGTGGAAGCTGTAGGACCATAAAATGTTCATTCAATCATTGCATGCGTATGCATCGTATGCTTTCAATGCTAGTAGGCTAAAATTAAAATTTTTCCAGATCACCTATTGCACATTTAATGAAGCCTTCATGAACAAAAAAGACTTTTGTGACTTCTGAGATATTACAAGCAGTATCAATATGCAAACAAGTATAATATAGAATATGATATGCTTATAAAAATAAACCCCAGAGACCTGATTTGATATGATAGCAATAATACTTTCAAATATGCACTTATACGCTTCAAGAAAATAAAATCCTCTATAATGTTTACGTTATCTAATCAACATCTACCACTCTTTTTTAACATACTGTCGGATTAAGATTTCATAAGGGCATCTTTACGCAAAACACTGGCTGGAAATTAATTTGCTGCATCTCTGTAGCATGCAACTACATTTACATACAGAAATCAAGGGGCTAATCTGAGCCCTGAGGAGTCCGTAAACCAGAGGCTGAAGGCTAGGCTTCAAGCAATCCGAGTATGTGAGTAAGTGGTTGTGTACGAGCCTGTATTCCCTCTGCACAATTCCCGTAGGGGCCGGCTCCCCATCAGTACTTGTGTCTATTATCAGCATCGTGCCTGAGAGTAACTTCATTTCACACTGTAAGCCACAAACACAGTGCAAACCACACTGAGGGCTTTCAGACTAGTTTGTCCGTGTGGCAGAAAGGGTGGGGGGAATGTCTGGACAGTCCATCACAGTGCTTTTAGCCTGGTTGTGTAGCCAACGCGCCTTTCTAAAGGGGCAATCAAAACTGGAGAAGTGCGAACACAAGAACAAGACAAGGGTAGGGCTGGGCGATATATCGAATATGTACGATGTATCGTTATATTTTTTGAAACGATATGGAATGAGGCAATACCGTTTATATCGATACAGTAGTTTGATATGAGCACATCTGAAAAAAAGCGGAGGTTGCAGTGTGAGCTGCTGCAGTGAAAGTAGCTAGGCTACGTAGTACAATTTGTCCTAAACATGACACAAGCTTATATTAATTGCGTCAAAATCACTTTGATATAGTTAACAAGTTTGCTAAGGCAGCTTGCCGCCCGGTCAAATGCTCTGACAGACACTGTTGCTGACTGACAGATATACTTGCGCTGTTTAATGCGTTTGAGATGTGGTGCTTTCCTCAGTGCTCAACTTACATTTCACATATTCTCCATCTGTAAATGTTAGAAAGTAAAGCAAATATGTCCATTTCACAACAAATATGTCCATGTCAGAAGAGGACGAGCTTCTGCAAGTGAATCTCCGCTAAAATTCATGCTTCCTTGAACGAGCGCCGGCGCGCGCATGCGCGTGAATAGTAGGCTACTACGTAGTACGCAATAATTCTGACTAAAATAAACATATTGCTAAAATATTTGTTGTTGGAGAAAATAAATGTGCCATATGTGGAATTTTAAACCTACAAGTATATATTTTTTCATGAAAGTGAAAGTGATTATAATGGGGTAATCAAATGCAGGCTAATATAATTAGTTTGTGCTTTTGTTTTTGTTTTTATTTTCATTTTTAGTTTAGCTTTTAGTCAATATAAAAACAAAAGCTTTTTGCACATAATATATTGCATAGCCTATATTATATTTGTTTCCATATCCTTCAATATCAACATTGTTTGTAGGATATCATTGGGCCGAATGTGAATATACTGTATATATATATATATATATATATATATATATATATATATATATATATATATATATTATATATATATATATATATATATATATATTATATATATATATATTATATATATATATATATATATATATATATATATATTAATATAAAGATTTTCTTTATCTAAATAGAAAACGTAGAAAGTACCGAGATATATATCGTATATCGCCATTTGACCAAAAAATATCGAGATATGATTTTTTGGCCATATCGCCCAGCCCTAGACAAGGGATAGTTCACACAAAAAGAAAAAAATAATAATCACGTCACCATTTATTCACATTCATGTTGTTTCAAACCGGTATGCCTTTCTTTCTTCAACGGTTTTAATAGCAAAAGATATTTTGAAGAATTGTTTTTGTCCATACAATGAAAGTCAATGGGGTTTAGTGCTGTTTTGGAAACCATTGACTTTCATTGTATGAATTGTTTTTCTTCAAAATATCTTTCCAGAAGAGAATTCCAGAAAAGAAAGTCACAAAGGTTTGGAATGACAAGAGTTTGAATAAATGATTTTGTACATGAACTATCCCTTTAAAATATCCTACCAGTGGCCAAATTATATAAGGTATTGATATAAATGTCTTTTCACATTCAATAAAAGGAAAATGAGGGTATGCATATGAAACGACCAATACATATTTTGAGGTAGTATTTAAGGTGGGTAATCCTAGAATAACCGCTGATCCAGCGTTTGGAGAAGACGTGCTCTTGGCTTGGCCTCTCCCGAGCACATGCGATCAATACTCAATCAATGGCAGATAAACACATACGTCACTTTCTAAATCCATCCTAGATGGAGAAGATATTAACATTGCACTTCCCCACCTTCCCTGATATGCTTTGATTCACAATACAATGAATGTAATGCGAATGCAGCAGTTTACAAAGGCCCATTCCCTGTATCAAAAGATTCAGATTGAGTAACAATGACCGCCCCCCTCCCTCCTCCTCTCAATGAAAATACAATCAGCATAATAGCTGATGTAGAAAGACTATTAGCATGTAAGAAGCCACGATTCTTTGATTAAATAGAAGTACTCGATTAAAAAAAAAAATCCTCTACTGCAATTTACCCGTGTCGAGTAACTGGCAAAATACCAGAAGTACCACATCGCATCACACATCAGAGAATCCATGAATCACATTATTACACCGCTTTCTTAGGCTGCACAATATATTAAAACAATGTAAATAACATTATAGCATAGTGCTATTGTGAATTCACTAAGGTTGCGATTCAATTAAATTAATACATGCCATGCTGGTTTATATATGTGATTAAATTATGAACATACTTGTAGGTTACATGCGTCTGGCCATTGGTGCCCTGGTGTTGCTCTAAATATTATTGCCTATTATTTATTGTATTATGTTATTACACGGCTAATAGATTGGTCAATCGCATCATGCCGTCATTCAGGGGTATTTTACCCCCTAATAAAAACCAGCAAGACTGACAGCACATGCTCATCCAGGCACCTGAAGTCAGTGCTATATGCTTGCTAGTAACGGGTTTTCTTCATGGAAGTTTTGTGTTTGATGAGCTAATAAAATATTAAAATTCTAATCAATATTTTGTGTAGAATTATTTACTTTTCATCTGGGTATCTCAGAATAAACCCCTTCAGAGTGATGCAAGACTCCTCCGCTTTGCGTCAGGGTCCTTATTCTGCGATTACCAGCTGGATTGTAGGACTTTATTATACCTTATATATTATATATGTATTTCAAGTCATTTTAAAGGCTTAGGTCTTTGCCTAGGTCTATTTTTGTTACCACACACAAACAATCTGATTACTCAAGTCATTTTCAAAATAATTGACCGATTACCAAAATAATCGTCAGTGACAGCCCTAAAAAGATGATATCTAAATGTAGTCAGTTGATCAAAAGCCTCATGGCAGCTCAGCCTGAGCATCATTCACAGTGAAAGCAGGGAGGTCTCAGGGAAGCACTGGTCCTGACAGACACCCACAGAGAGGGGGGTGTCAGCTCTGCGTCACGACGCCTCCCCCCCTCCCCAACTCCCAACTAATCATCACATGAAACAAGGGCCTGGAGGAGAAATCTCAGCTCAGGCTTATTGTTCAGGACCTCATTTATTATCGCTGCAACGTTATTCCAAACTCATCTTCGAGAACATAAGGTTAAAGATGATGAGGCCGCAACGGCGATGCCATTAGGTCAATGCGTCAGACCATTCTCAAACTAAATTATTTAGTTATCTGGCGGTGGCGGTTTTTTTTTTTTTTTTTTTTTTCCGAACACTGGCAACCGGCAGCAGATGGTCTCTCAAACAAGCCGGGCATTCAAAAACACGCGTAACGGCTCTGCCAAAAGCACCTCCACCCCAGATACCACAGGACGGTATTACCACTAATTAGGAGCGGCTTTTGTTTCTGGATGAGCCACCTCTCCAAACCCACAGCCTGACAGTCTTTAAGAGGCTCTAGTCTGAATAACACCCTCTTTGTTACTCCACCTCTCCATTTAAGGCAACTCAGCTCAAATATAAATATAAACTTTCCAGTCCTATTTCCATTGCAAGCCACACAAAACACTGTTCTTTAAAGCGGATGAAAAAAGTCTGCCTGAGAGATCATCCTACGGTGTCACACCGGTGTCATCCTTGACATTTTTAAGAAGAGAGGATGCTCAAATGTTTGGAGGAATATCAAATCACTGCTCTCTATAATACTGATGCAGTAAAGTCCAAATGTGCAGCACTGTAAAAACGATTTGAGATTGTTTCCTTGCCTTGGAGCGGCAGGCAGGAGGGGAAGTGACTGGAGGGTAATGAAAACGCTGCTGAAACAAGCAGGATCAGAGATTCCCTCTCCTCTCTGGACAGCTCATAAAACATGCATTGACTAGAACTATTACCATTCTGCCGTTTTAGTGTGTAGCGCAGCTCCCAGGAAGAGTGCACACTTATCCTATATACACACCAGACCTGCTGCTTTTGATTTTAAACGTAGAGTGACGCAAAAGAGCAGCTGTTTAAAAAAAAAAAAAAAAACACACACAAAAAAACCCCCAAGTGTTTACCAGAGGGAGGCATCTATACAGCTCTCCGGGTTCAGGGTTGTGTTTAAAGCAGTGTACAGTGGCAGGCGGGAGATTAACTCGTAACGCATTCATGTGTGAAATGGAGACTTTATCCCTAACTGATAGTGTTAGGAGGCTTCCAGAAAACACAAGCCAAGCCTGATGATTTTTCATCATTTTGGAAAAACAGCCGTAATATATTAGATTACCGCTTGCAGCATTTTGGTACCTTTGCACAACACAGACTCTTAAAACACCCTGGTGTGTTACAACAAAGCATGGTGGGAGGCGGGAGAGGAGAGCTGGGGTCTGACGTTCATGCAACGTGGCTTTTCTAGTCGAGCAAGCGCATTTGAAGTCAAAACGTTTCACAGAGGCACTAGGTTATAGTGCGGTTAATGTAAAAGAGCTGATGGATAGCTTAATGGGGGGGACTCCCAATTTGTTTTCATAAGATAAACCTCTCTGACCTGAATTATTTACTCCCATGAGGAAATTATTATATCTATATATGAGAGAGAGAGAGAGAGAGAGAGAGAGAGAGAGAGAGAGAGAGAAAGAGAGAGAGAGAGAACACTGATGCATTTCTTCCAAGTTCCAAGAAAGAAAACAAGTCAAGGGTTTTTTTTGTTGTGTGTGTGTGAACTATTCCTAACAAGCCTGAGAAAATAAAAGCCACAAATTACCTTTATTACAGCTGAAAGAAAAAAAAACAGTGTTACAATTTTCCAAATTAGCGAACAGGAATTCCTGCCACTTCTTTGCACAGAGCCTCCATATCCCAAGAGAGCTGAATCAGACAGTATAAAGAAACTGGAAATAGTCTACTTTATAGGTTTTAACAGTGTGCAATGATCACAGTATTATTCTGTGACACATTCACAGGGTTCGCAATATTTAGTGAGCATTACAATTCCTTCCACAGCACGGTAAGGAATGAACCTCAGGGGGAAGGTTTGTGCGGGTCCAAGTTAAAATAGCTTGCAAATGCACGAGTAAGCTCATAAACAGCAAGCATGTTCAGCACAGAGACACATTCATCCAAGTGTATACACATGTGTCAATCTAAATGAGTAGTCCATTGACTGCTGAGCAACTGTATTTTCCTCCAAACTGCATACAGGGCAGAGCTAATAAAAAGCTCGGCTGAAATGAAATGTGGCCTGACCTTTTCTGGTCTCTACTTTACGCGAATGTCCAGTCCCCCTCATGTATCACGCTGTTAAATAGGTTCTTTCTACCTTGTGTCCCCTTAGCTGTGCTAACAGTACGACGGAAACGAGACGCGCTCTAAATCAAAAGAGTTCTCTTTCGATATCAAGTGAAAAATTATGTATCCCATTCAAAAGGACTTTTTCCTTTTTAATTATTAGTTAAGCCTTACACAGCCAATTTTGTTTGCATTTTGTCTGGTTATCTTCTGAAAAAACACAATTTGATGAAGATTTACTCTTTGTTACCATCTTAATGAGCTGTTCAGCAAAGATAACGCATTGCTCCACGGAGCCATCGCATGCTGTACTTCTCTAACCCTCTGCAGCAACAGCAGATCAAAAATTCAATAATGAATGTGGAATTGCTGCAATTAATGTCTATGAGAATCCAAGCGGTCTGAAAAAAAAAAAAATACATCAGTAACCTGATTAATTTTATATAGGAATAATCTCTGATCAGCATTACCAAATGAGCCCAAAAACAAATTAGATTGGAAGCTAAGAGCCCCATTGATCAGCAGTCATCTAAACCGACCATGAAAAGGGTTCAGTAATCCAATCCAGCCATTCGGAAGTGCCTGAGAGAGTCGCATCTCTACAATGGAAACATTCTGTCCACAATGTAATCCATTGTGTTCATTCGGCGAGCGTTTTGGAACCTGTTCGATTGCACTAAAACGGCCCAAATCATTGCAAGTATAAACAACGTGGGGAGGATCGTTTTTCAACTTGGCAACGGCTGCGCATTTGACATTTGAATGACCCATAGAAATAGTGATGCACAACTGTCAAAACACTGACGCTCTCCAGAACATTCCACACAGTCTCCGTGTAATACCATGACTCAGGCAATAACTATAGTTTTATTTTTTCCAAGTGAATATTTAATGGTATCCAGAGAAGATCCCTAGTGGCCTGTGCTTCGGTTCCAAAACAAAAAACTACATAAACTAGGCTCCGTAAAAGTAGATGCCAACAACTATAACCATTAACTATTCTAGCCAATTGGAATGGAAAGATTAAAAATTCGCTATTGAGAAACACTCAAGACTGTGAAGCTTTGTTGATTGATAAATTGCTAAAGGTATCAGACACATATTAGAATAATCTTACAACACTTCACGTCAAGGCGCAAGACTCTCTGCAGCCATTTTACAAGCCAATGCCAAGGCACAATACCAAATTCCCTTTGAATATACAAGGAGATTCCTACAAAGACAAACACGAGAATGAATCAACAGCATGTACACTAATAACCTTGGGCTATCTAACCGTTCCTTTGCTTTATGGAACTGTATAACGTATAAATAGCAGATCCATTTCTCCCCAGTCTGTTAAGGCTCTATTTCAGCTTCCCCGTCATTAAATATTTATCCTTGCGGAGTGGCGGATTGTACTGAGGTGATAAGCACTTAGGAATCCAAATTTTTTAACCCCCGCCACCCCACCCGTTTCTTTAACCCTTTATTTCCCCCCTATATGCAACAGAGACATTTATTCAAACAGATTATATACAAGTGCTGCTTTAATTGACACAGGACGGGACTGAAACGGCGCCCACATTACCAAAGGAAAGGCGCTCTGCTGGTTTTATCAAGATGGAAATCTTTTTTTAAATACCAAAGGGATGAAACTTCCCTTTGTAGAGAAAGTTAAAGAGGCCGGGCCAGAGGAAGTATTCCTGACACAACAAATGAACACCCAAGCTGAAACAAAATAGGATACGTAGCTTTGCCAAATATGGAATCGCTGTTCATAACAAATCAAACATAAATTTAAGCAGCACCTCTGCTTGTGTGACTGTTTGGCTCGGGTTGAATTTGGCATCTTACAGCATATAATGATGAAAAGATTTCATGCCTCAGCCTTGTGGGTGGTTGCTGTTGGGTGTGAATGCACCTCTAGTGGACCCTGCATGCTTCAAAAGCTTCTAGGGCTGACCTACAGTACTTCACAGGTATTCTTGGACGGACAACAAAAACATTTTTTTAAAGCTCAATAGGGAACAGCCTGCCAGAGGAATGGCAGTTCAAATCGGAAAGGCTGAATTCCAAACAGAGCCTCTACATATGGGCTAGTAGCTCTCCACAAGACAAGAAAGGAGATCTAATAAACGTTTAGTGAATACCTTAGTTCACACACAGCCAACTGCACTTCCATCCACACATATAAAAGTGTAAATACATCAATTCTCTCTAAATATATATATATATATTAGTGCTGTCAAACCATTTAAAATATTTTATCGCGATTAATCGCAATTAATCACAAATTTTTATTCTAAATGTCTCTTGATTTCCTTTTGTCGCATTATTTTTTCTCATTTTTAATGCTCTTATCAACATGGAAAAGTGGATCGGCTTGCTTTGTGTAAATGTTTTTTTTTAATTGAAAACAACATTGGCATATACTGTGCTCAATTTCACACTAACATTCTCACTAGGAGCAAATAATCTCTCACACAATGTAACACTGTCCATCAATAAAAGGGTGATATACTGACGAGGTACTGATATTGACGAGGGGTCAGAGAATTCACATCAGCTGTGTGTGTGCTTGGCCATAATCCAAGTGGTATTTCAGATGTGCTGCGATCGCGATGAGGATCTCTCAGTTCACAACGACAAAACACAGATCACTTTGGTCTCGTCAATGGAACCATTGGCAACTTTTAAACTTTCCATTCAGAATGTTATTGGCATCCATTTTGGCGTCTAGCGCTCGTCATCCACTCAAAACGTAAGGTTAACCAACTATTTGGCCGGCTCGCAAGCCCAAACAAGTGTTAGCTACTTGCTTTACGTTTATTTAAAATGAACAACAAGACAACTAGAAGTAAATGCGCTTTCCAATAAAAAGTTGCAATGAACGTGCTATGTTTTAAATAAATCACACACTGTAAACAAAACCTTAACAAAAAAAAAAACATTGCAATTTAGACGCACAAACTGGGTGCCAGTGCGGTGAGACGTACATGCTCGGGCAGATTCGGCTTGAAGTCGTTCATCCTCGGATGCCGGTTTGCGCATTTAACCGTAATGTAGTATTTCAACATTCTCTATGATAAAAAAATGTTTGTAAAAAATATTTAATAGCATTGTTTTGGCAGTTATAGAGTTCTAATGGTGGTGTTCAACTATAACCATCGGTCTCACAGTTGTATAATAACCGTCACACCCCTAATGAATAATACACTATCTTAATGATTCTCACAAACACAACCAATTGAGATCTGATAAGGAAAAGAGAGTTTCAAATGTCTCTAAATGGATGCAATCACTGTCCTATCCCTGATAGAAAGTAGTGCTATCAAGTGGGAATGTAAATATTCAATAGCTCTGCTTAATGGCGAATGGAGTGGGATTGTAGTGTATTGCCACAATAGAGTATAATTTCCCTCCCGCTCTGATGGAGCCACTTCACTCTGATGAAGAACAGGAGCACTGAGCTGATTCTATGACCAGAGTTTGTGTTTCCACCCGCCTGTGCTCCTTTTTGTCCTCCAATGAGACACGGCACAACAAGCTTGTAATTTTCAAACGTAACCATTCAGGTCTCATCGATTTATTGTAATCGAAGATGATGTGAAAGGCTACGACAAATACGATGCGCGCTCCAACAAGGGTAAACAAACAGCAAAGGTCTCAGTGTACGGCGAGGTTTTAACCTCGATCTGAAATCCCCCGTTCATTAATGCGGCGTTAACAGCCGGTTACGGCCAGTGAAACCGCGGTAGCAAAATCAATTACCTCAGCAAGTATTGATATGTCTCGCGGCCTGTTTACAATTTAATCTCTAACTTGTCAGAGCCATTATTTTCCTAATCACAACTCCAGCGCTTCTGCGCCTTTGTCTCTGGCTCATGTTTAAGGGAACAAAAAGGTCATAAGCTTGAGCGCTCCCCAGGGCTCAGCCTGCCACTGCTGTAATTATTCCTGAGCAAGAGATGACAAATGAAGTGGATCAAATCAAAGGTGTCAGTACCTCTTATGACACCAGCCCAGTCGCACAGGTTAAAACAGAGGTCACGCTAAAAGGAAAAACTAGTTAATGCCGCCCTACAATAATTATGTGCAAAGCCTATTAAAGTGACAAACTAGGATAAATGTGTATAAAATACATTCCTATATTGAAGGGGCATTCAACCGCAGGAGATAAATACAACAAACAAACGAAAAAAAAAAAAACTCCCGGTGACGTGTCCATTACTCAAATTGCATCCAATCACAATAGCGGCAGAAAATATCCTCAGGAGCTGATACTAAACTGGCTAAAAGATCAGCGAGGATATCATAATCAAACTCACCATTTGTATTTTGGCCAGTAATCATTGAGGAGCGGAGGCTGATGCATTATTTACTCTCTAATGTATAATTCAGAGCCAACAGCAGATTTAATGCATAAATAAAGCTGTGATACACCTGCTTTAAATGTTTACTCACCAAAATAAGATCTGAAACTACAAGCATGTCACGCAGTGCCTTTGAAAGTTTCAAACGTGTCACTTGTTTCTTTTTTTCATCTTGGGTGACTAAAAGTGAAAATAATTTGCAGGTGGCGAGACCCACGACCCGCTTTGTTCACCTCCCAGAAACATAAACGGAGATCAAAACGAGACACTCAGATGTCGAAGCGCAAGATCTCAACTACTTAATTTAAAACACAAGTCTGCAGACATGAGCAAGCGTGTTTGTCTTTCAGCAAACACAAACACTGTAACGAGAAGAAGGACGTCCATGTCTAAGTTACTCATTTCTGTTCCAAAGCAATTCCATTGATGATACTTTCATATGATAATATTGTGGCAGAAAATAGAGGCTATTTTGAAAATATTTCAATTTGTTCATTACTCTTTGCAGCTGTTCTCAAAATGTAATGGATCATGGCAGATTTCAGAGGAAAGGTTAGTAAACAATACATTATAAACAGAAAACAAGCATATGAAATTCTTGTTAAAAGGTTAATTACGCTGCTTCAGGGAACCGATCTTTTGACGTCAAACAAGTCAGTCACAATTCCCTACAGGCCACGCTATTGACCCCTGTGCTGAGGCTGGCCTACTTAAAAGACAGTGATAAAGACAGACAATATCCCAACAGCATCTAAAACACCCTGTGGATTAATCAAGTCAAAAACACATTTAAAATGGATATCATCGTGATAAGGTTGGATGTTTCCTATTTTGTCCTGTTTGCACTTTATTGGAGAACATGCATGCAAATGGATGTCCGAAAAAAAATAAAACATTTTCATACTACTATTCTAACTAAATTCATAAATTATGCCAAAGCAAACAACAACATACACTGTTTCATTCAAATGTTTGGGGTTGGTAAGATTTCTTCATTGTTCTGAAAGACATCTCTTAAGCTCACCAAGACTGCATTTATTTGATTAGAAATATAGTAATATAATAACGATTTAAAATAACTTTTAGACTTATATATATATATAACTTAAAAAAAATAATAACATTGAAATACCATTATATATATGTGTGTGTGTATGTGGTCAACAAAATAAGGCCTCATGATTGTCATCATATGGTCTTTCATTACAGACATATAACAGAGGTATTTTTTTTTGCAGCCGCAAACGTTTGGACACATAGCCTACATTCAACTACTTGATAATGAAACTATTTATACACTAACGGGATGAGTCAGGGAGTGAAATCTAGAGTCCTGTTTTCTTCTGCCAGCAGTTAGATTGCACAAAAGGTTTATTTGATCTCACAGAGATATAGTTTGATCCATCAAAGCAATCATTATTCACCAACAACAGGCCTGGCTTATAAAGAACAATATGCATACTGTGGCACACAAAGACAACACATCACCTGGAAAAGAAATCCCCAAAACAAATCGGACCAGCCGATTTAACTGAAAAGTACTCCACCTCAAAATAGCTAATTAGTCCATTATTAATTAAAAATACTACAAATATTCTTCAAAAGAAATCAACATGCCTGACTTCTGAATACAGATGACATTTCTTGGCTTATGTTTGCAGCATTCCCGTGTATCTTTTCAGCTAAAAATAGTACCTTTCTGTGCCTATAGTTTTTAAGATAGATGTGGTTCAGCTGGCCTTTACTAACAGTGTAGCATGATAGAGATCTTGAGTGCGTGTCCACCACAATTAATCACAGTATTGTGATAGAATTAAACTTCTGACTTGCAACCTATGATACTTTTGTATTTTTGAGCTTGGCATTTAAAAAAAATCAATTTTCATTGTATGGACAAACTGCCTACTTACACTCTGCTTCCCTTTGTGATTCATGTATGAAAGATAACAATACCGAGTAGGAGTGGCATGACCATGAGTAAAATAATGAAAGAATTTCCATAACACATATAGCAAAAAATGAAGATATTTATGAATCGTTGCGGGACAGATTGTGCTCCATTCCAGCAGTCTAACAAATGTATGTCCTTTCTAAGCGAGAAATGCTTCAACTCAACATACTTTAAGATGAAAGCACTTGAGTGAGGACTGCATTTTTATAATATGTTTATCACCACAGAGAGTGTTTCTCTACAAGGACAAGGACAATGTGAATACAAGTACGGGTGTGCACTGCAGGCATAAAAGACTCCATCTGACATCCCTAAAAGAGCAGGAAAACAGTGGGACCTATGGGACCCCCAACCTCACTTTATGACCATGTGCTGAATTAACAGGTCCAGATGTCCCCTCTCACTTAACATGTGCGAAACATCTCGAGCAAAGGGCTCAGCTGCTTTAGGGCTTATTAAAAAAATATCAATTTCAATTATAACCATTAACTTCTCACGCTCCTCAGGTTTACATTTATTTGACATCAACAAGGCCGATTCTCACCCAAGATGCACATTTAATGCACAAGCCGACCGATCAGAGTTTATCAGGTTAAATTCATCATCTACAAATCAACCACCTGGGCACGGGTTGAATAAACGATGGAATGAACACAACAAATAAGACAAAGAGAGTGTCGCTGAAACACCATACCGTGTACCCGTGAAGCCCGAGGAATGAGTCGAACAAAGACGAGCCTATTACCAGACAGATATCAATCTGCTCTTAGTACTTGCTGCTGTAGAAGCATTCAGACAACTCAGCTGCTTGGGCTGTTTATAGTTTGACAGTGTCAGGTCTCTTTGTCACTAGGGCTATGAGCAAGGCGCCTGTGGTTACTGTATCTATTATCAAGGGGAAAGTGCCAACACATTCTTGTAAACAAAGGAGAGTCTACCTACAAGTTCACCGAGACAAAGCCCAACCTGAAAACGCTCGAGGCAACCATTCAAAACAATCTGAGCTGTTCTCAAATCTCTTTCAGAAACAAATTTAGACTAATAATAAGCTTTCAGTCAATCACGCGTTTTGCTAGAGGTTTTCCCACAATGCGATGCAAAACGTGACGTTAATTACCTCTGCCCTTTCTCCAATTCATTAAGCATAACGTCGCATAGCTCGGCCAGCGTTACGGATGCGGCGTACACTGTCGAGGCCTCTCTCAGCAGACGGAGGAGAAGTGCGCGACGTAACACCAGCCAATTCTATCATGCGAGCAGATTAAATAACATGCCTACCCAAGCCCCGTCAAACATTCAGCAGCCACCACACGCCAACTGATCTGCTACAACACACTCTATGAAGAAACCCCTCCATCAGCCCTGCCACACCACCTTTGATGCTTTAAGGTGGAGGAAAACACAGAATGCATCTCTGCGATGCGAGTAATTTCATTTAACGCAAAAGGATGAACAACTCTTTTTTTGCAGGGAAAACACACAGGCTAAATGTCATTGTGCGCTTAGGCATTAAACATTTAGTAGCCATTCTCGGCTGCTCAAGCAAAGAAGCAAGCAGTTGTTAAGGGAGAAGAATGACACAGTTAATCATACACCCACACGCTGCAAAAGAAGGCCCGGTACTAAGATGTATAACGGACGAGAAAACATACGGCATTCACCAGTCATTTAAAAAAGAGCAAGAGAGCTCAGCCATTAAACACATTTACATACACGCCGATATGCTAATAACTTGAAGAAGAAAAAAAATCAGCGGAATTAACATGATGTACCAGCTTAAATGCAAACCAATAACCCAGCAATGCCAAAAACAGGTTATTACCCAGTAGTGACGTCTAAACCTGATCTTTTGTGTATCTGACTCCCAAGTATTACATTTTGTTTATGCGAGATGTGATGTTAAATAAATAAGCAGTACAAGCAGAAAGAGTCTGAGTTTGCTATATATTTCTTTCTCCCCTACCACAAAATAGTTGCTCTGTCTGGATGCGCTTGCATCCGTAGTAAGGACCCCTTGTTGCATCACATATGCGCACTTTAATATGTAATGTGTAAATGGGGTGAAATCGAGGACAGGGCCAAAAATCTAGCTGTGTGACAATCAGTTTATGACATTTGTGACATAACCAGATGCATTATTTAACAAAATTTTGATGTTCATTTTGGGTTTTCCGCTAACCCGTAGTGTCTGTGACCCATTAAAAATAATTGTGTGACCCACAAATTGTTTTCCAGGAGTTAAGCTTTACATGCGCAAATGGGAGCATAAAGGAAAATAGAATAAATTCATATTTATAAAAGGAATAAATATGCCAAATATTTCACTTAAAACAGTTTACAGATTAACAAAATGAAAGAAAATAAACTGCGACAAGTATTAGCCTATATGCTGCGTTTCGGTCCCGAATACAAGATCACAGATACGAAACCGAGAAAGCAGAAAGCGCCATCTTGTTTGTTTTCTTTGTTTTACAAAAAAAAACCACAATGTTTTGATTTTATTGTGGGTGTGCACAAATTAAAGTAACGTTATAGTTTTGAATGATGTCTTGCTCTTCTGTATGACCGTAAATGAGAGTATTTTAAGTTGTTTCCACTGTTAAGGAAACAATTCAAGTGATTGCGCAGATGTGCACACACACAACCAATCAGTTCTAGCATTGCTACCTTGACACACAATTTAAAGTGCCTGTAGTACAATCTGTGCCATTCAGCATGGGCCATCCATTCTTTCTCTCAAAAACTCAATTTTATACATGTAGCCTATTTTTAACCATGCACCAAAAGTTTTCAACATATCTTGGAAAAAATAAGCCTAATTAAGAACCTACTTTTTAAGCCGTTTAACCAATGTTATTAATCGGTCAACTCAATATTCATAGTGTCGGTTTAACCAGTTAATTACGAGCATCCCTAGTTAAGAACCTGTGTGTAAACACACTCATTACTAGAGATCACAAGGAGGAATCACATAATGCCACCTAATTAGCAGTATTCAAAACTCAACACTTCAAAAAAGGGCGGACGAGTGCTACAAACATACAGGCTGCTTTCAAATATTAAACTTGCCATCCATGCATTTTAAAGTGATCTAGCTCAAACAGGTTTCCCTGAGTGTAACAAAAGACAATGAAAACATTCTGTTCCTTGATGTAGTCTTTAGTTCCTCTGCAGGAGACGCTTCACTAAATGTTTGATTTCTTTCACCTCAGGCTACCCTCAAAGCCATGGCATGTGTAACGGGGGTTTATAAAAGCTTTTCTTCTCTCTCTCGCTCTCCATTTTCTATGAACCAAAGGATTAGGACAGATACTCTGTACATAGTTGTTATGATTACAGATTACTGATGTCTATGTGTCTCCAGACTGGTCAATTCCATCTTTTCGCAATATTTAATCCTAATCTTTGTGTTTTTGGACCACGAGTCTCTGATGTTGGATTTCTAATTTTGAGTAAGCAACAAAACTACTCGTACATTGTGATTGACCACCTCGAAGCTTTAAATACACCAATTACAATGTTTCTGCACAACTGGGGAGGAAAAACATCCCAGTGTGGGGGATGATTACTTCTGGCCACAAAAGAGTGGGCCCTTCTTAGCACACATAGCTACATCTCTTACATATGCAAAGTGAGAAAAAAGTAGCATGGATCCTTTATAGCTAGCTAACCTTAGGAACTGAACAGTCACATGCCCTTTCAAGTATAACCAATACTCCAAAGAGGATATACAATTTGCTACCACCACATGCACAGCATGGAGAACGAGATCAGATAAGGCAAGCTGTGACTTTTCAACCTCAACTCCTAAAAATAAAAGATCCTTGACATCTATGGCAGTCCCATAAAGAACATTAAATATCCATAGAAACTTTCCATTGTTCAAAACTTTCTTCATAATAGGAAAAGGTTTTTAGATCATCACACCAAAGGCGAAAAAAGGTTCTTTTAAAAACTGATTACTGAAAGATTATTTGGGGAACCCGAATTGTTCTTCTATGGCATTGCTGTGAAAATCTCTTAGAACCGTTGTTCCTTCACCAACAACACATCACTATGAGCTTGGGAGGACCATATTTGTTCCCATGACAGGTCATGGTTCATGAGTTTCAATTTAACAAAGGGAAGTTAGGCAGACTTGGCTGTCCCACAGTAGACTCCAACTAGTCAGGCAGGTCTACCAAAAGCTCTCCTCCCCTGCTCTCAGGGTTTTCAGTAAACAAAAGGACATGTGAAGGAAAGCACAGGGTTGGGGTCATAGAAAACACACTGTAGTGATGGTGTTTGATAATACTAAACACTGAGATAAGCAGCATGCTTAATGTATTGAAGATCCTCATTCCTCAGCACCTCCAACTTTAAATGCACCATTTATGCTGCTACCAGAGCATTAATAATTCACTTAATGCTTGAGTTCATCACTTAATAAAATGGAAACAAACAGAAGAACTACACAGAAGAAGGCTGGAACTTGATAGACTACTTACTAGAAAGTCATAAAACATCCTAAAATGATTACACACTGCTTGTCTCTTTCAACAGCGAGAGCAAAAGTGAAACATGCAATAAAAAAAAAACAGGCTGCTGCTGCTTTCAACTTCTGAGCCTGTAGCAATTGCCAACATTCCATCTCTATCCCCCCATGTACCTTCCCACCCACTCAAGACCTCTAAACTCCCTCTGTCTTCTTTCTTTTTGTACATAGCCAATGTCGCCAAGGCACTACTCACCCGCCAGTATTATGATCTAAGTTCCTATTGGGCTGCTGCAAACAACTTCAAACACAATTCCACGACTGTTCGTTGAAAATGACCCAGCCGAGCTTCTCGGCCTGGGCCAAAATCCAAGAAGCCGAGGGCTGAGCACTATCACGTAGATACTTTATCCTGAGAAAGCCGCTGTCCATACAGAGGAGAAACGGGGCAAATGCCTCAACAAAAGACGACCTCGCTTTACTAATTTATTCGCATTCGGACCGCCCGGGGACTCGTTTTCTGAACGTATGCGGTCCCCCCTCCTCCTTTTCGCTGTGTAATAACTCCAAAAGCTTGAGTTTGTGGAGGGTAGGAAATCAGTGAGTTCGGCGTTTACAGACTCCGCTTCCTTTTTCACACACGCGCGCGCTCACACTCACGCGCTCCCTCGCTCTCTCCTCGCGCTTTCTTTCATATGCACACACAGCACGTTCGCTCTTTCTATCTCACTCTCTTTCTGTAGAACCCCCTCCTCCTCCTCTTCAGCTGTTCAACAGACGCATCCACATGGCTGACCTAGTCTTTCTTTATCCAGACACTAGTGAAGGAGAATTACCCCCCTTCCCCTCCTCCACCACACACACACACACACACACACCACTTCTAAAAAGCAAGCAAAACAAAAACACGGACTGGATTCCTATGATTAGCGTCGACATATGATCGGACGGGAGTCGTGATTGATCTTAAACCGTGGGGTACGGTAGAGAAACTGCATCGGTAAGCAAGACGTTCAATCCTGATTCACACGGCGGCTGTAAGGAATATTAATGTCCATGCTGACGACTCCACCTTCTGTAGCACTAATAATAACAACAAATAGTCTAGATACCGGTAATCAAAGAAAACACACACCAATCCTACCGTTCAAATAAGCCACAGATTCCGGCTATTGATTTTCAGTGTCCACTGTCCAATAATGAACGCCCCGTTTTTATTGCCGTGCTTCGCTGCCAAATGATTGGGACTGAGAACAAAACAACCAGTGAAAATTACACATACATTGTGCGTTGGTGCTCTCATACTCATTTGCATATTCACATAATGAATTAATTACTCCGATTCCCTCCGCCCAACGTGGAAGCAGGATGTATTCACAATAGTGCATTTAAAAAGAAACGTGCATTCTTTGTTGCTGATTTTGTTTCATGCAGAATCCAGTTGTTATAGCAGAATTGCTAAAAGGATGCTAGAGATTTCAAACATTCAAAAATCCATGTATTCCACTTTCTAGAAGATTTTATTTAACGATTCTGAAAATGTCAAGTGGTCTGATCAAGTATTTTCCTTACACTTTGAATGTATAATGGAATAAGCTTTCATTAAAAAACCATCACATTACGAAAAAGCAACATAAGCATCCACAAAAAGAATATAAAAAGCTCCTTTTATTAGAAAATGTCAATGTGATGTAAAAATAGCAACCTTGTTTAAATGCATAAATTAAATGCATATAAATAAATGTAAAATAATATAATCACATTCATGAGGGTCTAAAACAGTTCACTGTTTTCTTATCGCAGGGCAGAAAAGTAACTTCCTGCATATTTTTTCACCCACTTTTTTACCCTCTCTCAAACTCTTAAATCTGAGCAGTAACACCAACAAGACATGTTTGACTTTAGGCCTCCACAAAACAAATGAATAAAATGGCCTTTAATTTAGAAATTGTACAGATGTTCATAGCAGATACTAATGACATGTTTTATGTTGTAGAATATCTCACAATCTAATAAACCAACAAACACACACACACACACAAAACAATAAGAATACTTTTCTCTCCACCAGCATTATATTTGCGGAGGCAGCTAAGATCAATAGGAAGTGAGTTTGGTGTACTGCAGGCCCTTTATTGTGCTGCAAACCATGTAGCCTGTCAGGTTTTCAAAAGGAGGAGGTGTCCCTAGTGATCCCATTGCTGGCAAACGCTTTCCAGCTCCAGGGGAGCCAGAGACAGTGTGACTTCTGTTTCTCCTGACAATCCTTAGCTCTGCCATGCACCCACACGTACACACTTACACACACACACACTCCCTCACACCCCAGCAGGCTACCTCCTCCCCTCTTGGAAAGCGTTTGAGCTTCACATTCAGGCGTATTTATTACATTTACTCAAGTGCATCCATATTTATCTCCCCGAGCCGCCCTGATAGCACTTACAATGTGCCCAACAGGAAACCTGAGTCACTTGCTTATGCGAGATCCTCACTGTGCACAGGGAAGATATTTAGAGAATGCAGTTTTCAAAAAGATACCAATCACTGCTATCAGCCAATGGGAGATTAGCTACTGGCTCATGAGAAAAATACACAACAATGAATTTGACATGGTGGCACACAGTTAATTAGTGCTCAGAAATGAATCACGACGGAAGGTGCGTGTTTGAGAGCCGTGCGGGGAAAGCCAGAACAATGTACGGATCTTGTTCGTTCGAGGAATATTAAATCATCGTAATGTTATGTGCAAACAAACATTTCATCTGGATGATTGACATTCATGATCGGCATGGTAAAGCAAATATGCATGTACGCATTCGACTGGTATTTCACAAAATGCACTCAGTAACATAATATAAACCACCCTGATGGCTCTAATAAATTCTCAACTAATGCGTGCTGTAAAGTGCTCAGCATTCTGACAGAATCGAGCAGCGCGGAAAACAAGCCAGGCGTTCGGAAGAAATGTAAGCCGTTCTGAGTCGCTTTATGAGACTGAAAAGGGAACCAAAATTGTGAATGCTTTGCATTTCATGCACTCAGATGGTTGTTCCGCAGGCATTCGCAACAGCAGATGAGATCCCATTATCAGGCAGACGAGAAATCCACCTCCAGGATTTCACAGCTCCTCTGTTTATCACATGGCCCTGTCAAGTTGGGCACCATTAACCGATAATGAAAGGAGACAACCGGTGCAGTTACAAGCAAAGCATTCTGCATTCTACAGGCCTAAGCATGTATCTGGGAAGCTGACTGTGTCTATTCAGTTCTTCCCTGCATTCGATAGCCATCACAATGCCTCAGCTACTGTACCCTGACCCCTTCACACCACTGTATTATTGAAGGCTTTAGCTTGAGATGACAAGAATCCAAGGAATATTCCAGGTTCAAAACGAGGTAAACTCAATCTACAGCGTTTGTGGCATAAAAAATGTATTTTGACTTGTACTTTCTTTTCTTAAAAAAAAAAGGTTGCAGTGAACCACATACAACAGAAATGATTGGGTCAATCTATAAACACTAAAATACTCTCTCTTTTAAAGGGTTTCTCCACTTTTACAACTCCCCCAGAGTTAACCAGTCGAGTTTTACCGTTTTCGAATCAATTCAGCCGATTTTCTGATTTTTAGAAGAATATCAGTAACCAGACAGTTTCTGGTCTCATTGACTTCCATAGTATATACAGTATATTTTTCCTACTATGGAAGTCAATGAGACCAGAAACTGTCTGGTTATTGATATTTTCCTAAAAATCAGAAAATCGGCTGAATGGATTCGAAAACGGTAAAACTCAACTGTTTAACTCTGGGGGAGTTGTAAAATGAGCCTATTTCCAAAAAAGTGGAGTATCCCTTTAATAGTATAGCAACAAAATGTAAACTATATTTGTATTAACAAAATCACTCAAACTTTTTGGAGTAAAGTTATACACAATTGAAATGTGTTGCTCTAACTCTAAATCAACCATTTAAGTATTGGTAAATTTAAAAAAATTAAAAAAAAAAAAACAATCCACAGAATGCTGTAAATTGAGCTTAACTCTTCCTTTAGGAATTAATAGCTAGATAATATGCTAAACATATTATATTTGGCGATTAAAAGGAGGGAAAGATTTAAAAGTCCTTCATTGTAACCAATAAAGATTCCTCCATACTGATTTGATGAATTTGAACAAAAGAATTAGATGTACATGAATGATTTATTATGCTTCCTCTTGCCTGATTGTCTTTCAATGAAGGTATTTGAAAACTTAAAATGCCCTGCCATACTAACAAGTCAGCCAGTAGCTGAAAAAAAAAAAGACGACGAGAAAGAAAAGATGACATGGTTGAGTGAGCCAAGCTTCTGAGCGCCTTGGCAAGCCTGGGAGGCCCTGGCCCCTTAAGCACTCATATCTAGTAACTTCATTTAATGCATTCACCAGGGATCAGCAGACAAGCGGAAGGGAGACAGAAAAAAGAAAAACATTCAAAGCAAATATTCCCGGGTATGAGGTTCGGCAAGTTATCGAGCAGTAAAAACAGCATGGAGAAATTAAGCATAATCTTTCACACCATTTCAGAGATAGACAGGATTTATTTCACTACTTATTTTAAAAAAACGTGTTCTTCCTTGTGTCTGAGGAAAGGATACCGCCTGAAACAGCCCATTTCAAAGTGGTACGAAATAACAGTAGTCCAGAGTGCCTGAAAGTAGAGGTTGATCTCAGCAGCCGTTGCCTTTTCTTTTTCTCGCCCACTTTTTTTTCCACCAGAGGTCATATTCACACTCTGATGCCTGCCATCGGGAACAAACACTCGTGCTTCCCTTCAACAGACACCAGCCACTTCCACCCCCATTTACTTTTCCTTGGCTTCAGACATACACACACTCCATCAGCTGACAGCCTCTCTTATACTAGCAGACGAAAATACCTTGACTTCAATTTGCCGGCTGCCATTTTAGCATTCTGCCACTTTCAGGATGAGACTATTTTACTAGTTTCGAGACTTGAGGGATGGACTTGTGGGGTGAAAACAAGCAGAAATCACACAATGTATGTAACCAAACCCTCTTTGACTGGAAAAAAAAGAGGTTGCAGATTTTAAATGTGTTTTACAAGCTGTAATGCTTCATCCTCTTGAACAAAGGAAATGTAATGGTTTGGATTGAGGTTTGGATCAGTTCGTAGTACGCGCACACCACATAAACATTTTCTTATATCATCTCATCAAAGGATTCCAGAGTAATCTGTGCTTTTTGACAAGCACAATATACTAAAACATCAGTTAAACAGTAGTTAAAGAGATAACTGCATTCCAACCAATTATTTAACATTATAAACAGCACAAGAAAAAAGCAAAAGTCTTTTGATGTGAGGGCAGGAACGCTCAATTTCATTGTGGCAAGTCCTGCATAGTTATATTGTTTACTTTGCCATTCATCCATACTTGGCAGACTCGCGAAACCTCAAACCCTGCGACACTTCGGAAAGGTTATTTATCGTATTGCCAAGCTACACAAACTCATAAGCATCCATCTTTCAAGGGACAGTTAGATTCAAAAACCATCCCATTAAGAAAAAGCAACATAAGCATCCACAATTCCAGATGTATTGCTGTCACCCGGCAAACAAATTAGACCAGGGAATGTGAAGGGGAGGTCTATGTGTCTTTCTTCTCACGTAATTACACAGAGCAGAGCTCGCTGAGAGACGAGTGGCAAGCCGCCCTGACAGGCTGACTAGTTTTCAGCTTCATGCGTAAACTCGTACTCAGATCTAAATGAGTGGTTACTTCTGAAAATAAACACAAGCGTTTGGCCGGATTCATACACGAGCGTTTGCCGATTTGTAAATAGCTGTGAAGCTCCCGTGTGGACGCCTTGAATTTTCTCTTTGTTTGCCGGTGGTAAATAGTCCATCAGGGCAGCAACCCCTCCCTTCGCTGCTCTCTCAAACACTCTTGCTCAAGACAGAGGTATAAACACACACACACTCAAATCTTCCCAGGTGCTACTCACTCATCCCCTGATTGTACATATATTAAGAGCGCTCACTAGAGCTGTCTCAGGGAAAAAGCTGGCATGCATTTGTCTAAGCTAAAAAAAAAAAAAAAAAAAAAAACTGGCATAAAAAGTGAAAGACGTGTTTTATCCAATTAAATATAAATAAATAAAAAATATAAACAAAAATAAATGTAAAAAGTGCTTTATTCAACTAAACATAATTAAATAAGGAAAACTCAGTAACGAAAAAGTTAAGACTTTCCATTTGAATATAATTATATAAAAATCTAAAAACAACAAATAAAAAGCATTTAGAAAAAAAAATAAATTAGGTTTAAAAAGGTTTTAAAAAATGTCAACTTTATAAAAGGTGTTGCATTTATCCATTTAATATTTAAACATTCTTTAAATAATTAAAAAAACCTTACAAAATTCACACTTAGGAGACCGTTCTGGGACGCCACTGATTTTAAAGGGTAAAACAAAAGGGAAGTGAATGGAGGATGTTGCTTTAAGCTTCTCTGTCCAGACCCATTAGATCAAGCCGCTAGTGTCTGCCATGTGAGAAGGCACGTTCACACGACTAGAGTCTCTCACTCTGCCACCCAATGGACAGTACGAGGAATCGCACCAATGTTCCCATCTCAGAGAAGAAGGGGAAAAAAAACAAAGACACAAAAATCTCCCTGAGGTTACAAAAAAGTAGTAAAGGGCATTCATGTTGAGCTGGAATGTGGAGTTTGATGACTTTTACAGCAGTGGGAAATTCTGAAACGGTTGCTGGTGATTCATTGTTTACTTCTCACTCCAGACACCAGTGCCAAGTTGCTACCATCAGCCATACCCAAAACAGAACAAGATGGTTTGGGTGACTAACAAACCACATATATAGCTGCCACATAATGTACAGCGGATGGAAATTTTCAATAGATTGCGAAGTAATTAGCAGTCTGTAAGATTGTAAATATTTTCTTGGAAATCAAAAAAGGAGGAGACGAACATATTCCTCCGCTGTAAAGCTGAAGAGCTTAAAGCAAAGCATTAAGGCTATTGTCAAATGCTCTCAGCAGTATCTCACACTGTTGTTTCAGCAGTCATCATGCCCTAGGCTGTGCTAACCAGCTGGAAAACCATTCAAATGCAGATGAGATCATACTCAATTGGGAAAAGTGTTATTTTCACACTTCTCTCGCCCCGTCCTAAGATCTCGCTGTCAGGTTTGCACCCTCCACGTGCCCTCGTATCGCTCTTCACAGGAGAACGACAAGGAATGACAACAAAACGGGTTCATCTTAGACGTAGTGGCCCAAAATGCTCACAGGAAGTACAGAGGGAGCATTGTTTTCTCCCTTTACACCAGGTACATTCTTCCAGATGGTGGAAAACAAACCCCACAATACCAGCTACACAAGCCTAGCTGAGTGAAACGGTGTCACAGTCACTCCGCTGGGGCACTGAATCATCCTGAACGCTGACATCTTTCCAGCGATGTTCTCAACGCTGAAGTCAGCATGCATTTAGGGCAGTTGTGTGTGTGTGGGCTCGTGAACGATTGTGAAAATCTCAAGCAAAGACATCATGACAGTTGTCTCCGTAGCCTGTCTTCGTGTCACAACAGATTTCTCACATATCTGCATGCTATCGGTTAAGGAATTACATGCAACGGGGCCTTCCTTAGCACAGATGTTAGAGAAGACGGAGAAGTCTTCAAAACGGGACGTTCGCCCTCAAATTAAAAGGCTGTCATTATTTATTATTCCTCATGTTGGTGCAAACCTGTATGACTTTCTACTGTGGAACACAAGAGACATTATTTTTAGGGCTGTCAAACGATTAATCGCGATTAATCGCATCCAAAATAAAAGTGTGTTTACACTATTATGAACTATTTTATACACACATGCTTGAATATATTTAAGAAATATTTTCATGTATATACTGTATATATAGATTTATATATAATTTATATTTTATATATAAATACTGTTTTTTTCTTAAATATACATGCATGTGTGTGTATTTATATACAAAATAATTATACACTGTGCACCCATATATATTATGTAAACACAAACTTTTATTTTGGATGTGATTAATCGTTTGACAGCACTAATTATTTTGAAGAACATTTGAACCTTTTCTCCCTACAATGAAAGTCTATGGGGTTCAAAACAGCATTGGAACCAACTGGCTTTCTTTGCGATAGACAAAAAACAACAACAAAAAATATATCAATTTGTGTTCTGCAGAAGAAAGTCATTCAGGTTTGTAATGAGTGGATGGGAATTCATTTTTGAGTGAACTATCCCTTTAAATTCCTTCAAAATTTTGTGGTCAAATCTAGTCATTTCAATATTCCCCTTCAGCAACTGTGAAAATTGTGCGGGGGTGAAAGATTTCCCCATGCAGATTTTGCATTGGGTTTAAGGTGGCCTCGTTGACCAACATAAAGCTGCTTGAAAGTGACTTCTGTGTAAACAGTGCTTCAAACGTCGCTACACTAGTATTGAAAAATTGACTTTTTCCCCACAGAATTTTACCAAAATTTCACTAATATAACACAGTTTAAAATGCACAGTATGTAACGTTTGGCCCTCAGGCGGTAAACAAAACAAAAAAAATTGCATGCATTTTGTAGAAGAACATTGTTTTGATTGTGCTTTGGCTCTGCATGTCTGTGTGGATGAATATGATTCTCTCATATCAAAAAAAGGCAGAGATTATCCTACTGCTCACAAAACACTCACTATAGGCTTAAGAGATTGAACCAGTTTAGATGGAAAGGATCTCAAGGCGTTACACCCATTTACAGATACAGTACGTACTACAAAATAAATTCCAGCACAGCTCGTCAACAGCCCATAATGAAATGACCCTTCACAATAGCTAATGCTTTCTGTTAGTCAACTACATATGGAAATGTATCCGTTCACTAAAATACCTTGTTAAGAAATAGCCATCTCTGTGTCACCTTTACAACATTTCAAATCCCTCAGTTCTCGCTATCTCACACTTTCCTCTGTTAAACGGAGGTTTGAGAATTAGCGTCCTCCATGAATTGGCCTCCTCCGCATCAACCTTTCTCACTCGCTGTGACAACTAGTCTATGGCGGTCCAATTTTTCTCTATTTGTGGATATGACGCATATATGCAATTTCCAGCTTAAACCATCCTGTCAGGTCTAAATTACAAACACTTATAATAGGCTTACCATAGTGAATCAGGGTAAGACAAAACCCTGTTTTGGAAGAAGGATTGGCGGTGTATTGACAAAAAAAAAGGTATATAGAGTACCTTTAAAAAAGGGAAGTGAATATTGCTCATTTTGAAAGCTTGGGTACTTTAATTTATAATTCAACTGAGTATTTGACGTATTTTGTTACATTCAGTTGCCCATCCCTACAATGAAGCACAGCAAAAACTAAAGAGAAGGAGAATCAGAGAGAAAGAGAGAGGTGTAACGAGAAAAAGGGAGACGTATCCAGTAGAAAGCCAATTATCAAACTCATTAAGTAAGCCGCTCTGGTGCTTTAAGAGCCACTGCCTCAATATCATTGCTGGATTTATTACCGTCATTTGCGTCCTCTGATGCAGCCCGTCACTTTTTCAACGAGCTAACAGGAGGGGTCACAACAAAACAATCACTTGCATCACACACACTGGGTCGGCATGCAATGTGGGTTTCATGGTGATACAACTTATTTCATAATGATGAAAAAAATGCATTACAAATGTGACACGCACATTTTGTGTGACCACTATGCAGAAAAAAAATGTATGACTTTAAAACATGAGAGCAAACAAAATAAAAATACGCACATTTTTGAGATTGGATATCTAGAACAATATGAATGTAAATTCATTCATTAAAAAAAACTGCATAATATGATTAAAAGGAGCATGTTTTGGCTTGGTGTCGATGAAGAGGTGCTCAAGACGTATAGCAGTTGGAAAACACTGCTTTACAGGACGATGAGCAGATCGTATGTGGTAATTGGTTCAAACAAAGGGGAGTGCAGGGAAGCATCATATACGTTGGCATCGGATGTGGAAAACAAGATGATGTTAGAAAAGGAACAGGTGGATTTACAGCTGTAATGCTGACTAACCACGACTGTGTCTCCAAGGACCTGCAGCCCTCTTACAGGCATTCACAGTACCACACATTGGGGGAAGTGAAAAATAGACAAAAGAAAAGAAAGGAAGGAAATAAATCATGAATGCATGAGTGAGCAAGTGAATAAAAGCAGGCAATAAATGAAGAAACAGCACCCAGCCATCGGGGCTTTATGCACACGAGGAAACAAACTGAAGATTAATGTGTCACCTGGTATTTACGCTGATGATTTATTTAAAATGTCAACTCCTGTCATAAACAATAAGGGGGGGTGTGGAAGAAAAAGAACAGTATGCAAGTTAAGCAATGGCTGCTTTCACAGCCACTTGATTTGCGCTTTAGAAATGAATCCAAACATGAACTCCCTTTGGAGACTTGATTTGCCCCCCCCCTCTGCCACCTTAAAAACACACACACACACACCGATTTCTATCCCTCCTCCACGCGCCTTTAACTCCTATCCTGCTCCTTAAGCAGCTCTCCCTCCCAGCCAGTGCTGTGGTAATAAAAACATCAGGACCTTGCCTCACAGCACCCGTTCAAAAACATTGACATTTTACATTCAGCATTGTTGCTCGGTGGAGCATCCGTGCACTCGCAAGCCTTTCAGAGAGAAAACAGAAAGCAGCTGGAAGGGCTGATTTATGAGGACTGAAACACACTTACTGCTAATCCCAAGCATTTCACACAGGAGAGACAGTGTTCCCTTTATCTGTGTGTGTGTGTATTGTGCTAAGGTAATATTTAGCAAGCCCTTGACCAAAAGTGGGAGGAAAACAACATTCGGTGGTTGCGTATGCTTTGGATTTGTTGTGTGTGTCCGAGCATATGGTCTGATTTATTTAATACAGTTAAAAAAAAATAAAGCGCTGTTTCCCCAACACACGCCTGTGACATGGCCATTGGTCTGCTGAACAGTCTCTGAGCCCCAGGGACATCTGTTCCACAGAATTAGAGCATTTAGCCGGCTGCAATTACTACAGATAAAGGTTATTAACTCGCAGGATTAGATCACTGTATTAAAACATTGGGCTTTTTCCTCATAAACAGCTGCATGCTCATGTCTGTTTCTATCTCAAGGAGAAGTCAATTCAACAGAACATGATATTTAAAGGGATGGTTCACCCTAAATTCATTTTTTTCTCTCACTCTAAAAAATTGTTGGGTTGTTTGAACCCAAATTTGGGTAAAATATGGACAAACCCAAAAGTGAAAGTTTTAAGTTGGGTTAAAATTTGAAATGAAATTTTTAACCCAACATTTGGGTTCATCCATATTTTACCCAAATTTGGGTTCAAACAACCCAGCATTGTTTAGGGTGTACCCTCACATAACTCCAAACCTGTTTTACTTTCTTCATGGAACAGGATTTTTTTGGTCTGTACAGCATGTAAATAGGGTCTTAAACTGTTAGGTTACCAACATTCTTCAAAATATCTTATTTGATGTTCCACAGAAGAAAGGTTTAGAACAACATGAGTGTGTAAAAAAAAACAATTTTAATTTTTGGATGATCTATCTCTTTAAGCACTAACTGTCACTATGTTCTAAATACCACCATACTATGTAGTATGTATAATGTGCACAGTATATATAAATATGTAGTATATATAATGTGCACAGTATATATGTATATATATATATATATATATATATATATATATATATATATAAACTGTGCACAACAAAGTTTCTGTGGAAAACTATATCCCAAGATGTAGTGTTCTTGACTTGACTATTTCATTTGGGTCATTGCATTACATAAAATTAAATAAAAAATTAAAGATAAATATCATGAGAAAAACATAGGTAATATGATGATACTACTGTTTAAAATCATGAATGGAGTAATGTTTACTATGTGTAAAAAACAGCAGTCTAGGTTATACTGTGCAGTATTCAGCAGTGAGCTTGTATTCAATTCTGAACACAACCTCTGTCTTCCTCCAGCCATCACTTGATATTGATCCACAGCAACATGGCCGTCGAACACAGCCATGCACACAGAAAATGGAAAATAACCTGACTGAGAGAGACTGAGCCTGGAAGGATGCTTCAGCCTTGATTTGAGTGGGTCATATTTTTATAATGAGTAATTCATCACTGATTAGCTGGTTTGTTTTTGTTCAGCCACAGTCATTGATTTGTTATGGAAGGAGCAGAAAAAAATGATCGACTCAATATGAAACAACATCCGCATCACATTTACCCTCTCTGTGATAGCGATGTATTTGAATACAGAATATTCAGTGTAAAACCGCTCGCACACATTAAATCCGACACTTTATGCAAAAAAGGTTTTACAATTAATTTACCGAAATTCGCTGGTTTGTATTTCATCATGAGGGCCAATGAGACCAAGGTGATTGATTAAAGGAAAAGTTCACCACCATGTAAACTTCAGGCACAAAAATCCGTTCAAAAATCAGACCGGAATTTGTTGCACAAGCGCAAAAAAAAAAAAAAAAAATCGGTACGGAAAAAAAAGTTTTTTTCACATCCGTTCTGAGCCACTTCCAAATATGGTTTTACATCAGATTCATATCTGACATCTGGACATCTGACCTAAGTCTAAACACATATTCAATTCCCCTTGGAATACAAACCCACCATAAGGGGAGGATGACAGGTTTGCCCACAAAGATGGCTTTTGTAAATGAAGCAGGCATGCCTGTATGCGCTCACACTAAAACTCATTGAGATGGAAACTTTATAGTAAAGAAATTACACACACAGAAACATTCACGAGCATAGAAACCGTTTCTCAACCTCTGCCCCATGAATTTTATAAATAAAACAGCTTTGCTATTGAAAGCTACATTATATTTCCCAGCAACGAGGTGATCACTTTGCTGTTTTTGCAAATAAACTAACAAGCTTATTAGATAAGAAGCACGCACACTCCTCACAATCTCTCACTCTCTGAGTTTTGTGAACCATTTCATTGAAAAGATCTGACTCAAAATAATTATTCATGTATGAATCATGACACTGCATCATTGGGCACGCCAATAAGCACTGCGATGGACATCAATATTTTCAATAGAATAACAACTGTTTCTCACACGACTTAAAAAGGCTTGGAATGTGGCGTACAAGTCATATGGACCACTTTTATGATGCGTCTGAAGCTTTAAAGCTCTTAAAATCCCTTTGTGTTCAGAATGAAAGACGTACAGGTTTGTGGCATCCTAAGGGTGAGAAAATGATGACAGAATTTTCATTTTTGACGAACTACAAAAGGAGATGTGCAGTCTGTGAATGACTACAAATGGCTGAAAACAATCAACCTTTTTTTTAAAGCAGCTTCAATCTCATTATGCAACTCATCTCCCCTGTTCTCTCTTTTACGTCCTCTTCAGAATCAGCTTTAGAAATTCTTCACCTCCCTGCCTGCCGCGGCCCCTGCTTCTCTGGCTGATTTCAAACTCTACTGACAGCTCTCATGACTAAGGCTCTCATGTCAAACACCATTATATCAGCCATCCATTCATTCCCGAAACACTGCTTTAGTGACATTTTCAAGCACTTAGCAGTGCTGCAGTACTGTCTCTTGTGCTACCTCTTATTTCAACCCACTAGCCACCAGAAAACGTACATTATTAAAAAATGCAATCTAGATTGTGCTTCAGAAAAAAGCTTTGCTTCCTATTCCAGGCTGGTGGCTGGGATTATAGGTTTAAACGCTCCTGCTTTAACTAGATCAGCGTGATTTAATGCTAATGCTCTTGGACAAAAGCTGCTAGCGGCTTTTTTAGACCACAGCCAGTGGTCTCTGTTTGCCCACAGGTTGCAGAGCATCTCGAGAGTTTGTCAGCCCAATAGAAACGTAACCCTGACAACAATCATATAACCATATATTGGAAAATGAGAATTTCCAATCCTCTGCACTGAGATATGGACTTCGGTCACAGTTGAGTATAGGGAGAATATAAAGGAAAGAAAACAGATTACCTGCTGATTAGCCTGTAATATGGGGCAGCTCTAACCTTTGTGAAACAGACTGCCAGTTCTATGCTAAGCCAAGCATGGCTCCTCGTCTTTCCCAGCTGAGAGAGAGAAGCGCCACGACAAGCCTACCGCTCCCTATTAAGTAAGCGCTCTGAGCAGTGAGCCTTGCACATCCATCAACACACAATGACACACAGTCCTGCCATCCACCAGCCACCCTTTTCTTCTATTTTTTTTTTCAGATAAATTTGTCGTGTTCACTTAGTTCTTCTGTCTTAGATGGTGACGGGAAATTATTCATAATTTTGAGTGCTGGTGGCTGTGAGGCTGTGAAATGATAATCCAACATTCGAAAACACAAATAAGCACTGATGTCACTAATCAATGATACTTCAAAAACAAAACGTATACAAATAATAAAAGATCTTTTAAAGTCCCCCTGTAGACAATAATTCTATCCCTTAAACCAAATTTTCCAGAAGAAGACAGTCGCTGCATAAGCTTCATCTGGATTTCAATAGGACTGCATGGATAAACTTTATTTTTAATGCCGTTCCAGCTGATGAGGTAAAACGTTGTCCGTCTGTTCGCTTCATTTCACTGAGGATTGTTTTGTAAAGAAGACTGGATTTGCAGACCGATTAAGATTAAAGAACGGTGCTGTGCCGTCTATATTGGATCTGACAGGAATTGTGCAACATACGGACTCTGGGTCGAACATGTATGGGCGAATCATTCCGGTTGACATTTTACAACATTGGACGTTTTCAAAACAATTTCCCCCAAGTGCATCGACGGGTGGGTTGAAAAACTCATTATAATATGCAAAACTGTTATCCACTCACAGCAGTGGGCGTTTACTTCCAAATCTTCAGTGAGAGATGCCCATAAAAACTGAGCGTTTCTGACCTGGCCTCAAAACTAGGGTAGAAAATAGCCTATTACTTATTAATTTTGATGTTTTTGAATGCAAAAACCAAGCGAACGTCATAAAATGACCCCTTTAAAACTCATCTTTGATCAACAAAATGACATATTGAAAGGTTATACGTAATAGCTTGAATGTAACTCTACACCCTTGCTCTGAGATCCACTCATTGACGATCCCACGTTGACATGATTGGTTACGAGGTAGTTTGTGACGTCAGAAACACCAGTGATTTCAAACTGCATTCTTTGGTTCACTGCAGTTTTGAGGAGAAAATACTCAGCAATGGTGTTGATTTACGAATTTGCACATGGTTTGTCTTGAAGCATATTAAAACCACCACATAAGCATATTAATAACATTAAAAGCTGTATTTTCACCATAGGGAGACTTAAAAAGGTTTGAGATGCTAGCTTCCCACACAGCAAAAACACTCAGAAATGGCAAGAGACTTATTAAAAAGCAGTAGAGCAACACTTATGTTAACTGCAACACTTATGTTTGGGTGTGGGTGGTTTCCAAGGCGTTGTTATGTGGTTACTAAGGTGTTCTAAGAGATTTTAGCATATTGTTAGGCTGTTCTGGACAGTTGCTTACTGGTCCAATTTTAAAATAGTCCCTTGAGTGTGGTATTTTTTAATTTACTGTACTATTTTTATTTGTTGTATTTATTATTATAGTAATTATTACAAAAAAAATGCTAATACAATATTATTCAACAATAGAATTTATAAAAATTTTATTATAAACTCCATTTACATCTTTTACTGATTCCACATTGCTTATTTATTTATTTATGGGGATATAATTTTTTCCCTGTAGGTCTTTTGAAAAATGTAATTTAATCATTAATCAAAAATGAATAAATGGCTCTTTGGTCAAAAAAACAATTCCTGACCCCTGAATTAGACCATTACAGGAACAATGTGTGTGAATGCAAGGAGTTTGATGTAGTATAATTGTAATATTCAATAGCAAGTTGCCTTAGTTGCAAGTTGCCTTAGTAAGTACTACTAAAAAAATTGTCTGCAATAAAAATGACCTAATTTTATGCTAAATGACACTTAAATGAAGGCCTTTATGACTAATATTTATGCCATATGTCATCAAATTCAAATTATTCCCTCTCTATTACAGAAGCTTAGCAGAACAGAGCACACTTATCGTGTACAGTCTTGTCCATTTAATTTAATACCACGACGACAGATGGCATCCAATTTCCCATTTGACAATTACAAATTGGCCTTAAAAATAAACGGACAAAAGACGAGACAGGCAAGAACTGTTCCAAGTCATTCAAACACAGTTCCACTGCCCACAGAGCCTGACCCTCTCCTACACTATGCCTCGCACTGCAAATAAATTCAAATCATTGCTCGGGCCGATGCTTATTCAATCCAGGCTAATATCAGTGCTCTACCACACTGGCCCGATGGCTGACATTTAACATTCCTCGGCAGCAGAGACGGAGGGGGAAGAAATGAACCCGCTTATGTGCCTTGACACGGTGCCCTCTGCAGGAAAATAAAAACATGGTTTTCACTTACTGCCAGCCTGTGTGCTGAGCCTATACATCACCCCGGCTACAGAGGAGACTGATCCAAGGTCAGCTCCATTTCCTCACCATGCTATTTTTCTATCACAATCACAGAGCGAGGCCCGGAAGAGACGCGCTAACACAATCATCTGCACAGAGACGGTACGGACTGCAAACCACTCCAGACTCTTATGCAAACTATTGACTCGACTGCATAAACGGAAATAGAGTTAGCATGTAAACGAACACTGCTATACAGACTAGGTTGTGTAGATTTCAATCTGAGCAGAAAATCTTCACAGCACGTCTGGATATGCTGTAAACATTAAAATGCAACAAGAATCTTACCCAACACGACTTTATGAGGGACCGTAGTCCACTCGAATCTCACAAGCAAACACCATTAATGCTGAGCAGTATGCGTGCTGATTGCTTGGCTGAGCAGTTGGTGTGCGTTTGAATGTGTGTGGGTAAGGCTCTGGAGTCATCACAGTACTTCACGGTAGGTTAACACTCAAAGTGCCTTGGGAAATAACATTTAGGCTACATAACGCTTACTTAACACAACTTGGGTTACTCATACCCAAGCCAGCGTTTCTGTGGTCCAAAGTGCAAATGACTAGAGCAAAAGCCAGATAAAACAAAGCTCTGATGATCATAATGTAGGGTTTGTTTGTTTGTTTCAGTAGGAAGAGATGGGAGGATGGCGAAAAGGAAACATTATTATGCATGATGGAGAGAACTAACTTGATTTTAAGTTGCGAAATGCAAAGAATAAGAGGTGCTCTTTTCAGGAAATGTATTCTTCGGAGACAAGCAATATGCAAGATATACCAATAAGCTGATAACTGTATACTATAATATAATAAAAATGCATACTATAAAGTCTAAATAAATATAAAAAAACCCATAAAACTGATATTTAGGCATCAATATAATGTATGAAAAATGGAAATTCATTCTGAGATTTGATAAAGATAATATTTAAAAGTGTTATTAAATGATTAGGTGTTTTATAGGTGAACTTCAAGTGACCATTAGATGACAGCAATGGTAATCGTAAGGTAAAAATAGGGTAAATTATCATAATTAAATATTCAATATCAATATTCAATTAAATATTCAATAATAATAAAATTGAATATCAACCGATAACCGATATGGCATAACAGGTCACATGAACTGTACCACAGACCATATAGCTCTCTATTGTGCACCCAGACTTGGGGATAAAATAAAAATAAAATAAATGAAATATTTGAGCGTCAATTTCGCTCTTGACGCGTGAATGGATTCAAAGTGTTCAAGCGTATAACTAGACGCGGTAGGCACGAATTTGACGCACTATTCGCATCTGGTGTGAACACGCAGATAGGGTGAAGCACAGTGGCAGATGGGGAACATACTGCAGCTGGCTAATTAAAGGAATCTTCAATTAAATATCCAAAAACACTGGACCTGTCACCTCTGTGGAATTCTCTCTGAACACAGGCTCCAACATGCTTTGTGTAACCTAAGCCTATTTAGCGTAATCCAGCATAGGGATGAGAGCTAAAGAGAGATTATGAATGAAATGGCTCTAAATGCAGATAGGAATTCCTCACTATGACCTCAACCCTCTGGCTTTTTCCTCTAAAGAGCATTCCTTCATAAATTATCTACTTCAAACACACGTCCTTTTGTGCCATATGTCTTCACCTATTATACTGATATCCAAACCTCAGTGCTGAGAAAATGTATGTAGGTCCTGTTGTTTTTTTGAAAGTTATTTTCCAAATTAGAAGGTAAAATAGTAATAAACATCTTTCAATTGAGTCGTCTTTAAAAGTTGCATGCAAAACCAAACGTACAACACGAACAAAAGACTCTTCTGAGTCAATTCTTTGAATCAAAAACATACAGAGCAACCGGTGTAGACTAATTCCTGAAACAAAAGACTCTTAACAGGCGGTAAAGTGAATTAAAAATATACGACACAACTAATGAAGTCATATTGACGACAAATGCCTCTTATGAGCCAGATTTTAACTGATTTGAACCCCCCACCCCACCCCTAATTATAGACAGAGTATGCAAGCTAAATAGACATTATAACTAGGGTTGGGTATCGAGAATCGAGTATAGATTGGAACCGGGACTAACTTTTCGTTTTTCCCGGAATCGTTCAAAAGTAAAAATTTCGATTCCTAGTTTCGATATTCACAGTCCGCCGAGCGGAAGAAGAAACCGCTGAACACCAACGAAGAAGCGTCTACCGGAAGTGTTGGCATAACCACGCGAGTCGAACATGAGTACCTTACGTCGGCGATCCAAAGTGTGGCTTCACTTTTCTAAAAATAACAAAATCTCGGCAAAATGCAAAATTTGTGACAAAAGGAGTATTTTTACAGAAGGAGTATTTCCTTCAGAAAGGCTGTTGGTTAACAAGGTTAGCTAAACTTTTTTGACCCTGCCTCTTAGAAGAATCGGAATCGAGAATCGTTAGGAACCGGAATCGAAACAAGGAATCGGAATCAGAATCGTTCAAATTCAAACGATACCCAACCCTAATTATAACTGAAATATCCCAAAATGAATCGGAATCTATTTAATTGGAATCAAATCAAGCTTGAAAATTAGAGAGAGATCAGAAAATATAAATCAATACACAACTCTTCTCAACTTTAGTTGCTCACATTGCCTTAACAACTTTAGCTGAAAATAAATGACTTCTGTTTGCTTTGTCTTTGTTTACAGTGTGAACATCCCTGAAGTAATAACAGTGATTGCAGGAAGAAATAATTCACTGCTTAATTATCAGCTTATCAAAGTGTTTGCAAAAACATCCTTGTCTGCACAGGGAGCGATGCGAATAAAATATGGTGTGTGTATTTACCCTTTCCTTGGGGGTTAACCATATGAGCCCACCATCAATCCCATGAACACTTACGCTCTCTCTTCAGCACCTCGATATCCCTGCAACTGACACCTAATCTGCCACTCTCCGGTGGGACGCCGAGATAGCCGCGGCCCGAGGCCGATACCCGCAGGACCCACTTGATTAAACACAGCAGTTGGGGTTATGACAAAGAATATAGAACCTGTCACGACACCTCCCATCATCACTCATTTAGCTACTAAATATAAAACCTTCCGCTTATAAAACGCTAGTGATTACGGCAAACATAATTAGCGTCAGGAGAAGGAATAGTATTGTTACGTTCTACGTAATTTAGATCAATATTGAGACCACAGCGAAAAGAGCACACAGCCAAACATCAATATTTTCAGAGGGTTTGTTCAGGTATCAGGCAGGCAGCTGGTGACAAACACCCTGTGGACCAATGAGAACTCTGCCCCTTCCTGCCCTAGACTCCACTGTCTGTTTTCCCTCTTTCCACCTAAACAATGGGTGTCAAAACCTTCTGTCCGCTGTCCTCCCCCATTCCCCTCCCTCCATTTCTCTTTTCAGATGTTTGCTGTCTCTCTCTGTGATAACTGCACTAGCACATCTATTTTAGAGTGGCTCCAGAGCTGGGTTTCCAGACAGGCTCAGGTAAAGATGATCAAGATAACGCAAAAGGAGAGGAAGGAGCCTTAATAAATTTCCTTTCCGGTCCCCTCAGTGGCCTTCAGGAGCTTTATTTCTGACGGGATTCAGTGAACAAGAGCGGGTGTCAAGGGAGCTTACCCTCAATTAAGCCCAGGTAAAATAATGCTTGTTCTGGGAGTGGTTGTGAATACATTACACCCTCCCTCCCATCACCCTTTTGGCAAAGTGGTCCTCCGCATATTGGATGGAAGGGACTTTTTTTTTCTCCCCTTTTCAAAACTGCAGGTGTAAAATTACACTTCTACCAACTGCTGTGCTTAAACATGTCGGAGAGTGATTTTTCTCCATTAAGCTTGAGGGCTGAGCCAAATGCTTCACCTGAATTCTCCAACAACCCGCTAAAATTACAGGTTCATCTGTGGCGCTATTTTAGAACACTTATTAGCTTCTCTCAATGGACAAATAAAGAACTTCAAGTGTTTAACCTTTTCTCCCCTCCCTCACTGTAACTGTGGATGTTTTCCTTGGTTTAAAACCTGATTTATACAAGCCATGGATGTGCAAAATGAGCCATGGATGTGTTTATGAAGCCATGTATTAGTACTGATGAAATATTAAAATTCTGCTTGATAAGCCAATAATTATTTCTTTACTATTTTGTCTAAATCCAGGTTCAGTTCTAAAACATTATTCGGATCATAGGGCAAAATCTGAAGTCTTTTATCATTAGTTTGACATTTTCACCCACAGCCGATTAAAGACCGTTGCGATAAAATTTTATTTTAATTTCTGGCAGTCTCAGAAGATTTGAAAGACAGTGGATATTCCCAGTGTGGCTTCTCCTACGACAACCGACAAATCAAAAACCAATAGGAAATCTGAACCTGATGATGCAATTAGTTAAAACAACAACACCAAACCACCACTTGCTCCACACACATCGCCAGACTTCTGAAGAACAAAACTAACGCTAGAGATTGTTTTTGTTTGCTAGCCACCATTTCCACCAACCTCACAGTCGCCAAAGTGTCACGGCTTACTAAAAAACTCCAGACGAGTCTTCTTGCGTGTGTCCGTTTATAAAGCACCTTGACTGCCTTACAGTCTGACATTAATGACAACTGAGATCCTACAGTGTGACATGGCTTACAGCGAGGCTCATGTTTATACAGTCTGACAAGCAACAATCTTGAATGACAACTTTTAGACAACCTTTTTTACAAATTATAAAACCTACAGTGCGCACTCGGCTTATAAGTAAATGTAATGTAAAAATATTAGTATTGAAATTTTAAAGTGTTAAGAAGATGTATTATATCACAGTATCAAATATTTTTCTTATTTTGTACAGTGAAATTGCAATATTACAAATTAAAATGGTAATATTTATTCTGTTTCATATTTTTATTTAGCAAAAAAATAAATAAAGAACCAACTGAATTTTTTGTGCATCTCTAATGGAGCTTTTCCATTACCAGTACCAGCCTGACTCGACTCAGCTCGCCTCGGCTCGACTCAGCTCCCTTTTCGCTCCGTTTTTCATTGCAGACAGTACCGACACAAATAGTACCCGGTCATCATAGTGACGCCTTTCGTTCCTCGTTGCCCCATCAAGCTCTCGCTGGATCCTCTCTTCGGCAACCAAACAAAGGAAAGTCTGCACCTCCTCGTTTGACCACGGCATATTCTTCCGAGTTGCCATAATAATAGTAGTAAGTGTAGTAACTATCTGTGGCCAAACTATTTAAAAATGGCGGGGTTATTCTGGATACTCCGTCTGGCACGTGCAATGATGACGCAGTGAATATTGACATTTTAGTATCGCCTTAGCTCGCTCAGAACCTCGACAGAGGTGATACTAAAAAAAGAGCCGAGCCGAGTCGAGCTGGTACTGTGTAATGGAAGAGCGCTATAATCGTTGGCTTCAGGATCACTCACTTCACCATCTATTCAACCAACCATCAACTATCGACACCAACTATCAAGAAATCATCACATGTACCTTCTGCTAACACCACAACAGGAGACTAAACGTTTGAATAAATATATTCAGAAGATGATGCAAGGATAATTAAATGATCCATGAGTACTTCACTCTGATGAAAGGTCACGTTCAGAAATTTGACTACATTGGGCTGAGGCAGGATTAGCACATACTTGCACTTCATATGAGTCATCCACGTCTGTTGATAAGAATCCAGGAGAGATGGAGATGTCCTGCCCTCTGCTCAAACTCTTGTCTCTCGCCCCCTCTTGTCGCTCTCTCTTCCCTAGCAGTGCACAGTATGACAGACGAGTAAACACAGATGCTGAGCAGCAAACTAGAGGAGACCGTTTCATCAGCGTTGACAGTCCTGCCTGCTGTAGGAATCAAACAAACAGCATAGGCAACTACTTGGCTATAATAAACTGACAGGGAGAAAAATGGAGAGGAAACAGTGGAATGGACATATTGAAGAGAGTCAGTGCTTCCAGACATTAAGATATTATGCTGCTTTTGCAAGTTTCGGAATAAAGTTTAAAAAAAACTACAGGAAACTGAAAGACTTTCATGACTAAAATACTCCAACAGCATCTATAATGATGGCAACGCTTCTGAATCTCAATATACAGGGTAACAAACACAGTCTGATTCCTGAACAAATGACTCTGAGTCAGGTTCTTTGCTAGTGAATCAAAAACACTCATGAATAATTTAGATTAGAATGGTTACGGAATTATTCTGTATCGAAAGTTAATTTCTGACCTAATAAAAATGAAGAATTGTTACTGTGATTTATGACTTTAAAGCTAAGTGTAAGTTAAGACAGTGTAGTTACTGACTGGCTGTTAAAAATAAATAAACTGTCATCAATTTAAATCTATAAAAACAAAATATATGTACCACAGGTATGTGTGGTCCAGGTATTCCTTACAGGATAGTAGACAAAAAATATATACACTGTATTAGGGGTGCCACGAGATCTCGTGAGACTAAAATGTGACGAGATTTCTTGTAGAGCGTCTCACAATCCCGCCATGATGGAGCGCGAGGGTGAAAGTAGCATAGAATATGCCACCGCTACATCGTTTTGCTGTTTTTATAAAAAATAAAAACCATTGTAAACTATTGTGAAGGTCTGCTCTGCTCATCCAGCAACAGAGCCTAAGCGTCTGATAAATGTCTTCTCTTATAGAATGCACTGTCAGCACTGCTTCCTATACACAGAGTGCGTGCGATCCCGAATCTGAAAGTGAAAGTAAAACGCGAGCTCCCTGATGCACGCAAATTAGGCTGCATTCAATAGCATGTTTCCCAATATCAAACATATCTCTGGATTGTGTACCGTAGTTGTGGTTTGCACTGTTTGAATACTGAGAAAGTACTTTGATTATGATTGCACTTGTACTTATTGTTTGCACTTAATAAGCTTATTTATTTTTGTTATTTATTATACTGTTTTTATTTCTATGTTCAATTTGTGGAAATAAGTTTGATTCGAAGGTCACACACAGCCTCAATCAGAAGTTCTGGTAGCTCATAATTCATGTGCAGTAAGGATTTCAAGAGACTCATGAAATCATACAGGAGAAAAGCCAGGTAGTTGAGTTTGTGGTAAAACATTTTCCAGTGCTTATATATTGTTGTCTTTCAATGCATTTGATGATGCATACTCATCAAGTAGAAATGAAAAGACATTCATTACAATTTTATTAGTTAAAACATTTCAAATTGCACATGCAAAACTATTTTTCCAGTAAGGAATTCTGTCATAGGATTTTTATAAAATATTGTGCAAAATTCTCGTCTCGTTCTCATGAACCCAATCTCGTGTCTCGTCTCGTGAAATAAGTGTCTTGTCACACCCCTAATATATGTGTAAACATTTTTTTTTTTTTAAATGTAAAAATATTTTTCTGATTTCTTTTGTAAATTTACAAAATGATTTTATCGATATTTCTACCTCAAAAACACAAAGCATTAATGGAATCAGAATCACTAAATTCAGCACAATTCCCATCCCTACAGGAAACAAAATCACTGCACCTACTAGAAGACATGAGAGCCTATTACTTACATGGATACTGTGGTTTGCCCCGCCCAGAACGCCGTGTCACCGGGCCGCCTGCAGACACCTCGCCACGTCCTGTCCAATAGAGTCAAAGCCAATTAATTACCTTCCCCTCTTAATATCACTGATTAAGATAAAGAGATAAATAAATGCATCAATCTCCGAGCCCCAAGAGGATCCTCGACTGAATGGCATCATGACAGCTGAAAGGCCCTGCCACCCCCCAGTGCTACAGATGTGACACTGTGTGTAAAGGAAGGGGGCAGGGCTCACGCTCAGAAAAGAAGGAAGCTATTTGTTCAGAGCCTACACAGATGTCACTAGCAGAGTCCGGTTCAGTCATAGTCGTGTATGCAACCATCTCACCACCCACCAGGAACAAACACACACACAAATGTAATTCAAACGCAGAGGTTAGACAGGACGACCACTGCCCCTCGGGGCTGTGTCGCATTCATGACCACATGACGCGGGCAGTCACAGTGAAAAAAGGCGGAAAGGGTCACTGCACCTGGTCAAACTCTGTTTTTTCCACTGCTGTTTGGCAAAAAAACACATCAGAATCAATTACATCCGTTCACCTCTAAAGCCAGCTAATCCACTTGTGTGCCATAAGCTTCCATGTAAATCCAGTTTTATACTGCGTAGCCCGTGCCCCCATTAATCACTGCTGGCACGGTCAGAAACGGGCCGCTCTGAAGGGACGGCCAGCAAAATACCAGAGTGGAAGAGGTCGCAGTTAAGGCTGCTGACACTATTGTGGGAAAAAACAAAAAACAAAACAAATGCAAACTGCAAAAAGCCTTCTATTATCATTGCAACAACAGCTTATGAACTCGAGATCACACATGATAATTATTATACACAATAATTTGGTTGAGTGGGAAGCGTGTTTGTTGCATGCTTTATTTTTTCCGTGCAAAACAAGCCAAATCCATATATTATACTTCCAAGTAATTTTTTAAATGCCAAGCTACAGAAAAATGTTTCAAATGAGGGGTCATATTAAATGAGTCTGGCCTAACACTAATCATTAAAAAAAAAGCTTTTCATGCATTCTCCTATTCTCCTTTATAAAAACCTAATCTGGTTTAAATTTATGTTACTTACATAATAATAATAAAAAAAGATTACAGTGAGGGACTTACAATGGAAGTGAATTGTGCCAATATTTAAAGGACTTACAAGCATAAAGTTTATAATTTTACAGAAGCGAAATTTTTACCGTCATTTTAGGGGTTTATGTGTTAGGTTGTCATAGCAGCAAAGTAAAACTAGATAATAACTACAACGAAAAGGTCACACTAAAAATAAAAAAAATAAGAATCACACTAAAATCATGTGACCAGTACCACACACATTGTTTACGTGCTGTGGCTTTATTATTGAAACTGAGTATTTTAACATGTATAATCCATTATAGCCCCAATTCCAAGTCAAAATATTTTTTTTGTAATAACATTATGTCATAAATGCTGTCAGTTGAGCCTAACTTGTATTGAATATTCTTCAGACATTTGAGAAATTATTTGTTTTTGGGTTTTTGTTTTTTTTTGCTTTTACCAACATTCTTCAAAAAATATCTTCTTTTCTGTTCCACAGAAGAAAAACAATCCTACATAAGGATGGACTATCCCTTTAAATATGATTAAAAGTATTAGGTGCACAAATTGGCACAAAAAGATAATTTAACACACAATGCATGTCTACTTTACAAGTAGACCAATTACTCACAATAAAATCACATCATACCATGGTTTCTGAACCAGCACGATACTATTTGAAAGTTAAAAAGCACGAGTCAGTGGCACACACAGACATGCATTAATAAATGATAAAATAGCTGTTCTAATCCCCTTGTGCAGAGCCAAGTACTTTTTCTTCATCAGCGAGTGTGATATTTACACAGAAACTGGAGCGTACTCCTGAGACGAGACAGGAGAGAGATGTACATTCTGTATTTGCTCAGGTTTTAACAGTCTGCTCCCTTATAAAAGTGGTGAAACTGCTTATTTGTTACCGTTGCAGCTTGCTGTGATCATCAGCTTATCATATTCTTTCACACTAGCTTTTCTCTTCCCTTCCTCCCTCTTATTCTCTCTCTGTGACAGATGTAGACACCAACATTGACCTAAATCACTCTTTTCCAGCACATTAACCCTGGTGCCTGTCCAAACACCTCGCAGAAACGCAACACCACAAGAGGCACGTCGCCGCTACCGCCACCATTTTAAACAGAGCCCCGTCTCTCACCTGCGCTAATTGTTAAAATGTCCTCTCATTACGTGTGGGTGGCTGATGACGGAGCCTGCCAACACAGCTACCGAACACAAAATGAAGCCGTGATAGACCGAATTAATTGATTAAATGAGAAGAAGCTAGGAGAGAGAAAAAAAGGAGTGTCAATCAACCCAGGAGCGAAACAGCGGGGAGTGGGACGAGCGAAACGGATAAGATACAACCGAGCTTCAATACCCGGATCAATATACGATTTGAATTTTTTAAAGCTCTGTTTATGAAATGCAATAATCTCTCATTAAAAATGCAGACGGCACGTGTGGTGTAAATGATTCATGGTTTGATATAATAGGCTCCGAGTCCTCTAGGTGAGGCTTGCACTGCAGCACCGACCAACGTGATAAAAAATAAACCATCTCACGGATGAAAGCGGCTGGATGCAAACTCAGGGACACACAGGTGCAAGATTTGCCTCACTTAATGGAACAAAACATCACATATTTCTTCCCCTTGCCATTTTTTTTATTAAACACCGGGACACCCCAGATCTCTCAGTGTGAAACACTAACCGCAGAGACTACCCAAGCTCGTCTAATGCCAGATGATTTACTATCTCTCCTTCAGACACCATTTTTCCCCTGATTTCCTCCATCCTCTCGTTCAGCCCCTCCCTCCCTCGCTCGCTGATTCTCTCCGCAGCGCCGGCTCCCTGTGAGAAAATGAAGAGATTAAGGCAGTAGCATGTGCCTGACTTTGATTTAGAGGAAACTGGCTAATCATAACATAGACAGTTTAGTGCAATCTTGCATAATGAAATGCTCTGCACTAACCACCTAATGCATACTAATTTGAAACAATCCACTCCTGGGACTGGAAAAGCATGAAGGGACTGGCCTGAGAGAAGCGAGGCGCTCATCAACACTAACAGCCAGGAACGTCGATGGCACACATACACACAAACAAACAGCTTTTTTTGGCCTCGGACTACAGGCACGAATAAAGATTCGCTCCAAAGGGGTGTGAATGCTCAGAGGCAGACTTGAATGGAAAGGTCAAGCATCATTATCAAACAACTAAATAAACAGCACTGCAGCTGTTAGGTGGCAACATCATGGTGCTCCTGCTAATACTGTGTTTGCGTCCACCTAAATCCTCTATCTTTATCCTTTTCTCCAGCTCAGACATCACATTAGGACTGTCATATCCTGTATTGATCCTTTTCCAGACAAGGCTTTATTGCTCCTCTTCTACCTAGTCACAGGGATAAAGCTATGCTGGCATTCTTCAGTTCAGAGTGCATTAATATTAACTGCGTCCACATCCACTGATAATACAGAATCTGGAATTAACATCAGCAGCATCAAGCGGGAGGTTGGGTTGTACATCCGTTATTAGGGTCAATGAGATTATGGTAATGAAGCTAAGTTGCAGAAATATGAGGGAAAAAAACTAACAAAAAAAAAACAACAACAGGAAATTATATAATTGAGAGAAACTCTCTCTATCTATTTATATACACTCACCTAAAGGAGTCTTAGGAACACCATTCTAATACTGTGTTTGACCCCCTTTCGCCTTCAGAACTGCCTTAATTCTACGTGGCATTGATTCAACAAGGTGCTGAAAGCATTCTTTAGAAATGTTGGCCCATACTGATAGGATAGTATCTTGCAGTTAATGGAGATTTGTGGGATGGACATCCAGGGCACGAAGCTCCCGTTCCACCACAACCCAAAGATGCTCTATTGGGTTGAGATCTGGTGACTGTGGGGGCCATTTTAGTACAGTGAACTCATTGTCATGTTCAAGAAACCAATTTGAAATGATTCGAGCTTTGTGACATGGTGCATTATCCTGCTGGAAGTAACCATCAGAGAATGGGAACATGGTGGCCATAAAGGGATGGACATGGTCAGAAACAATTCTCAGGTAGGCCGTGGCATTTAAACAATGCCCAATTGGCACCAAGGGGCCTAAAGTGTGCCAAGAAAACATCCTCCACACCATTACACCACCACCAGCCTGCACAGTGGTAACAAGGCATGATGGATCCATGTTCTCATTCTGTTTATGCCAAATTCTGGCTCTACCATCTGAATGTCTCAACAGAAATTGAGACTCATCAGACCAGGCAACATTTTTCCAGTCTTCAACTGTCCAATTTTGGTGAGCTCTTGCAAATTGTAGCCTCTTTTTTCTATTTGTAGTGGAGATGAGTGGTACCCAGAAGGGGTGGGGGAAAAAATTGATTCTTAGATGCATCGCGATGCGGACGATTCTGAATCGATTCACAGTTCAGGAGATTGTCTTGACCAGGACCACACCCCTAAATGCATTGAAGCAACTGCCGTGTGATTGGTTGATTAGATAATTGCATTAATGAGAAATTGAACAGGTGTTCCTAATAATCCTTTAAGTGAGTTTATATGTACACATACGCACTATAGTGAATAAATGAATTACATTTTAAAAAGTGACAGTAAAGACATTTATAATGCTACAAAAAATATTTAGATTTCTTTACATCATATTAAGCAGGGCAATAATAAAAATAAATGTTTTTGAGCACCAAATCAGATATTATTAAAATATTAGAAAATACATATTACAATGATTTCTTAAAGAAAATTCAGCTTTGCCATCACAGAAAAAAAAAAATAGTATGCATGTTTTTCAAAACCGTATAAAACCAACATGAATCTAAAGAGTACCTTTCCAAAACCTTGACAACATGCATTTTAAACAGCATTTTTAAAGGATCTTTTTTTATCATGGACACTCTTATTTGTCATTGACCTATAAACTAAGTGTTGGGAATTGACTACACCTAATCTTTAAGTTAATTACCTTTACTCAAGGCCAATACCCTTGTCTTCAGGAAACTACAGTGCTTTTGAGATTGAGTGCAAAGAAAGGCCACAGCACCAATAAAACTGTGCTCTTAAAAACCATCAGAGGAATTAATAGCTTGGCCTTATTTCCACTCTCAGCTTTCATCCACCCAGAACATATTCAATATTCTCTCGCCACGATGTTTTAAACGGAGAAAGTGTTTCCTTTCTCTGATGTGGCCTAATCATTTCTCAAGGAGAGATCTAGCATCGCAGAAACACATTACGAGTTTAGCGTTGACAACGGTGCCGATCAACACCTTTTAGCCGGCGCATTCATGTCCGTCAGGAGAAGCGGGCGGCGACGGGCATGTGCACTTGACAGCTATATCGCTCTCCTTGCCCTCTCCTCCTTTTTCCTCTCACTCCATTCTTTCTTTTTATTAGCGGCTGAGAGAGAACTGACAGCATCTTTAACATTGCAGTTTTGCAGCACATTTGTGCTCCTCTGGCCGATTTCCCCCCAGACTCATCAATGCCGCATTACCAAGTCAAATCAGGTGGTGCTGCAGAGCTCGCCTCACAGGCTCACACCAACACATAACAGCCAGCACAGTGAGCATCACCATCACAGCCTGGGAGAGAATATAAAACACTCTGCTCTCATGGCTCGCCCCCCTCCGCCGCTCTCATTTCTCTGCAGCCTGAGATTATAATCTCACAGGCCAACTGCTACCCTGTTATTGTTTCTCACTTCAAGAGTCTGATCAAATTAAAGGGACACCCGCCATTTCCAAACTCAAACATTTTTTTCCCCTTTTAAGTGACACAATGTTTGGAATCGAATACTAGCTTTTCAATTTCTTACAGAAGCTACTGTTTCTTAAAGATAGTTAGTAAAACTGACAGCAGCTACATTGTCGTCACTTGACTTTATCACTCCGCGCGTTTAATTTATCAAGTGGCGTCCCTCGTGTTGGAATTAAAAATAGCTATTTTTAGGGTTGGCAATTAAGCAGAGTGATTTAGTGTGATTAATTGTAAACGGCCCCTAAATCTACAATAGGCTGAAAATTGAAAATTATACAATCCCTAAAATCACTTTTGTGATACTCATTACAAAATTAGTTACTCTTCTACCACAATATCAGTTAAAGTCTTTTTGCTGAGCGGTTTTTTCTCAGCAAATACACACACACACACACTATGCATGCAGAGAGAAAATTTGCATGCTCTGCACAATATACTACATCCCACATTTAGTAGTAAGAGGAGTATGGCAGTATGTTTTCCCAAACATATCCATATTCTCTACCTCTCCCCTGCTCCATTTCCCGCTTCTGACCATCCTTCTATCAGAGGAAAGGTCACACTCACTGCCCCCTTTCATCATTCTTATCACCATACTGCCATTTACAAGGCAGACAAGCTCTCCGCTGGCACAAGCTCAAGAAGGTAGGTTAGAAGGGACAATGAAATGAATCTGCCATTTATTTCCCTCCGTTTTTTTTTGGTTGTTGTTGTTTCCACGGCTGCAGAGGCAAGACAAAATGCTCTTGGGAGGAGGAAGAGAGAAAGAGAGAGACTGTGTGCACAGTGAGAGGAAGCATTGTGTATTGTTTACTCGGTAATTCACAGCGCATGGCGTTGATTAGCAGAGCAGACTGCGACACTGAGCCTTGGTGAGGCACTGGAGAAATAATGCTGTTCCACAACTATCTCTCCCTCTTTCTCTTTTACTCTAGGGCACACTGTGGAGTGACTGATGGCTGCAATGTGAAAAAAAAAGCTGCCTGGGTGAGGAGTGAAATTTAAACTGCTGCTGTCAGGAGCATTATTTGGCTTTTATTACGCCGTGCTGCTCCGGTTGCCTGAGACAAGCCCGTCTCTACGTGAGGCAAACGAGGCAACGCCACCTCACCTCCCTTTTATTAATTCATGTTTGCAATGAGCTCGTACACGATAATTGTTGACAGAAAACCCGCTTTGTGCACTGACAGTCGACACAGAGGCGAGAGATGACAACATGGACAAACGCAATGGATGGGCATCTCATAATATCCCATATGTGTGTTCTAAGCTGTGTGGCGAAGATAAATAGAAAAAAGAATAATGCTATGTTATATCAATTGGTTTAAAAATGCAATTCACACAACTTCAAACTATCCTGAAAGCATAATAAAAAAGGATAAAGAAATTCCTTAGTGTGTCAAGGTCAAAAATGTCAGATAATTTGACCTTTTATTGGCATGCTACATTCCACATTCAGTAGTCGCTGCAGCAGTCGACGTGTTGACAAAAAAACAAAACAGCAACACAGTAATATTGTGAAATATTACAATTTTAAAAATTTAAAAACTGTTTTCTATTTTGCTATATTTTAAAAATTATTCCTGTAATGGCAAAACTGATTTTTTTTTTTTAGCAGCCATTACTTCAGTCTTCAGTGTCACATGATCCTTCAGAAATCATTTGCTTCTCAAGAAACATTTAATACTATAAATGTTGAAAACAAGTTTTGCTCCTAAATATTTTCACAGATACTGTGATACATTACCATTCAAAAGTTTAGGGTTTATACATTTATATTTATATATATACATACACACACACACGCCAATATATTTGTCAACGAAAACAGGCATAAAGCTCCACAGCAGATTAGCAGTACTATCAAGCATTACCGGGAGGATTTTTTATTTTTTTTTCCCAAGCAATAAACTGATTGTGCTGGAGAATACACAGGCCTCCTGCTGCTCAGTGTAGATGAATGAGACTGAGAGAAATTTAATTCCCCGCTAATTAGCATTCTGCTCAGAGGAGCATGTGGTCTCTCTGTGGGTTACACCCAGGTCAGGTGACAGTGGGCGACTCGGCAGCAGTCGCCGGGTTGGCAGTAGTGAACGCTCTCAGGGGAAAGTAAGAGTCAGAGGCCCTCTTCTGCTCTCCAGTCTGTCCCCTAGAGCTACTGGAGTCTTTCACAAAACAAAGAGCAATGCTGGTATTGGGGAGGTGCTGTGCTCATCTCCTCCTCCACAGGCAGATAAAAACGGGATTACAGGTAAATACCAAAAGAAGAGGCAGCCTGGAAACACATGGTCCAAAGCCCTTCTCCAAAAGGAACCACAGCCCCTCAGAAATAAATGGCACTCAGTGGCAAAGCACGAACGTACGACCCCTGTGTAATTTGCTTCAGAAGTGAGAAATGATTGCCCGTGACTAGACAATAATTAATCTTGCCACTGAGTGAAAAAAAAAAGGTTACGGAGCCGCTTCAATTACGAGACGATTCCGCCTTTGCTAACAGACAAGGTTGGATTCAAAGAACACTTGCGATGACAAAAAGGAGAGACGATTCTAGTGTCATCAGAAATAGGCAGCGATGTGGGAAATCAATGGCGAGATCAATCGCGCCTGCCTCCCTCTCTAGAACGGTGGGGGAACAGAGCACTTTACATAAGCACTGATAACCATCAGGGAGGCCAGCTTCAGCTCACTGATTTACTGCGACGGACCCCCGAGACACCTTCAGGAGGCAGAGCGGCTCTCTTTCGCAATCACAGTAACCTTCTCAAGCACAACTTCAAAGACACACAGTCAGGGGGAGAAAGCATCATATATACTCCATTTAAGCAGTAAGGTTCGGGAGGTTGTGCTGTGTGATGAATAAACTCAACAAATGTGTTGTTAGGCGTAGTTAAACATTTACTACGTTTGCACAGTAGAGATACCCTGGTCATAAATCGGAACCGGCCGGTTGCCGAACGAGTGTTTGATGAAAACCGTCCGGTCCTGATTAATGGCCAGTCAACAAACCTATATTGCCGCAAACACATTTGTTAAGTTCACTGTCCGAACCTTACTGCTTAAATGCAGTATACTTGATGCTCTCTTCCCCTTACTGTGTCTTTGAAGATTGTTTTATCTTGATGTGATTTTAGATGCGTTTCTCTATTCTGGACCTGCACACAAACTGTATTGCAATCATTTTCCAAAATGTCATTTGCGTGGAAATATTACAAAGTCTGTAAACAGGACGTTAACACAGGCCAGAGACGAGACACGTAAAAAGGAAAGGAGAGCACAGATGCACCAGCAGAGAAAATACTCTACCAGGCACAGCAAGCTCATGAAATATAGGCCTAGGTAGAGAAAATATAAATATTGAATTTGGGTGGGGGTTTATATGGCCATATCTGAAAGAAACCGACTGTCTGTTTTGATGGCATTTTCTTTTCCTCTTATCTCCGCATAAAAGTAGTGTTTATAAGCGCAGCGCTGCTTTGTGTACAGCTGCTGTTCTATAAGCGCCACCTACTGTCAGAGTTTTCATTTTCATTTTCATTCAGTCTGTCTGCTGTTTTTGTTTTGTGCAGGTCTTATGTACCATAATTTCAGAAATCTTAAGTTAGGCCATTCTGTTTTTAAATCTAGAAATTGTATATAATTCAAATCACAAAAAACTGCTACATGTGTGGGGCATCTTTGTTTGGATCGAGATTAAAATGCAGTGGTTGCCTCTAATTTCAAATGGCTACAAATATATATATATTTTTTTTTTTGTGTAAGGCCAGTTTCATTAAAAATAAATAATTCTGTCAGATTTATACGATTTCTTATAATTAATTGTGTTTGTACGCCAAACACGTGATTGTTGGTGTCGCTCATTGGTGAACACACGGCCCTCACTCGTTCTGCTTGCCACAGTAAACATAATGAATGGCGACTATAGAACGCAAAAGCCGAATGTCGGACATTTTGGGTGGTCTCGAAACACATTTTTGGGCAGACTCATCAAGGGGACTCAATAGTAGCCTAAAGTACTGCGCACTGTTACCGGTAGGCGTGGCCTCCTAGGGCAGCGAAGCAAGTGCATTCTGGGAGTTGTTGTTTTTCATCCAAAAATATAATATTTAGGTAGGGTCGGCAATTTTTTATAAACACTTTTTGTTATCTAGGTAAAAAAATTTTTGCTTCATAGCGGTTAAAATATCACGCATGGATGGATTGCTGTACTGACCAATCTGCATCAAGGGATCACTTATTTAAACATAGTGGAAATCAGATATGGGAAACAATTAGGAGGTCGATGGTAGAGGGGTTGCAGTAGCAGTCTGTGCTTGGGTGTTTTCATTAGAGAACGAAAAGTAGTAGCTGAAAATACGCAAGGTGTTTTCGGCCGATCAGTTAATTAGGATTTTTGCTGCTTCATTTTGCGTGAGAAAGGCAGGAAGTGCCTTGATTGCCTTTTATTATCAGTCTAGCAGCTTCAGCACTCCCTCCTTCTTTATTGCAGATTGTACAGATGTGAAGCGTCTCGGCAAAAACATCAATTCCAATAATTACAAGAAAGTGCAAGTGAGAGCACGAGCCATCGCTCATCTGCGCTCACCCACAGCCGTTTGTACCGTGACGTTCCCCTTGATGACAACATGTGACGGGACTGTTTAAAAAGCGCATGGGAACACGCACGTCGTTTTTTCAAATTGGAGGATGAATGAAGGAGGAGAGCTGCTCTCCAAGTAAAGAGGAATACTGTAATAACTGCAATAAGCAAAAGAGAGGTGTGTAAACATGATAAGAGGGCCCTTAAGAGTTTGTTGTGAAAAATAAAGCTAAAAATGCACACTGTCACACTGTGTGAACGTAACACCTCTGAGCAAAGTGTGCATCTGTCTGAACAGAGAATTACTCACTTAACAGTTCAATTTGGCAGAAGCTCAAATTACACGCCCTAGAAATCAAAGACGACAAAATACTTGGTTAAATAGCTTTGCATTTGCAAGCAAAAGAAACATCCGTGTTAAACCAAAAATGCAGAAAAATACAATGATGAAATCATAAGCCAATCACTGTGTTCATCCAATAATAATACAAGGTTTTAACAGAAGGAAAACTGATATGAAGACATTTCACAGATATTTAAGGTCCCTAATGATCTCTGATACACAGAAAATTAATTCCAGATCTTTTCCTGCACAACAATCCTGCACCAATTTCCAATCATCGTCCACAGAGAAGAGAATGCAACAGTTTCATAATATGCAGTATTAAATATTAAAACAGAGTAGGAATGATATTATTACATTGGTGTTTTTCTTTTAAAGAAATTACTTTTTTCAGCAAGGAGTAAAGGACACATTAACTTGATCAAAAATGACAGTAAAGTCTGTTACAAAAAAAAAACAGTCTGTTACAAAAAACTATTTTGAATAAATGTTTTTTAACTGTCTATATACAGCAAGAAAACCAGAAAGCAGCACAACAGTTTCCATAAAATATTATGCAGCAAAACTGTTTTTAAAATGTTTCTTGACTATCATATTATGATTTATGATTATGATGACAATAAAGAGTAATGGCTAAAATATAAGCTTTGCCATTGCAGGAAGAAATAACATTTTAAAATATATTCAAATAAATTCACAATTATTATATACATTTATTTAAAAATAAAACAAAAAAGTATCATTGAAAAAAAAATGTAACTAGCTTTGTTTTTTCTACATTTTACAACAGGGTTGCTGTTTTCGCAATGTCTCAGCTCTCCGTTAAGACGTTTATTTTCCTTTTCAGACACCTGGTAGAACTGCAAAATCATAATTTTTAAAAGCCATATTTCCTCTAAATAGCAAAAATGTCACTACAAGCTCCTGCACACACCCTAAAGATGTATGGATGCAGGCTGAACTGACCCCCTCAGTCGTTTCCACTTATTACTGAGGCTAATACTTGCATTTAAATAAAATCAATATTTCTGTTGACTTGGACTTTAAAGCACTTCTCGTCTAATTTCTCCAGTGAATGTTTTTTTCATGAGGCAGCGCCCCGTGACACGTTTGTGCAGTGTGAAACCCCAGGAGTATAAAATGGTGGGTGTCGAATTAGCCCGTCACCACTTTCAAAACAACCACTGCCGCCACTTACGCCCATTTTATGAAGAAATATTGGGGTGACTATCTCAAGCACTAAATTTTGAGTAGATGCCATCAATTTTATGGCTTTTCAGTATAATAAAAACAGACAGAACTGCTAGCTCACTCAAAAAAACAAAGAACGACGACCGAAATCATTACAGGCGCTCAAAGAGGTGGATGATTTTAAAATCAATCCATCTGCAACGTGTATTTATTTGCCATTTCAAAAGAGCCTCATCTGCCCAGTCCAATCAAAGCCCCTAAATGCAAATGATGCGACGAGCAAAGAAAAGAACATACGGGCTGGCACAGAATGATAGCGTGAGAGCTCCAGGGTAACACTTCAATGATAAAAGAGAGAAAATCTTGTTTTGATAAGTGAATTACTGGCCTTCACCACATTTTCCAGCATTCCCGAACCAGTGGGTTCATTAAATGCATTGATATTTCTGTCAACCTCATCCGAGCTGCCGTGCTCAGGATGGAGAAATGCAGTCACCTTTGCAAGGGCTGAATCTCTCAACAGCTCGAGGCAACAGATTTATTACAAATTGATCCATTAGATAGCGCTGCCGTGGTTTATTGTTTACGCCGTTCCTCTCTCCGCGGCTCGTCTTCGCCACAATAGCAGCATGTAATAAGGAGGAAAACTACAGGTGCAAACTCATCGTCATGCACCACTCTACAGCAAACCGGAGCGAAGAAGAGTATCTGAGAGAAGGGGGGAAAAAAAGAGGTGCTGTCTAACAGACACCAATAAGTGGTCATGCCGTGAAGAGGAAGTGGTCGTGGTGCAAGGGCAAATGAAGGGCAGAGGAGAGGAGAGTCTTAGCGCCGCTCTCTGATGAGTCAGGACTGATTAGAGCACACAAAGACAGCAGACCACCCCCTCCCTTCTCAAGCACATAATTCACACCTTCAGATGCTCACATATTCCCCATTAAAACATCAAACGGAACTCTGCGTTGTGCGGGTGCTGCGGTAAAAACCCAGCCAATATAAATGACTATACAACCTGGTTTTATGACCAAGACATGAAGAATATCAGGCTTTTATGTCAGCATCTGATGGTGGCCTCTCTATTGATTTGAAGATTAATGGAAGACCAGAAAGACTGGGACAAGCAACATTCAAGCAAATAGAAAGAAAGAAAGAGTCGGGCCTATAATGTTACAGTGATGATCTCCACCGGACTGATATGACCTGGACATGCAGCTGCACATATATCGTTTACAACCATTACTGCCTATGGGACCAGTCGATTGTGTATTCAGCCTGACTCAATAGTGTAAGGAGGTCGGCCACAAGCATAACTGATGAACATTGATTATCTTTACCTTGACGTGTCTGGGTAAAAATATAAACAAAGCGTGAACCAACCATTAAACGCCAACTCTCTCTAACATGTGCTGCCCAAGGCACAGAAAAAGTAGAAGACAGTATTTTCAGGGCTTAACAATGATGTCTGTTGGCTTTGTTTCGGTGTGTGAGGGCTTGTTGTAAATTCTGCTGAAGAAATCTTATGCTCACCAAGACTGCATTTGTTTTACCAAAAATACAGTAAAACAGCAATATTATGAAATCTGATTATAATTTAAGATATTGGTTTTTCAGTTTTAAAATTTTTACAGCGGTCTTCAGTGCATTTCCATCCAAGGATTGCTTCAAAGCAGTTACGCCATTTTAGGTAATGCTATTTATCAACAATTTATCAAGTATCGGCACAATCTTTTTCCGTTTAACTTTAGCAATTACAATCTACATTGAGAAAAAAGGGGCTTTAACACAAATAAATATGGTGTCTCGTCTCGTATTAATATTATTTGTGAAAAAAGCAAGCCAGCAAATTTCAATTGTCTCATGACTCATTACTTTATATTTTAGAAATATTTGAGATGTGAAACATCCAATATAATTTGCGATATGCACAAAATGATGAATGGAAACGGCATGTAAACATTGATCAGCAAACATAGCTCAACCGAACCTGCCCTAGGGTTAAGATGATTCAGATGCTCAAGTCTTGCTAAACAAGCTGGTTCAATATTTAAAAGCGACGGTTAATGGGCCAGCAGGTTTATAAGGGATGTTACTAAAAGGCACGTCAAAAGCCTGGGCTCTCCTCCCCCGGCCGGTGCTAATGCATCTGAGAAAATTGTATGGCTTTGCTAATACATCCTCTCCACTCCACCTCTCTCATTCCTCACACTACACTAATGCACTTACAAATGGACAAACCAGACTGGAAACAGACTCAGAGTGTCAATGAAAACAGTGGCTGTCTATGTGCATGTGGGGGTGTGTGTGTATATGCACTTCCCTTGACTGTACTCTGAAAAATGGGCATTATCAAATGATAGTACAATATTCCATGAGGCTCTACATAAACAGCTGCAGGAGCGAAGCAATAAAGCACCAGTATACAGCAGAGACTGTTTTTGTGTGCGACGTTCACTCTATGTGGCGTCATTACATCCGCCAATCTTTTACCTAATCAGCAGTGTGACTCTTCAGTCAGCAGGGACGGACCAATATGGCTCCATTCTCCTACAAGATGCCATCTTATTATCCATCCTCTCTACTGACAGCAGTCATGCAGCCAATTGGTTCACTCTCAAAACAGTTTGTGAATAGCTCCTTACACCCCTTCCTGCTCTCGGTATATGTCATGGAAGCCTATAGTAAGCCTTTGGTACTTTCATTTCCCAACATCTGCTTTGGCTTTGCTTTAAAATCATGAATGTCTCTACCCCCTCCCCAATTCCACAGAATGACTCCCATAGTACAGTTCTGTCTGATCTGGGAGGACATCTTGGAGCAATCTGGCGAAGGGTCTCATAATTCTTCAGCATGTTACGTTAAGCTGCTCGCTGGCAGGAAGTTTCATCAGCAGCCCTGATGGTGTCTGGTCACAGTTACATGGCGAAATACAGCAACAGACTCTGCATTACAAAGACTTAATGTCAAAGCTTGACTGCTTTTGACTCTTGACCTTTTTTATGCCATTATAAACCGCTGATTATAAGCTTTTCATAACTGTGTGAATACTAAAGGAAGTGGCCTGTTATCCAACAATAAATTTAATGGATAATGAAAAGATGGCTGGTCGTTATTGCAAAGCAAGCCCCTGGTGGGGTTATCAAGACCCAAATATGAAGCAGAGGAATGTTGTATCACCCTGAAGGGGTTTATTTTGCGCTAATGATGGCTGAATTAACATGATCCAAATTATTACATGGCTACTTACCAAATAAATAAATGTGTGTAAATAAAAAAGTACAATTAAATATATCAAATAAAATAAGTATATTTAATAATCCCACTTGTACATTATTAAAACATCCCTAAAACAAAGCAAAAACAGCAGTTTCACAACATTTTTTATATTATTATTACATTAAGCATAATCCTAACATAATTAATATTATAAATTATAAATTAATATTATAAATATATATAGAATGGTGAATAAAAAGGTGAAATTAAATTAAACTAAACTAATTAAAAGTGTTTTTTTTCTCTAGGCATAAATATATGTTTTTTCTTAGCAGATGTTTAAACAGCGGGATAATTAAATATTTATATTATTTTAGTTATTTTTGAATTTTCTCCTCAAGATTGTGAAATTGTGTTTCATCCTGCTGTCTTTGCATCTTCTAGCAGTTTTTTGAGTTTTCATTTTATGGCTTTAACTGGGAGTGTTCCACAGATCCGTGCACATAAAATACATAACATCTGTCCAATGATCACATACCTATTGCATTTGCAGAAATTATTAGGCTACAAAAAGTATCTGCAGCTACACAGTTTGCAGCACAACCGCAGCATGTCTTACTGCTTGTTTTTCTATCCTCTTAGACTCAACAAGAAAAATGATGTACAATACATTTGCATGTCTCTCGAAAACTGTCAAGAAACAAGGAAATCAGCCCTGCTCAAGACACAGAGCCTCTCGGTGTCAGAGAGGAAGAAAGGAGGCCTGTCTCATTTCTGCCAGGCTGCCCTGAGTGTCAGCCTAATATCTTAAAACAACAGATGCAGAAAGCACTGCTGCAGCCAATTACCCGCTCTTGGCATTTGTGCTACACACACACACACACCAGAAAACATCTTTTAAGAAGAATGAAAGAGCTGGATTGTTATGCATGCTGTCAGAGTGTGTGTTGTCAGACTGTTAAATTTAATGAGTACACAGAATTTGAATGGCCCATCAAGAGCTCTTCGGAAGAAGCATGACAGCATTGTCCAGGGTATCAGATTTTTCAAGGAGGAATCATGGATTTCCAACAAACAAGGGTGATTTGCAGTAACGCTGTCTTTGCAAATCAAAGCAGACCTTACAGTTGAACAACAGCGGCATAAAGAATGACCTACTTGGCAATACAGACGGCAGCCAGCAGTTACACACTATAAAGAAAAGAAGAGATGCGATTTATGACCAGCAAGGTAAGAGTTACATTAACCAGAGGACACCTCTTTAGACAAATGATGAGATAATCTTGGAACTAACTTTTCCCCCGATGCTTAAAAGAATGTTCTGGGTTCACTTAAAGGGATACTTCACCTCTGGAAAGATAAATGCGTATTTAAAATGGGTAATTTATGTAGAAGAAATGTGAAATTATTTTTGAATTTGGAGCTTTCAAGGCTGAGAAGACCAGAAAATGTATTTTTGGCTTATGAGAATGCTCCCAGAATGCACTTGCATCTCTGCCCTAGGAGGCCATGCCTACCGGTAAGAGAGCGCAGTAGTTAAACAACAAGCCTAGGCTACTAGTGAGTCTCCGTGATGAGCCTGCCCGGGATTTCGAGACCACCCAAAATGTCTGGGATTCGGCTTTTGCGTTCTACAGTCGCCATTCATTATGTTTACTGTGGCGAGCAGTACGAGGCAGAGGGCCGCGGGAGAACGGTGCGAGGGCGGTGAATACCGTTGAGTGACACTGGTGAGACGCAGTGGTCATATCTTACAGAGGAGCGGGAATTTTCTGAGCAAAGTTAAGACGCACATCAACCGATCACTTGTTTAGCGTTCATGTAAACACTGCATTCAGATTAACCAATCAGAAAGAATTCAGTTAGATTTGAACAAAGGTGTACATGTAAACAATGAATGGCGACTGCAGAAAGCAAAAACTGAATCCAAGACATTTTGTACAATCTCGACAGCCGGACATGTCCAGGAAAAAGAGGATGGTAACCCCTAATACTAAGCTTTCTCCAACTAAGTTACACAGCTTACTCCATAGAACAAAAGACTGCAAGCTTAGCTTCCAAAAAAAGATGGCTGACACTATGTGTACATTCTGTCAGATCCTATATAGGCGGGTTGAGAACATGCGGAACAGCCCCTACTACTGACTGTAGTCTTTAGCTTCTGGCCAAAAAATCCTCAGATGACGCGAAATGACGAATTTTGCGTCATCAGAGGTTTTTTTCCAGGCAAAAAATACATAAATCTCTCATCTCAAGGGGGATATAACGGTGGAAAGCATGGTAATTTGTAAATACTGCAGGTTTCCTACAAATACAAAGCTTAATGCTAAATGCTGAAGTATCCCAGTAGAAAGTAAGGGTGCTAGGATCACAGATTACCAACTACTAGTGCCAATACTCTTAAAGGATAAGTTAGATTTTACACTTAAAGCCCTGTTTTGAGATCGTTTCTGATGAAATAGAACGGTTAAGATTGAAATTTGGACACTTGCTCGTAAATTTTTCTAAAAGGTTTTATCATAGTTTTTGTTTCATTTCGAGGAGCAACGGCACAAAACAGAACAAAATGCTTTGTTCTAATTGTGTTATTAAATAGTGCCTGTAAACTACACAAAAGATGGTTTAAATAAAAATTGCGTGTCTGTGTGAATGAATGAATGAATGGCACAGCGATGTTGTGCACGCGATGTTTACAGATGTACTTTGGATCTGTGCATTCATTCACTCACACTCCTACATTAATAAACGTCATTTTTACATTAACACATCCAAACTATATTACTATAGCCTACTGTGATTAGTCAATGAAATGTTGTCATTACAGACACATCGCAATTCTGCATCGCAATTAGAACTAGTTTTGTATAGATTATAAAGTTTTTACACTAAAATAGACATCAAATAAGCTTTTGTTAGACAGTTTCTGCTCATATGTTAAATATATAGTATGTTTTGTCAAAAATAAACTAATCAAATGTTACAGTGTTTGTTCCAATGCAAGCTATATCAAAATAATGAATCCTTAACTTTGAAATATGTATGATAAAATGTATTGGCCTACTTATTAATTTAGTGCTGAGTTTGGGGAAACAACAATCAAAAGTCAGGATATGGCTGATTTGAGTGCTGCTTTTGCAATGAGAAGGATTTGCTGGGCTTTAACCTGTTTTCAAAAGCCGAGCAAGCCCTATATGTACAGCAAAAACAATAGGCCGTTGCCTTTAGGGGTGAAAAATGAGCACAGCACTACTTCTTAATTTCCATAAAGAGATTTATGGAAAAATACATTTTTTTCCAATTCTAACTTTGAAGCAATTCTATAGAATGGCCCATTTCATGATTCCAAAAAAAAAATGTTTTTCACAATTTAAAACAATATGTTGTTTTATGTGAATGATTAGGCAGGATGATTTTCAGATAATTTCGAAGCAAAAACTCTAGGCGACAACATCCATTAGTCAAAAGTCTTGTGGACAGATATATAGTATGTCTTTTGTGGCCTTATTTCAGAAATTTTCATTTTTAGCTTTTCCAATAACCATGCATAAACAATATTCTCTCAAAAATACAAACATGTACATGTTCCTCACATATTATGGTAGCCGTTTTTGTGCTAAATAGAGTGTAATTTCACCTGTACCATAAATATGTTTAGAAGCAACTGAAAAAAGCACAAATGTCAGGGCATGTCAAAACATCTCAAGGACCCCCAAATCACCTTAGACCCCAGAGGGTTAATTCTGGCCTTTTAGGAAGGAACAAAAAGCGCAAAGCTGTGAATGGAAAGAAATGCAGCACATTTATAAAAGCACCTTATTATAGAGTTTACAACATTGCATCATCATAGCGACAAAGTTGTAAAATTGGATTTAACTACACAACAAAAAGAATCGAAAGTTACACGAAAATTATGAATATGCATATGGTTTAGGTTCCATTCGCTTCCATTGTTAGTGCCTTAGATTGTTTTGCAGTAATCAACATTATAACAAATACTCCTGATTAAGCTTAATTAGACTGTTCATTTAACTGATGATCCTTTTGCCCCTTCTGAATAAACAAAAAGACTATAGTTTAAGTCACTGCACCAAAATCTACCTTATCGTTTGCCTCCATTTCTCCAAGCACCAAATATCACTGCACTGTAATACATAACCAAATCTGTTCTGAGCCACACGCCAGGTCATTCAACTATCTTCTGACACGAATCAAGGCTCGGATCAAAAGGAACAGTGTGTCAGTGTGATGGAGCATTATGTAAATGCTGCCTCTCCCTGCCTAAATATTGACAAATCAGCTCGGAGAAGCGAGGCAGTGAGAGCACACCAGCATCCACATGGGATCTCCCCTCCAGTCGTCTGACTGACACTTCATATGAAATGTCTTCCATTTACAACCCATCATTTACTGCTCTCCCCATGATTGCTTCACACTGGCCCTGGCAGCAGCTTCCCCAAATTGCCCTCTTGGGTGGATTCTGAGCACACTCTTGCTCAAAAGATGGATTCACGCCATGCCAAAAACGCTAACCAGATTACTTCTGTTGTCACCGATCCCCAGATTGCTGGCTCTATCCTAAAAGAGTACGAGAATCTAGACTACGCAAGACAGCTTGACTGATGTGGATAACAGTGTGCTGTCTCACTTCAACTGTGATGTTCAGCTTTAAACTACTAATTAACGAGAATCACTTCTCCTTCACACCAAGAACGATAACTACGACAATAACTATATTTACAGTCTAAACAAATGGACGATAAAATTCTGTTTATTATGACCGTGCATGGCAGTTATGTTGTCTACCACTGTAAATGCTCAAGCTCTTTGAAAACAAATGGATTCTGATTGACCGTCTATGTTTTCATTGTTCATCAGCTAGAACGATTTGTTCCAGCTGATGAACAATAAAAACACAGACGACGATTAAAGGGGCAGGGACTCATTTTGCTAAATATGCACTGTATTACATGTTCATTGTAGTTTTTTTTTACTTAACTTGTTAAGAGATGTCTTCATTAGTTTATCGCCGTTTAAATGATTATATTTCACAAACAAACTGGAATAGAAACAATTCTATTAAAAAGTTGATATAAAAACTGCCTTTAAAACTAAACTAAACTCAGTTTTAGCTATTTTAGTGTTGATTATCAAATACGTTTGATTAAATAATGTAATTATTTAGTTTCTACAGAAGTTAATTACACATTTCAGTGCATTAACTATATAGTTACAGTTCGTATTTTAGTATCAACATGCCTTTAGCATTGTGATGGTTGAGCGATTAATCCAAGACAAACCTCTCTCCTGTTAAAATCCAAGAACTACTCAACATCACCATAAATCTTCTTCACTATTCTGATGAAATATGAAAATGACAGGTGCTGTGTTTGGGGAAACAACACTCAAAAGTCAGGATATAACTGAATTGAGTGCTGCTTTTGCAATGAGAAGGATTTGCTGGGCTTTAACCTGTTTTCAAAAGCCGAGCAAGCCCTATATGTACAGCAAATACAATAGGCCGTCGCCTTTAGGGGTGAAAAATGAGCACAGCTGTGAGTCAGTGTGACACTGATTTTGTTCAACAGTTTACATAGCTGCTTTGTGATACCCTTGAGAGTACTCTCATGCCCTTTGGCCAGCAGAGAATGATTACTAATAGCTTTCTCCTACACAGTTAAGACTCCCACACACTCTTTTTGTAGCATGACGCTGAAATAACAAGATCATCAGAGAATAGCAAATTGAGAGTTATTCTATTTGCTTGCAAGTCTCTGACAACTGCACGAATACAGCAGCAACAAACCAGAAGAACCTGTGGGGATGTGTTATACATTTTTCATTAAAAGCATAATTGTGGGTCTGAGTGTTTTCTTAAATGGGTGGCATCAGCTTTGATGCCCTTGTACGACCAAATGCTCATGTGATAATCCCAGCTTGTTGGATTCTCTTTTACTTTCTCTCAGCCTGCTAAAAGCACATAACCCAAGGCAGATGGTGCTGAAAATCACTGTTAAGGAGACAACATAAAGCTAAGCCATTGTGCTTATAAATAAGTCCATTTGTGAGGAAAATGTCCCTTGATATCAGAATTCTGCAAAATAATTCAATTGGCAACTATGGCTCAATTGCATTGCAAGATCACAAAGTATCACTAGCAGGGCTCAATAAGGATTTTTCCTGATGCCCCAGTCGTTCAGATTTTCACTTGCCCCATTAAAGAAAAGGGAAAGGGAATCAAATGAACGAATCTTTTTCCGAGTCAATACGTTCGTTGAATGAACCAAATGACTCGATTTGTTCATTTTGATGAACGAGTTTGCAGGAGAGTCACAAACGTGTGTCACAGAACAGAGCAAGGCGAGCATTTGAGCTTATAAAACTTAAACTTTGTTATTTATTTTTTAAATGAGTGATCATTTCGCTTGATAAGACCCTTATTCATCGTCTGGAATCGTTTAAAGCCCTTTGAACAGTTTGCAGTTTGTACTGAAAGTGTCTTTTGGACCTTGAACTGTTTGGTTCCCGCTGAAGTGCATTATATGGAGAAAAATGCTGAAATGTTTTCATCAAAAACCTTAATTTCTTTTCGACTGAAGAAAGAAAGACATGGACATCTTGGACGATATAGGGGTGAGTAAATTATCAGGAAAAGATTTTTTAAAGGTGAACTACTCCTTTAATTTTATGTATATTATTGTTTTTATAATTACAATATAATTATTACGTAACATATTTTAGAATATCCAAATTACTATATCTAAGTTTTATTAAATTTAACTTACTTTTTTCCCCACTCATTTTTGCTCGTATTCCACTAGAATGTATAAAAACCCTTATGCGGGACAACAACAACACATTCTTACTGATGTTTTTTAAGACCATCACAAATCGTTTTTGCAATTTTGGCAAACCTTTTAACCAGCTAGAAGACCGAGTAACCAGCTAGAATCTCAGTGACAAAACAGAACTTTCAACAATGCAGAACACACCAAAGAAAACCAAACATTTGAGTTTGCATAGCATAAAACATTTATTTACAAGCTCACGGGATGTACGTAAATCCAAGTGCAATAGCATTGGTCCAAAAGGGCAAGTGACTGTTCTGTAAACTGGCCCGAAACCCTCACACACTGGCCTCGGTCCAGCCATCCTTATTGAGAGACCTGACAAGCAAAATGCCATCTATGCTAACAAGTAAAGAGCATAAAATAACAGTTTTACACATTAATTCATTTTAGCAAAACAGAACAGATCGGCTGAGTACTGTATGAAGGATTATTTAACGCATTGGAGAAAAATGACCACAACAAAATACACTTCTGCCTGCTCCAATCACAAGCTGTTGAGAGTGCCATTTGGTCTTAGTGCAACACAGTGGCAGGTGGCCGTACAATTCAGCCTGTGTTTACTGCATGCTGAATGGACAAGAAAACAATGCGGTGATTATGATCTTATTTAGTATTATTAAGTGTGAATAGCCAGTTCCATTTCAACATCCTTGAATGTCAAATCTTTATAACTATGGCTTTGCTACACTTCATCTAAATCTAATTAGACGGTGGAAACCATCCTAATAAAAACCAGTTGCATCAATAAAAAACATTTGTCATTTTTCCATGCCAAGCAAACATGAGGGTGTTTAGGTGCGGCTCACAACCTGGGCCTGACATTTGATTCATTGGCTGGTTTATTGATTCTCCATGTGTAAGCTGGATAATTTAATGTTTAAACACCATCCAGCATAATCAGGTTACACAACTTTCAAAGTGGTATATCATACACATCAACATTATTCCGGTCCTTACTTTCTTGTCCCTTAAGACCAAAACTACTGAAGTGCAAAAGCTTGTTTATACATAACGAATATGGTGTACATTTTGTTCATGTCAAGTTCTCTCATTTGTTCTGTATTCACTTAATTATACGTGGTAGACTTTGATTTCTGTACAGTTCGCATCTGGCTGCTAATTAAGCGTTTATCTGTGTATCTATCAAATCATTTACAGTGTTAACAGTCACAATTCACAACATACATTCACAAAATAGAAATGTAAACAGGTGGTTTACACTGACTGAATCTTCAAAGTCAATATTTTTCATATGTGTTTTTATCTATTCATGTCTTTGTTCAAACAAAGAACAAATTATCATAGTGAAAACTGTTTAGATAGCAAGTTCTAGCTATAAAAACTACAGATACAAATGCCTAGCTGAACCTTGATGACAACAACCATAAAAGCAGTGGACTGATCTTTCAAAACACATCTTTGACAAGCCAGACACAGAGCAAACATGGTGTAGATGGCACCTGACCTCTCAGGACACATTTGACAATAAAACTATGTGGTTTAACCAGGTTTAAAAGACAGGCGAGACTAATTTCTCTTTGTAATCTCGCAATGAAACGATCTCAGCAGATCAAAATTGGGGTAAGTGCAATTAAAAACTGCACCGTGAACGAGATGCGCGCACACAAGTTGCCAACAAAGCGTTCGATCGGGTGCTAGACATAAACCAACAAGCAAACTATCAAGTTCAATACCGTCAAAACTCTCCAATAACCCATCTGACCGGATCCACTGTCCTTCCGATGACTTATTGTCACGGCGTTATGATTATATCAGCGCATTAACAATAAAAAAGAGGTATCTTTGTCAAACACTATACTCGTTGGCACATACACACACACTGATGATGAGGAGGATGATGTTGATTATGCTAGCCTGCTAGCTAATGTCTCCTGTAATAATAAAGCACAACACCCCCTCAATGGCAGCTTACAGTGGCTGTGATTAACACAAGGAGCTAACGTTAATTGCAAGAGCCATAACGCTAATCAGATCATCTTCCGTATGCTCGAGAAGACGAAGGCGGAACTTACCTGAAATCCTTCTCTACAACATCAGATTTTGCGTTTTGAGATGTTGTTGTAACTGAGCAGCGGCGGTTAGTGGATGAGAGTCAAGTGCCGCTTCAAGTGTTTTGGAGTCGTTTTACACCCCTAGCACACCGATATTAATGATATGGCTGTCACTTATCAATATTTATGGTGGTGAGGAGTGTTGGTAACGGGTCAGTGTTGGGACACAGTGTTGTGTTGTCTCTCTCTAGTCTCTCTCTCTCTCTTCTATAAGAAAGAACCCCCCCCACACACACACACTTGAAAGCCGCTCTTCCTGCGAGAAGAATAATGTGCGCTGAAAACGCTCTGCCCACTTTCTAGTATCGCGTGCTGCGATTGGTTGAACGTGCACAGTGCGTAAGACGCGGACCAATCAGATTGGTCATTTTGTGATTTAAAAACGCGCTTGTGTGTGTATGTGTGTGTGTGCGAGTAGTTATGTGTATGGCTGCCTAAACATTGGTATTATTATGGTGGGCAGTATGAATCACACCAGCAAATCGTTTTTAATCCGTGTGTAACAGATTCCTTCAGTGATTCTATCGGGAGATTGCTGGGACCGTTCACACAGAAGAACGAAACACAGTAGTGGGGAGTTGGGTGGTGATGGGAATGACAATGTAATAAATAATAAATGGTTACTTTGTTTACGCATACACACACATACACTTACACATACCCACACTCACACCCGCTCACATTAGATCAAACACTTAAATCACTCTTGTCACTTGTGGAATTATGGATTTACAAGATTGCTCACTACTGCACTATATTGGTTTGTATGTATGTCTGACTGTTAAATAAAAAGAACGAAACAAAAAAAAAACTATTTTTTTTTCTAATTTTAGAAAAAAGAAACCCTAGTGCAATTTTATAGTCATTTTACACATTACTAATACCTAGTGTCGGCTCATATCTCTCTCTCTCCTTCGTGTGAACAACATTCGTATGAAGTACAACATATGAAGATAAGAATCTTCTGAACAACTGAACAATGCTGTTTTTGCTTTCAGTCGGTTTGGTTCCTTCAAGACATCTGTTCGTTTCGTTCACGACGATGACATGTTCTGTTAGGAACACACTTGTTACGACCAACTGAAACATTTTAAGACTGCAGCAGATTGTCACCGACTGAACGCGACTCAGCCGGTTTGGGCATGATGATCAGTCAAAATTACATGATTAATCTCGGTCTGGCAGTCCTTAAGTGTGTCCCCGGAGTGGGAACAGCCCGTCTCACTTTAGATTATTAATAATAATAATATTACTTGTTCTCTGAAGTGGTCAATATTTGTTCAGTTAGAGTCAGACCAACCAAATCTTTGGGGTGCATTTCTGTCACCTGGTGGAAAACAAACACTTTTAACATGAAAATGACGTGAAATTACTAATATAACCAGTAGATGGCACCAGAGGAGCACTCTGTAGCTCATTTGCCATTTCTGTCATTAATACTTCTTTTTGCATGTTTTGCTTTTGGATTCATTATAAAATGAATATTATAACAAATTTTACTACACTAAAGTATGAAGTCGAACTGAAGAAAACGCTGAATAGCACAGACTAAAATGTGACCCTGGACTTGACCACAAAACTAATCACATGGGTCAATTAATTGAGGTAGGTATATGGTTTGTTAGGGTAGGACAATATTTGGCCGACATTGAGAAAATCGCCTTTAAATTTGTCCCTTTATGTTTGCGTTTGTGCTGCATTCACTCACAAAAATAAATGTTTTATATGTTTCCAGTTGGAAATTTCCTAAATTTCTTCATGGAACATGATCTTTACTTAATATACTCATGATTTTTGGCATAAAAGAAAAATCAATCATTTTGACCCATATAATTTGACGGTTTCATTTGAGTTTTAAGGGGTGGCGATCACGAATTACTGTACATAATCGCAAATTTGTAGGGGGGCTGGGTGGAAATTTAGTGAGGCTAAAGTCCTCTTACAATGGTTTTAAAGTGACACCCTTGGATCTAAATATAATCATATTAAAGTAGCCTATTCATAATTTAAAAAAAAAAGTGATTATTAGTGGCCCAGATTCTTCACAAATGAAGTGTACGTTTTCAGATACATAAAAGCTGTTTTTAAGCAAAAGTCTGAGCATCTTGACCTATACCTATTTAAACACCTGGCTGAGGAGAGACCACATTATTTTTGCAATGCTCTTTTTCGAATGTTGCTCTCCAGTGTGCTTTATAAGAACATACAGTGTGTGGCACCCTGCTGTGGAAATGATTGGTTTATAGTGTAGTCTTCCACACTTCATGTTTCTCCCTCTCTGAAATGATGATTCAGTCAGTCCCAGAGGATTCATTCAGCAGTGGGTCATTGAACATGACCGCTGAGCTCTGAATGCTCTACTTAACCTTCTGCTGTTCTGTCATGGATGTAATCACACAAAAACAACATCATATCATTTTACATTCAACTTTTTTTTTTTTTCCAGTAGCCAAGTATAGTTTTAGTATGGATGGAGCCTACAATCACTGTGCATTTAACAACATCGGTAATCTATTAATGATGCTCTGGAATAACTGGCACAATCCTGTTTTGCATTTTAATAGGGAAATGAACCGGATCCAGATCTTATCCCATTCTCTATTAGGCAGTCATTCAAACTGAACAGATTGCAACGAGAAAAATTGTGATGCACTATAATGGTGTGGATTTTGATTCATCCCAGCGTTTTGAATCTTTAGATCTACGTCGGTATAGGTGGCGACTCCCCTGAGCGAGTCATTGAATCAACTGAATAAATAAAAAAGCAAATGACAGAAATTTTTGTGAGCGTGTGTGTGTATATATATATATATATATACAGTATATGTGTGTGTTTGTAAGTCAAGTGTATTAGTCAACACAACAAAATATAAAAAAAACTATAAAAACTATTTAAAATATTTAATTAAAAAATATTTAGAAAAAATATATTTAAAAATATATAAGGCCTATACAAAGAGAATAATTATTGATAGCTTATTTATTTTGTCAGCCTATGAAGTTTCCTGATGCATAGATTAGATTTCAGAGGCTGTGGGTGTTACCACCTGATATATTAAGTGCAGCATTGTCTAACAAACAAAAGGAAGCTGGGAAAATGATAAATGGACATGCCGGTGGCATCATAGTGCTGGAGAAAAAAAAACAGACTGAAGTCTAACTGTTTTGTGTTACGGTGTAATGATCACAGCTGGCTGTTTTCTCCTCTCATTATGATAAAGGTATCAAGAGGTTTGCGCAGAGGTATTGTGAGGGAAACGGATGGCTTGTTATTCTATTGTGACATGACAGGCTGAATGAACAATAAAAATGGGGGAAGAGAGAGAATTTTGTCGGAGGGCCTTGATTGGAGGAGAAGGAGCACGCCGTGATTGATTTCAGCAGGAGAGGGCTAGGAAGGAAAGTGGATTCATGAGGTGTGTGTAATCAGAGAGACAAAGCCAAACGTACAAGTGCGGTTAAGAGACAGGTTTTGTGGAAGGAAAAAAAAATCAGCACACGATCCCCTTCCCTTTGTAGTTTGAAATATGCATGCTCTTGATACAGAATACCATACCTCGATCATTCCTGCCAGCATAAGACAGATGGCCTGAATCTCATTTCCACTGCTGTGCTACCTTGTCTTGGCAGCTCATCTGAAACTCTGTTATTAGTAAACTCTTACATACTGTGTGTTTCAAGGTATAATGTACATTACAGGTTTTATGGCAACTTTAATCTGCTATTTTCCCTGGTTTATAAATCAAAGAATTGAGGCACTGAATGAAGGCACGGGTTAGCGTGTTGTGGGAGCTTTGAGGATTGAAATATAATGAGGATCTGGATTACAGGAGACAATAAAGCACAGTGTGATTTGATTGTTATCGAATTGTGGGCGGATTCATGCTCCCAGTGGAACAGTAAAAAAAAAAAACGGAGGAAAATATGCATGCAAGTGCACATTCTATATGCAGATGAGAATGATTCATTTAATACATCGTAATCACCTGAAATGATAAGCCTTAATAATCACAGTAAAATCAAATCCCAAGCCATAATGTTTCATCTTCTGAGCATTCAGGGGTTTTTATTTTATTTTTCCTTTTAAATGTAGTGTAGTCACAGCCAAATATGAATTACCTAATCAACCCTGTTGCTGGTGATTTTGTGTATTAATGTGTACTAAAAGTTGATCAGAATGTATTAGTGTTTTTGTAAACAGAAAATAGCCTACTGAAATAAACTACTGGTTTAATTAGTAATATCTGGTAGTACTAACTGAACTGTGCTATAAAGGACAGTTCACTCCAAAACAGAGGATTTATGTAAAAAAAAAAATGTTTGGGGAGAAACCAATAATAAATGCTGTTTCAGAGCGGTAGCACAAGAGATGGCAGCCAAAAAAAAAAAAAAAAAAAGAGAGAGAGAGAGAAGACATTTGCCAAGATTGCGAATTACACTGAAACAACAGCAGATGGCGGTGTGGAATAACACACAATCTCTACACAGCAGTTCCAGTGGAAGAACTAAAGAAAGGTTACTTACTTCCTCAAAATATTTGAATTATACATGTACACCGAAAGAGCAAAGTCGCCTCAGGACAAAATCAATCAGTCGTGGAAACAGGAGATGGCAATTCCGAGCTCAAGAGCACAAACCCGTGTCTGTTAGCATGTTCACTCAGCAATACTGATTACTTTGGTTTATGCGATACAACCACTGGGCGGCGCTAACGACAGCCGCTCTCTTGTTTTTATTTTTTTTTATCTTTGAAAATGGTAATATTTTACAATAAGGTCCATTAGTTAATGTATTAACTATCACGAACTAACAATGATCAATACGTTTGTTACTATATTAGTTAATATTTGTTAGAAAGTTAATACAAATACAGCTGTTCATTGTTTGTTCATGTTAGCTCACAGTATAAATGTTGATTAATGGATTTGAAAGGGCTTTCCAATTCACTTTCACTATATACCTTTATTTTAAGAAAAAATGTAATTTATAATTTATTGTATTAACTGATCATGTACGTATAAGTATTGTAATATAGCCAACTATTTTTATTTTACCATGTTTATTTAAATTTGATATATTAGTGCTCTTAAATTAATCACATCTAACAAATAATTGTGTTATTATATGTGTGTGTGTATATATATATATATGATGTGTGTGTGTGTATGCATATATAATATATGTATGTGTATATATTAATATTATATATAATGCATTTATATATAATTCAAATAAATTCATATACATTATTCTCACATTCACATTATTGCAAATTATAAATCATTTTTAAGATATATTTTAATTTGTTTATATTCATTTTTATTTGTTTATATTAATAAATAAATATAAACTTCACCCACACTCTTCCTTTTTAATAGGGATAATTTATTTGTTATGCCACACATATAGAACTATCACTTGTCAAAAGCAACACAATACACATAATCGTGCTGCACACTGCAACACAGTGAACAACTTCAGCTCTTTCGTAAAATACTCAGTGGAGCACCAGAATCACTACACCTCACAAGAAGCTAAACAAAGATCTCTCACACACACAGACACAATTAAAGGACTGATGCTATTTGAATACCAAAGCATGGATGGGGCAGGGAGAATGCCATTGGTCACAGAGAATGCCACTGACTACAGACAGATCTGGACCTTTGAATACACTGCTTTTCCATCTAGTCTCCATTCTACAGGGCTGGCTTTGCGTGGCGTTTTGTGTAGGAGAGTAAGCACGATGAGCACACTAAGACCAATGACGGGCCGCCGCTTCAGATGGGCTTCCTGAAGTTCTTTCCAGCGAAACGAGCCTTGTCACCAAGCTCCTCCTCAATCCTGCAGATGTCAAACAATATCAGAATCAATCTAGGAATCTCACTGTTTAAACAACTTAAGAAGTACAGACTGGGACTTAACGCTATTTATTATAGTTGTAATGATTAGTAAGAGAAAACACAAGTGTGAGGACGGTAAAATTTTTCAAATGTTTTTTACGCAATTCTCTAATGTTCACCAAGGTTGCATATATTTGATTAAAAATACAGTAAAACAGTAACATTGATTATTTTATTTACAATTTAAATATTGATTTATATTTAAAATATATTATATTTTAAAATTTTATTTATTACTGTGATGCAAAGCTGAATTTTCAGCATCATTACTCCAGTCTTCAGTGTCACATGATCCTTAAGAAATCATTCAAATATGTTGATTTGGTGCTCAAGAAACATTTCTTATTATTATCAATGTTCAAAACATAATATTTTTATATAAAGACACCATAAATAGAAAGTTAAAAAAAACAGCATTTATTTGAAATAGTATGATTTTGTAAAATAATAAATGTCTTTACTGTCACTTTTAATCAATTTAATTGAATAAAAAGAATTAATTTCTTACGGACCCCAAATTGTTGAAAGGTAGTGTATTTTATGCGAGAAGAAACACATATAAAAACTATTAAAAAAAAAAACCTTGAAACTAGCAAGCATTTGGTTCCTAGGGACAACAGTCAAATATACTTTACAGTTTCTATGCAAAAATATTTTACTGCATAATGCAGCGATTGACCAATCAGAATCAAGTATTCAATCAGAGGCCATTTAAGAGTACAATAATGCTACATAAACACAAAAGCTCACCTCAGCAGCTGATTGTACTTGGCCAGGCGCTCAGACCGGCAGGGAGCACCAGTCTTGATCTGAGGGGAAAATAAGACAATTTACTTTTTTATCCCATAAACAGCATTGGCCAGCCATAGATAAGAGTGTGTTTGGCAAACCATGTACCTGGCCAGTGCAGAGTCCAACCACAAGGTCAGCGATGAAGGTGTCCTCTGTCTCTCCAGAACGGTGGCTGACCATTACACCCCATCCGTTAGTCTGGGCCATCTTACAGCTAAACAAAGGAAAACCGAAAAAAAAGACCTCACATTCAAGACCAAATGTAGCTCAATTTTAGTTAGTTCTTATTTAAAAATATCCACAACCATCGTGTGAGATATTAGAGACACTCACGCCTGAAGGGACTCGGTGACTGAGCCGATCTGGTTGACTTTGAGCAGCAGGCAGTTGCAGGCTTTATCAGACACAGCTTTGGCGATGCGCTTGGGGTTGGTCACTGTGAGGTCATCACCCACCACCTGGATGTTAGTGCTGGCAGTGAAGTTGCTCCAGGCCTCCCAGTCATCCTGGTCAAATGGATCCTCAATGGAGACCACTGAAAAGCAAAGATGAGACTTGATTGATTTGAGATGGAGCTGAAGTGACCACATATCAATCACACAATCTACATATTGGTTTGGAAATGTAAACACATTGTACATGTTGAAATGTACATATTGCTTTGGGAATTTGCCAAAATATTGGCTCTATTAGGTCTTGCCGTGTAAATGCAACTAAAGTGATCTGTGCAATGTTTACTTATATGCTTTCAAAGTACTTAAAGCCATTTTTTGAAATATTTATATTTATATTAAACTTTTGAAATAAAGGATTTGTGCTGTTTTGCAAAACTGGTATAAAGAATCATGAAATTTTACTGGTAATTAACTGCAAAAATTTTTGAAATTGTGACAAACCACTTATGCTTAGGCTGCATCATAAAAAAATAAAAGAAAAAAGTATTATTGTGAAATATTATCACTATTTATTTTGTAATATATTTTAGAATGTAATTTATTCATGTGATTATTCTAATACGCTGATTGGGTGTTCAAGTAGCATTTCTTATTATCAATTTTGACAACAGTTGTGCTGCATAATATATTTGTGGAATTTGTTTTCAGTTTTATTTGATGAATAGAAAGTTCAAAAGAACAGCATTTATTTGAAATAGATTTTTTTGCAACATTATACATGTTTTACTGTCACTTTTGATCAATCCTTGCTAAATAAAAGTTCTTAACTTCTTAATAAAAGTAATAAAACCTTAATGACCAAAAACCTTTGAATGTACCCTGCAATACAATTGTTTAATGAATATAGACCTACTACATGTAATGCACTATACTATATAGTTTATTTATATACACTTTATCTCGTTAGTATCTAGGGAACTGGCCTTAAGGGGGTTAAATCACCCCTGCCAAACACCCCTTCAGCAGGGTCTATATCATTCACTGCTGGTCTGGATCTTTTCAAAGACCTGGGTCTTTTTTTAGAAGATCTAAAGATACCCAACATGCATGAGGGAGGATTTTGTGTTTGGGTAAACATACTCACGGTAGGCAAGGAAAAAGTGTGTTTTTGGTAACACTTTACAATAAGGTTAATTTTACAATAAAACTTTATATTACACTTTATAATAAATGTTAATCTATATACTAATTTATCACATAACTTGTCTGTTTGGATGCTCTGACATCGGTCACTGGCCAGCTGAGGATTACAGTAGAGTATCACACTCTCACACATACTATCACTAAAGATCAGGGCAACTGACCAGGATAATCTTTAACAAAGCTCCTGTAGAGGTCAGCCAGCTGGTCAGGGCTGATATAACGGCTGGGGTCATCAGGTGATTTGAAGTCCAGGTCGTACTTGCCACCCTTGTAGAACTCAGAGGCGGCCACATCCATGCCGATCACAATCTTGTCGGTGTAGCCGGCTTTGCTAATGGCATTCTTCAGCAGCTCCAGAGCTAAAAAGCAAAATTTTACGTTAAAATGTTGTTATATGAATGTATAAAGCAAAGTTTATGTTTCAGGTTTATTATACAGTAATATACACTACATGTGTATAGCACGTCATACTGCAGACTGTTAACTTCCCAAAGGTATTTTGTGTCAAATGCCCATTTACAACTTTAAGTACTAATTAAAAATCATTAATATTTCTATAGCAAAAAGATGAGTTCACGCACTGATTTGTACTTTAAAATGAAGAATCTATCACCTTGAGGATATATTTCATTGTGCTATGCTAATAACACATAAGCTTTTAACCTACAGCGACTTTTGGATTCCTGACTGATATATTAAGACAACTAAATTAACATTGAGATACTGGTAAAGAATAGGATAAATATTTAAACATTCAAAGAGCAAGTAAATCAGTTAAATGTGTAGAACTCTACATTATTTTTCTCATAGATGGGCAGATGTTATGACTGATTTGCAGGCAGCACAAAGGTCATGAGCATTCCCAGAATTCCCCAGAGCCGGAGCCACAGCTGCAGAACTTCACTAGTTTCAATTCAATTATAGCAATGCACAAGATCTTAAAATAAAAACCTTTTGTTTTTTGATGGAAGGAAATTAGTTGTGAAGTATACGTTTAGGTAATGATTCACAGTATTGTTATTCAAAGGGTTATGTTTGTAAACTCACTGAGCTATCATCAAGATAACGGTAATCTCTGACTCCTCGGGTTATCTCTGTGTCATCTACAATCAGTTTTTATCATACCATATTGTTTATCAATACATATCTGTACTAGTTTGCTTGCTAGAGGCTAACAGGATGGATTGATTATATATGCATGTCATTTCTTATAAAGTGACCTTAAATTCCCCAAGTTTGTTTTTACCATGAATATGTTTGTGTAAAAATATGGGCTATTTTACATCAATTCATAGTACTGCAGCATTTACATCCTTAAAATTCTGCATGTACAGCCTTAAAAAACTGCCTAAAATATGAATGCCTTAAAACTGAAGGCTTTCTAGATCTAAACTCCCCCATGAAACTCCTGAATCTCACCTTCTTTGTTCTCAAGAATGTTGGGGGCGAAGCCACCTTCATCGCCCACATTGGTGGCATCTTTGCCGTACTTCTCCTTGATGACATTCTTCAGATTGTGATAGACCTCAGCACCGATGCGCATGGCTTCTTTGAAGTTGCTGGCACCGATGGGCAGGATCATGAACTCCTGCATGGCCAACTTGTTTCCGGCGTGGGAGCCGCCGTTGATAACGTTGAAGGCCTTTGAAAACAGACAGTCTATTTATATTGTGCCAGAGTTTGCATACTTGAAATTTATTGCAAACCAGAACAATTAAGCATGCAAAATTCAGCAATTTTGGCTGACATCAGCTGACTGTCTTTCAACTGAAAAAAAAAAAGCTTAACAAAATAGTGCAAAAGAGAAATGGAAATGGAAGTTCTAGCCACTGTGGCTCTTTAATTAAAAGTAGCTATGTTTCAATCTAAAGTTGTGTATTTATCGTATGCGCAAAATAGGAATATCGCAAATTTGCGAATAAAGCAGCAAATCTATTACTTCCTGGTAAATTTTCGATTTTAAAATTTCTTCAGAGTACGTACAGGGACTGGGAGAATGACTTCTGGGTTGCCAGCGAGGTCTGCGATGTGACGGTAGAGGGGGACGCCCTTCTCTGCAGCACCAGCCTTGCACACAGCCAGGGAAACGCCCAGGATGGCATTTGCACCAAACTTTGCTGTGGATTCAAGTGAGCACATTCATTAAAATAATGGATGCATATTTCAGAGTCTTTATAAACCAACTTGAAGAGCTGTGATAAATAACATTTTTCATTTCGTAAATACATTCTGTTATGGCAACTAAATGAATTGCAATGATAACAAAACCCTTAATCATATTAATATGCTTACACTTGTTGTCAGTGCCATCCATATCAAGCATCAGCTTGTCGATCTTCTCCTGGTCCAAGACTGAAACGCTCTGTTTAAGCACAAGAGATTATTAATGACAATATCAATCATTATACAAGGAGTATAATGTCCACACAAACTTCATTTAGCATAGAACAATGCAACGTTATGGCATTCACAGCATTGTGAGATTAGGGGGAGGGCTTTATCTTTATAAATTGTAATATTTTATCAAACATTAGTTAGTGTTCACAACAAGACACTTACCACTTCAAATAATGGTCCCAAACTTATCTATAATTCTCTCAAATAATCTTACAGTACTTGTCTTGCATATTACGAATAACCACAGCTCAACAACAGTACACATTATCATGTTAGTCAAAGAACAAATATTCCTACCTGGCTAACCAGAGCAGGTGCAATTGATTTATTGATATGCTCAACAGCTTTTGAGACACCTGCAGGGACACAAGCAGACCATCACTGACCCAGGCTAAGGAGTGGATGAACATGCAGAGCAGACATGACTAGATGATCACAGAGCAGGTAAGTGCTGTACTGTCAATGAGAACATCTGTGATCACCTACAAATACCTGCTGTGGTTAGTCAAAGCAAACCCAAACGCTCATGCTCCTTCTGTGCTATATCAAAAGGGGTTAAGTTCCTCACTTCAGTTAATACACACGCTAATTTACCTGATTACACAAAGCAGGGGCCAAGAACTCATTTACATATTTAACAGCTCTTTTCACCCCTGACGGAGGAGAAAAGATGGCAGAAGAAACAATGAGAGAAGAGGAAAAAACTGCAGTGCAGATGGAAAGACCAATGAAAAATACTGTGAGGGAATTACATATTTCAAAGAAATTAAGAAATGAATGTTTAAAAATACAAACAAATAAAAAAAGAATTCTATATTTCATTCAGATTTTAACTGGATGATTATTATGATATATGAAAAATACATATTATATTATGCACATCTGTATAATATTACAAAATTAGCTTTTCACAGAAAATTAAATAAATATATTTTATAGGCACACTTATTTTCACATTTATTATTATTAATAAATTGTCAAAAACGATTGTGCTGCTTTATTACATTTTTTTCTGGATTCTTTAATGAATAGAAAGTTTATAAATCTTTTGTAATATTATAAATGTCTTTACTGAACAGTTTTCATTATTTATATTTTAATCTAATGCATTTCAAAAACCCTTAACAATAATGCAATAACAATGCAATAATGTTCAAAAACTCCTCAAACATTAAAAATTGAATACATTTTTTTTATACTGTAAAAAATAGAGATGTTTTGAAATACTACATGTACAAACTGAATATCTGAAATACAAACCTTTGCCCAGATAACGTGTCTTGTCATTGTCGCGGAGTTCAAGGGCTTCATAGATGCCAGTAGATGCACCGCTGGGCACTGCAGCTCTGAAGAGACCTGTTGAACAATAAATATGTATCACCATTCACAGGTTTCTTCATAAAATGTACATGTACAAACAACTCTGCTGATTTTGCTCAATTCAATCATTTCCAGAATTCCCAACAAGAAACACTGAGGTAACATCACCGTACCATATAAGGAATGAATGGACACACCTCCTCACTGCAGAAGCAGAATCCAATGTATAGAATCTCTGCATAGTGCCAACGAATTATCAATATACAAACCCGATTCCAAAAAAGTTGGGACACTGTACAAATTGTGAGTAAAAAAAGAATGGAATAATTTAGAAATCTCATAAACTTATATTTTATTCACAATAGAATATAAATGACATATCAAATGTTGAAAGTGAGACATTTTGAATTGCCATGCCAAATATTGGCTCCTTTTGGATTTCATGAGAGCTACAAATTCCAAAAAAGTTGGGACAGGTAGCAATAAGAGGCCAGAAAAGTTAAATGTACATATAAGGAACAGTTGGAGGACCAATTTGCAACTTATTAGGTCAATTGGCAACATGATTGGGTATAAAAAGAGCCTCTCAGAGTGGCAGTGTCTCTCAGAAGTCAAGATGGGCAGAGGATCACCAATTCCCCCAATGCTGAGGCAAAAAATAGTGGAGCAATATCAGAAAGGAGTTTCTCAGAGAAAAATTGCAAAGAGTTTGAAGTTATCATCATCTACAGTGCATAATATCATCCAAAGATTCAGAGAATCTGGAACAATCTCTGTGCGTAAGGGTCAAGGCCGGAAAACCATACTGAATGCCCGTGATCTTCGGGCCCTTAGACGGCACTGCATCACACACAGGAATGCTTCTGTAATGGAAATCACAACATGGGCTCAAGAATACTTCCAGAAAACATTGTCAGTGAACACAATCCACCGTGCCATTCACTGTTGCCGGCTAAAGCTCTATAGGTCTATATCTCAAAAAAGAAGCCATATCTAAACGGGAACCAGAAGCGCAGGCGTTTTCTCTGGGCCAAGGCTCATTTAAAGTGGACTCTAACAAAGTGGAAAACTGTTCTGTGGTCAGACGAATCAAAATTTGAAGTTCTTTTTGGAAAACTGGGACGCCATGTCATCCGGACTAAAGAGGACAAGGACAACTCAAGTTGTTATCAGCGCTCAGTTCAGAAGCCTGCATCTCTGATGGTATGGGGTTGCATGAGTGCGTGTGGCATGGGCAGCTTACACATCTGGAAAGGCACCATCAATGCTGAAAGGTATATCCAAGTTCTAGAACAACATATGCTCCCATCCAGACATCGTCTCTTTCAGGGAAGACCTTGTATTTTCCAACAAGACAATGCCAAACCACATACTGCATCAATTACAACATCATGGCTGCGTAGAAGAAGGATCCGGGTACTGAAATGGCCAGCCTGCAGTCCAGATCTTTCACCATAGAAAACATTTGGCGCATCATAAAGAGGAAGATGCAACAAAGAAGACCTAAGACAGTTGAGCAGCTAGAAGCCTTTATTAGACAAGAATGGGACAACATTCCTATTCCTAAACTTGAGCAACTTGTCTCCTCAGTCCCCAGACGTTTGCAGACTGTTATTAAAAGAAGAGGGGATGCCACACAGTGGTAAAAATGGCCTTGTCCCAACTTTTTTGAGATGTGTTGATGCCATGAAATTTAAAATCAACTTATTTTTCCCTTAAAATTATGCATTTTCTCAGTTTAAACATTTGATATGTCATCTATGTTGTATTCTAAATATAATATTGAAATTTGAAACTTCCACATCATTGCATTCTGTTTTTATTCACAATTTGTACAGTGTCCCAACTTTTATGGAATTCGGTTTGTATATAGTGTATAATATCAAAACTAATTGATTGATTAAACAATTGATAAAAAAGCATGAAGCCTCAAGCCTATTTTTTATCAACTAAACTCAATGTAGAAAGTGTTGTGAAGGGGGTTTCCTCTTGTGATGTAACCGACTGAGTGAAAGTTTGAGGTTGGGACACGTGCACTTAATGATGGCACATTTCAACCTCAAGTGTGGCAAATCTGCACATCCATATTCAATCAGCACAGCTTGCCAGAGAGAGCAGTTGAGTCGATTGCCAGAGCGTGCAGATGAAAATGGAACGGATTTAAAGCTTAACCGGAAAATAAGTCAACTATTACATAGCGATTTTGTACCTCAGTATCCAAACATACAAAAAAAAGAAAACTGGGTTATGATAAAATTTGATATATTATCATATCAAATGACTTGCCAAATTCTTTAAAATCGTGCACTATCAAAACAACTCTAAGCTATACTTTAGTTTAGGCTGTGTTTTTCCAGCCCGACCTCACACTGTTTAATCAAAACACATTCATTAAGCTGTGCTCAAATACACACAGACACATTAGATCTGGGTGAGTTGTCTGCACTTTATCTGGGACAGGGAGTTGGCAGAGGATGAATATACATTTTACACATTACTCCCTAAAAAAATACCACGTTCATCTTACACAGTGAAGTATATACTAGCTTGGCAGTGTATGCCAACTCTGTCTCTCTCTTCAATACAATCTGGCCGGAGAGGGACATTGTACATATTTGCTCACTTGCCAGCCTCAATCTTTCAAAATGGTCATTCACTGAATATAATTAAAACTCTGGGCACAATGGCCCTCATTTATCAAAAGTGCGTACACCAAATTTCCAGCGTACACCTTGCGTACACCCAAAACCACGGTGACTTTGAGATTTATCAATATGGACGTTGGCGTACGGCACGCTCGAATCCTACACCAGCTCAGGAGGTGGTGTAAGCACGTTTTGAGTTAGTGAGGAAATGCGCAGAAAAATTCCTAACACCACAAAACGCACTGACATACTAAAAGATATGATATATTATCACCCACTGTAAAAAAATAAAAATAAACAAACAAAAAAACAACATAGTACTTATAAACTTCAGTGTTTATTATTGTGCAACGTGGACTTAAATGTTTAATTTGTGTGACTTTACCAAAGCATTTGATTTGTAAGCATATGTAGTCCTTCAGTTGCGAGCCTGTGCGCTTTAGGCTACCCTGACGTTTCAGGATTATCCCCAGCATGCGCACGGACTCGGTTCGGTAATGAAAGGCTTTCAATGACCAAAAAATAATTCAGACAAAATAATAAAAAAAATACATTCTTCTTCTTTTAAATGATAATAATAATACAAATAATAATAACGACATCCTTCTTCTAAATAACAATAAGCGTCATTAATACAAATCATAATAATAAGAATAATATTACAAATTGTCATGCAATTATTAATGTGAATGAATGGTACTTCACATCACATCATCATCATCACTATTATACATTTGACGTGATTCGAAATTGAATGCTCATTTCAAAAGACGTGCTGTAAAATAAGGCATTGTGATAGGTCAATTTCGGCTCCACGTCTGAGAAGTTTTTCTTCTTTGCCATCTTCCGTGTGTCCATGGCGTAAAATGAGGGCGTGGGGGGAGCGGAGACTTGAATATTTAGGGGCGTGTTATTCTAATAACGATCGTTTTCGGCCGCGGGATTTATCAAGGGCAGGCATTGCGTACACCTGGATTTCAAAGGTACGCACATCTTCATAAATCAGGCGGTGAGAGGAGTGTAAGCATAATCGTGCACCAAAATATAAGCCCGTTTCTACGCAACAATGATAAATGAGGGCCAATATGTTAGAGGCCAAGACACCGCCTTGTGTTAGACTAGAGTGCAGGGCAATAGACAAAAAGCAAGTTCTAAAATCATGTATATACTTCAATGTTGTTGTGAATGAGCAAAACATTAAAATGGGAATAATGGCAAAGTCTATGTACACTACCATTAAAATGTTTTTGAATGAAGTCTCTTATGCTGCATGTATTTTATCGAAATTACAGTAAAATCAATAATATTGTGAAATATTAATACAATTTAAAATATAAATATAGTTACCGTCACTTTTCATCAATTTAATGCATCCATGCTACATTTTTTTTTTAAACAAATTCTGTGTTCATGTGCAAAGCACCACCATACAGTAGCAATGCAATCCAAGAGGTATGTATTACTTTGGCTATTTATAACCACCTACAACCTGATATGTCGACTCTGGGCTATTGGACTCCAACATGAGGGCCTGAATAGGCAGGGAGCCGTTCAGAAGCTCACCCATGTGAAACTACCACCGCATTCAGACTCTACGCCCCAATAACACGGCATAGAATGTCAATTACTGTTGCTTTGTATTGATGTTGGACATCTAATGGACTGTTCTGCACAGCAGTTGAAGAGACAGTTTTTGGGCAATGCATTTTATCTCTGAAATGGTCCCAGTTTTATTTGCTGGCACATGTCAATATTGCAAAATGGACGAATGGATTAAATGTCCTGAAAGAAGGGTCAGATTAACATATAATATATATAATTAATTATTTTTTGAGTATTAAAAAATGCTTGAAAATGCGATTATTACAAACCTTTCTTAGTGTAGAGATCAACCTCCACAGTGGGGTTTCCACGGGAGTCAAAGATTTCACGAGCGTGGATCTTCAGGATAGACATGGTGCAGTTTCTGAGCATAAAATAACATGTTAAGAACATGAGGAGCTGATAGAGACATCAGACAATCACAATATACCGGTACCATATTGGTTCATTTTTATATTTAGGTTACATTTAAATTTTAAACTTTAAAAACACTAACACTTTTAATATAACTAACACATTTTAATATAATAACTAGAAAAACGTTTTTTTATGTACACTAATGTTAACTTGTGATACCAAAGTTCACTTCACAGTACTTTATTCTTATTATACATATTATTCATATTTAATACAATTAGTTTATTCTATATATTGCACATTTGGTCGAAGCTAATCCCACTGAAAGCCTCATGGTGAAATCCCCACAAGGAAAATATTACTCTACTCCAAATTGAGTCAAAGATGAAGAAGGTACTGTTTCACCATCAGCGCAAACTCCTTTTATGATTTGGAGTTTCAGTTGATGCAAAATGAGTAATCAACCCCTTTTTGACAGTCAACAAGAGCAACAGGCAGGAAGATTTGAGAATAAACTAAATGAATGACTTGCAGTTGACTCATTCCCTCTCCAGCCAAGAAAAGCTGAGCCTTTCAGCTGTCAGCACCCGTTCACCTAAAAAATGCAACTGTACTGGAAATACATTTGGAAATATGAAGTCACCTAAAAAATGGAACTGTACTGGAAATATATTTGGAAATATGAAGTAAGTAACAATTGAATCAGCTCAAGCATGATGCTGTTGAAGGTTTCAATTAATCCGGGACACTAATCACCCATCAAATGAATTAATTACTTGACTTTCTTTAAAATAATTAGTTTTCTGAATCTGTTGTGCCCTCAAACAAAGGATTTATTTTACTCATGTAGGCAAACATTAAAACATCAAAACCCCATATTTTCATTGTCAGACCAGGATGATATAAGAAAACCCTTTCCCATGAATATCACGAGACTCATTTCCTCAACACCATTTCCTGCCCTGTCAATATGTTGTGCTAACATATAAAACCAACAAAAAACATCCACTTCATTTGGACCAATGGAAAATCCTGTAGCCTTAAATGTCTCTGGAAACTTCCCACTGGCAACAACACAGTGGGTTGGGTTAACTGAGACAGACAGTAACAAGTGCCCGGCCTCCTGTCTGCTGTGGGTCGAGAATGAGTTGGCATCAATTTTAGGAATGATAATGAGAATTACATTAAATTTAGACATGATAATGACCATTAAAATGGATTTGGTGATCTGTCACTACATTTCATACAGTCTAAAATAAACCTGTTTGCTGTTATTTATTTTGTAGCTTTTAAAAGTTGCAATGTCTCCAGTTTAAAAGCCTATTCCTGATATCAAACTGTGATTTGTTTAGTTTGCTGTCAAAACACCGGCTAGACCAGCTGTAACCTACTTCCAACAAAAAATGGCCTTTTCTAATTTTGAATGAACATGTTTAATTTAACCTTGATCGCAGCTGTATCTATTTTTTTAAAAATAACTCAAACGTGCGTGACATAAATGTTGCAATGTTAAATTTAGTTAACAGTAACTGAATACTGAGATTCTAGAGGACGTCACCGCACGACAGCATCACCTTCAAAATTGCATAACTCGGTTGAACATCACGACCACTGATTTGCCACATTTTAATTATCATGACAAAAGTCTCTAACTGCTAAAATATAAAAGCTACAACACACGCCCTTGTGTTGTAATGTATTCCCCTTACCTTATCTGGCCTAACCAGTGCAAGGGAAGTCGAATGCTGACCGTGGTGCAGAGAAGGCAGAAGGCTGATGGACTTCTTGCGCACTGTTAAATGTTGAGAATCAGGAAGCAGTCAGCGCGAGCACGCTTCTCGCTCTGTGATTGGCCAGACGCGCATCACGCGGCACGCTAATGAGATTGCATGGCAGAGGGCACGTTTTCAACCTGCAAGACTCCGCCTTAGAGAGTGATGTGGCAATTTTAATTCATTGATTAAAAGCTTTTATTTATTTTATCTAAAGGCTATGGATTAAATGCACTTGCGGTTAATAGGGATAAAAGTAGTGGTTGTTGTGTTTGAAGCTTTTTGCATCGAGTATTCTCGTGTTTATGGTGGAAACTGGTGCATTGTGGAGTACGTGCAGAGCATCACCTACTTCAGTGATGCGTCATAGTTAGCGTGCACAAAAACTGATGTGGACATGGCAGCTTTTATATCATTTTGAGCTCAGTTTACATTGTGATTTATAAAATTATGTACAGATTCGATCGCGCACTAGTTTCAAATGGTGTATTTTTCATAATATTAAGGATGACACTGTCTTAAACTATGTTTGTATATATTTTGAAAGGGTCTTGTTTAAATGATAGCCTATTTGATAGCTAAGATCTTTTTTTTTTTAAATTTTACTAAGTAAAAGCATTGGTCTTTGTAAAATAGAAAATAAACTTTATTAATTTTCTTTATCATCTTTTTATTTTTTCAGTGTATTTAGATCATTACTTTATATTTTATGTATTCAAGAGGCTAACATATCATAATATATGAAGGGCACAGTGTGTAAGAATGATAATTTACAACCAAACTAATAAATTAATTTTCAATGTCATCTCCTCATCTCAAACGCACACGATGGACCAAGTGATGCTGTGCGATTTCTAGCTTCAACTATGGCAGCCTCATGCATTGAATGACCTTGAGCAACATTACTACTGCGCCATCTTCTGGCTGCTGATAGGACAGCCACTTCAAACGGATTAAGCAATATACAATTTAAAGTTTGTATGAGTTTTCAGCTTGTTATATGTATTTTGTGACAAAATCTACACTACTGTTCAGTCAGTAAGATTTTTTTTTTATCAAAAATACAGCGAAAACAGAGATATTGTGAAATATTATTACAGTATTTCTATTTGGATAAAGCTGAATTTTCAGCATCATTACTCCAGTCTGCAGTGTCACATGATTCTTCAGAAATCATAGTATGATGATTTGGTGCTCAAGAAAATTTCTTATTATTATCAATGTTAAAAACAGATGGGCTCCTTCATATTTTTGTGGAAACCCATGAATAGAAAGTGTTTATTTTAGATATAAATATTTTGTAACATTATTAATGTTTTTACTGTCACTTTTGATCAATTTAACGCATCCTTTGCTGAATAAAAGTACTAATGTTTTTAATCATTTAAAAAAAGAAATGAATTAAATAAATGATTTGGGTGCTTGCTAGTCGTGTTTGTTTGGGAGTCCCATTATCTGTGACTAGATTTACATGCATTAGTATTCCGACCCCTAACCAATTCTCTCATTACCCCGAGTTACAGATCTAACACTGAAATTTAGTTTTTATTTCAAACCACTGAAGACTGACAAGGCTGGAGGCAATAGAAAAAAACAAAAAAAAAAAAAACAGAAAAGAAGTCAACAAAAGAACAACAACAACAAAAAAATCATATTGGCATTTGTACAATGTACCAGTTTTTCCACTTTATGTCATTCACTTAATGTTCTTTATAGGAAACAACATTCATCAACATTTTTATCTCTGTACCTTTATCTGTTTGTGTAGCCTACCCTTATTTTCCTGTACCCCTTGCTAGATTTATAGATTTGGATGAGTGCTGTCTTTTTGCTGTTCTAATTTAGGATTCCCTTGCTGCTATAATCTATAATCTATGTTCCCTTGCTGCTATAATCTAAAAAATATATAAACTGGAAATTGCTTCACAACTACAGAAAAATACCACAGCTGACTGTCAGTTAGATTTAGTAACACTGATGTTATAAGCATGTCGCAATTAAATATAAAAAAACAACAATGTCAGATTAAGATCAGATTTTTTTTTGTACCTTTTTGATCTGCTAAAAAACAATCCCACAGCAGGGGATTTTTTCACCTCATTTCACTTTGTATTTAGGTAAAAGTTACATCTTGATCATAACATGTTCTTCCTCATTGCAACTATGCTACTATTATGGCTTTTTCAAACTCCAGACATGTTTTCACAGAGGTCTATGAGTAATGGACAGCATACACAGAGCTCTTGACATGACTGACTGAAGCATCTTTACTTCATTATCAGCTACTAAACTCTAGAGTCTTCAAAGTAACCTTTGACCTCTCTCACTCATGAGTACCTTTAATCACTGCCTGGCCTGTTTGAAGTGGATTCCACATCCGATAATTAAAATAACAATGTTGGGACATCCAAATGTCTACCAGATTTTTTATACACTTGTCCTAATTTGTGTATCCACAAATATATTTGTTTTACATCGTCTTAAGAATAAACAAAAAGCATATTTCCACTGTTACTTCTGTTAAAATTATTTTCAGTAGGTTCAGTGCTTTGAAATAAAAATGTCACAATGTTAGATTTATAATAATATTTTTAACGCACTGTTTAATGTATTGTTTGTCATTGCAGTCTCTCTTGTTGTGTCTCCAGTTTCTCCACTTCCCTGGAACAACTTGTAAAAACATGTCCTGACAGCTGTCATTAACGTTCTCGGTTAAACATCCTTATTCTTGAGTAAAACATATTTGCTCTTGATTCAAGATAAGATTACACTTTATTTTAAGGTGTCTGTGTTACAGAGTAATTATGCATTTAAGTACAGTGTAATAATAATTAACTACATTTACTTAGGGTTGGGGTTTAGGGTTGTAATGCACGTAATTATGCATATTTATAGTTATTACTATAGTAAATTCATGTAACGTGTTACAAGGACGCTGCAAAATAAAGAAATTTGATTTAGCAAGAAACTTGCCAAAAGTTTGAGTGATGAGAGCCTGTTGTCTTTTCTCTAATAGAAAGCAGCTCTGCCCTTGCTTGCCATAGTGTTGCCAAATGCAATTGTGTAATTGATTAGTGTCTAAACTTGCAGTAGAAGCTTATCTGATAAAAGGAAATAGTCACACTTGTTTAATACTCATTTACATCTAATTATTTCTGGAACTGCTTAGGCCTACTACTATTAATTCCCATTGTTACTATTTATTTTTTTAATAAATCAGCTTTTATAAGGCTACTACTGATATATTTATCTCATATGAGCATATTTTAAAAAGATTTACATGTTAAGGATAACCCTTTCTAAGAATATATTTTTACTATTAATAACCAACGATTAAAGGGAAAGAGGAAACCACTGAACAAAACCAGACTGACCTGTTGGTGAACCTAGAACTATTAACTGCCTCAAACATTATTTGTCAATTCGTCAAAGCTTCTGTAAATTACCATGTTACTACACGCCTTTGGCAAACTGGGTGTAAACCGTTGCAAGCGATGTCACTCTCAGGCAGTAGTAGTACCTCTTTACAACAACGAGGGAACAGCCTGAGACTGAGTGCACTTCCAGCATGGAGCTGTTTGTAGTCCTGTTATACGCCGGTTTGGTGAATTTCGCATCGGCTGGAATAGATGGAGAAAAGTGGACATATTTAGGCAAGTGCTCTCTCTCTCTTTTTTCTTTTCTTTTTTTTATGTGACAAATGTTCACACCATCAACCTTACGAGTACCGATGCCCACATGAAAATGTAATTACTGTAGCTTAATAGCCCACAACAGTCTAGCCCATAAAAAGGCAATGCAAACCTACAACAGTCTAACATAAACATTCAGCTTTATACAGTTCCACACAGCTAGCCTATAGTTTTATTGTAGCAGCAACACAAAGTCAAAGTTGTATTTGTTGTATTATTCAACGAGTTCTTAAAGTTATCTAAAGATATTATCGTGAAGCTCAACTCTACGAATGTTTTTTTCTGGCTATTTTTACCAGGTGAAGTGAACATTTCTGCGTTTTAAAAATCTGTTAAATTTTAACATAATATCATATGTAGTAGGCTATATGGTATTTTTTGGAATGCAATCTGTTAAATAATGTCCCACCCCTTTACCTTTTTTCATACAGAAGGAGAACTGGATCAGAAGCACTGGGCAGAAAAGTTTCATGTGTGCGGCGGCAACAAACAGTCTCCCATTGACATACAGCGGCGCAAAGTGCGTTACAATCCAGGACTGCTGCAGCTCGAATTGACAGGGTATGAAGACATGCACGGTAGCTTTCACATGAAGAACAATGGACATTCTGGTATGAATTCTTTGATTAAATATACTTCTTTTGATTGGGAGATTTACACTTTTTATTTATTTACTTTTAAATCAGTAGGCTCAGGTGTATACACCTTAAGCTTTGTCGCCATCTCGTGTCAAAAATACTTAGGCCTGTCTATTTTGAAATAACAGAGCATCTTTGCAGTTTCTGTCTGTATATAATGCATGTTTCCTTACCTTACTCTATTTAATCTTCACAGGTTAGGTTAGCTTTCCATGAATATAGCCCACAATCCTGTTTGTTTTTGACAGTGGAGATTCAGCTGCCACAGACTATGAAGATTACCAAGGGGTTTCCAGACCAATACACTGCTGTCCAAATGCATCTGCACTGGGGAGGCTGGGACTTGGAGGCCAGTGGATCAGAGCACACAATGGACGGCATCCGCTACATGGCAGAAGTACATCGTTCACTTAGGCCTGACACCTGAACACATAAATAACATTTGGAGATGTCCTAGTTGTAAATATAGCAGTGGTGCATTTTCAAGGCATTGTTTTCTTTAGTGACTGTAGGGCTGGGGACTATCCATTCAAGTGCTGTCTGAAATTTTAATATGTTGGGATCTATTTTTAGACAAATATGCAGTTATCTTTGTTCTAACTGAATTAGAAATAGTATTCTTGTATTTGACTTGCTCAAGAATATTGAGAAACTTTAGTATAGCAATAAGGAAGAGCTTGTTTGTGTAACATAAGTTTGAACTTCTCATTACTCCATTGCAGTTTTTAACACTTTTATGTTTGACTTCTTCTTGTGTCACAGCTCCACGTGGTCCACTACAACTCTAAAAAGTACAGTAGCTTCCAAGAGGCCATAGATAAACCAGAAGGCCTTGCAGTTTTAGCCTTTTTCTATGAGGTATTGGCTATTTATGATTTTTCATCTGGTTGGAAAGTGGAATAATGTTTGTATTTATTTATTCATTCATTTATTTTGGTGCAATGCTGCCATCTGATGGGAATAAGGGACATGAAATTATCTTCAAATAACTACAGATTTTTTTTTAAATGTACATTTTTGTCTGTGTGAATCTTCTTTAAAGAGCTGGGCTGTGCACCATATTACCCTACATTGCCTGAAGCACACAGCTTGAGCAAAGTTAGACATCTGCGTTCTCTGAACTTAATGGGTTAATTGATTAGACCGCTGTGTGGTGGCCTACTGCCTGACATTCTGTTCCCACAAGATTGTGTGCCGGTCACAAGCTCCCACTTCCAATAAATGGGGGAGGTCACTGTTTTAGTAACACAACAATTGGCGTTCTGTTCAGTTGGATGTCTTTCTCTGCAATGGCTTGGGTAATAGCTGGGCTTTTAATAATGATCAATAGTGTGTCCAAACCACTACATAATGTTGTATCTCAATGTTTACACCTGAATGGCTTAAGGAACTTCACATCTACATAGATAGTTTAATAGTAATTAACAACATGGCACTAGTTTAATAAGTAAATACTGTTATTTTATGTATTTATTGTTATTTACCGTTATTTTAGTTTTCAACACCACATTCAGTTTCAACTAATTGTAAAAATAATTATATATATATATATATATAGTATATATATATATATATATATATAATATACAATATTATATATATATATATATATAAATATATATATATATAAATGATTTTGACAAGTAAGACATGTTCCTGGATCATGTTTTGTTGATCCTGGAACAGTATTCCTCTCCAAATCATTGTCCTAATGCTATTTCTAAAATCAGAGAGAAATAATCTGTGAATAAGAATGTGTGGAAGCCCCTAAGCCTTGTTGCAAGACTAAACTTGACATTAACTGTAAACCGATCCCTCAAATCTGACTGCTTGTTTGGAATGTTGTTCCAGGATCAACAATGACGTTGTTATATATATGTATATATAATTGTGTATTATATAAAATCAAATATAGTGTTTTGCATGTAGCAGGATATTTGATATATGGATACTTTGTGTTATAGGATGGCCATTTTGAGAACACGTACTACAGTGATTTTTTTGCAAACCTGGCAAACATCAAGTATGCAGGTAATGCAAAACATTTTGGATGAGCATCTCAAAAACTTTTAATTCTATGTGGCTCCTGCGTCTTGTCTATGCACTTCTTTTCTGTATTTTTTTTCTCTTGCTCTTTGCAGGTCAGGCCATGAATATCAGTAACTTGAATGTACGCTCCATGCTCCCAGAGAACCTCAGTCACTTTTTCAGATATGAGGGCTCTCTCACCACACCGCCGTGCTACGAGAGCATTCTGTGGACAGTATTTGAAACTCCTATCACCCTCTCTCACAATCAGGTGCCTTAAAAAGTTCTCATGAAATAGTTTTCGATCTTTTTTGCTGTTTCCTGAACTTTTAATGCGATGACCTTCAGATCAGGAAATTGGAGAGCACATTAATGGACCATGAAAATAAGACCCTGTGGAACGACTACCGCATGGCCCAGCCTCTGAATGACAGAGTCGTGGAGTCCTCTTTCCTCCCACGCCTGGGCAAAGGAGGTTAGGGCAGAGCTTCATCCTTTCTAGCAGTTACAAAAAACTCTCTTTGTTAGGACTGCAGTGCCTGAGTATATTTTCTCTCTCTCCTCTTTGGTTTCTTGCAGCATTTTGCCGTCAAGAGGAGATTGAGGCTAAGCTTAAAAGGATTGAGAGCCTCATTGTGTCACTGGACAAAAAAACGGTTCCAGGTATAACTTTTCATGAGAATTGTCAAGATTGCAGGTCATCTTAAAGGGATAGTGCACCAAAAAATAAAATGTCTTTCAAAACTAGTATGACATCCTTTCTTCAGTGAAACAAAAAATAAGTGATTGTTGCAGAATGTACAAACTGCTCTTTTACATTCATTGAAAGTGAATGGTGACCAAAGCTGTCAAGCAGACCAAAACTGTTCCTCACACAAATCTACCATGGCTATATTTTATTTATTTATTTTAGTATTATTTATATACTATTATAGTGTTGTATCCATATGAATTAGCTTTTATTGTTTTATTTTCAGTTTACTTATTATTTTTTATTTTCTATTCAGTTTTAGCTTTAATAATAAATGTAGTTGAACAACATATATCAGTGAAACAAATTTTATAGTTTTAATAAATAACAAGAATACTTGGAATATAGAGTATGAGTCGTATTTCATCTTTTTTGGATCTTGACAGCCCCTGATCACCATCCACTTTCATAGCATAAAACATTGCAATTCAGATATTCTGCAAAAACCTGTTTCATGAAAGACCAAAAGTCGAAGAGGTTTGTAATGACACAAGAGTGAGTAAATAACGACAGAATTTTTGGGGGAACTATCCCTTTAAATGTGATGTGTGTGGTTCTCATTATACACGAATCATCTGTTTCTGAGTTAAAATGAGCTTTGTCATTGATATTTGGTGTATCCTTTTCAAGGACCATCGTCTACACGTACAGGTGAGTATTTTTCGCAATGGGTGCAACTGTAGTTTTAGAACCAGTAGATATTCAAGTATACCATCACAACAAATGCAACCAAGTGAGATTTCAAATTGACAAACTTGCGAAATAACGTTACCTTTTCCTCTCAAGGCCAGCAACCTCTATCACCACTGGTCCTGTACTTCCCATCAAAGAATTTGGAGAGCTACGCTTTGGTGAACTTATCCCACTCCATGAACCTCCAATCCTTCACAGCCTGCATGAACGTCCGTATACCACCCATTCAATACCTCACTGTGCTGTCTTACTCCACTTCAAATGACAATGAGCTCATGATCACTTTGGGCTCTGAAGTGGGTCTCTGGATCGGAAATGAGTTTGTTAATTTACCATTTGAACGTCAATCACATGACTGGACAAACTACTGCTTTACCTGGGCGTCACATAACGGAGGGGCTGAACTGTGGGTGAACGGACTGGTCGGGGAAGAACGCTACATTCGGAGAGGGTACACCATTGGGGCTGGAGGAACCCTCATTCTGGGAAAGGATCAGGATGGCTTTTTGGGGATCTCAGAGATCGATGCTTTTGTAGGCCACATGACTGATGTAAATATATGGGATTATGTGCTGACTGCGGCAGATATTGGTGAGCAAATGTTGTGTGATAATGGCAAGGTGAAAGGGAATGTCCTGAGCTGGGGAAACACTCGGCTCAGTCTGTATGGAGGAGTTCAGCTGCAGGCTGAGCAAGTTTGCCACTGAGTGAGAGAAAGAAAGAAAGAAAGAAAGAAAGAAAGAAAGAAAAAAAAAAGAAAGAAAAAGAGCGCCACAGACTCAGAACGTTTTATATCGAATGTCAATATCAGCAATATTAGCTCTGCCAACTTGAACTGTATACTCTCTCCCAGGGGGATAACGGCAACTTAAAGGGACGGGACAACCAAACATGAAAATTCTGTCTCACCCAAAAGAAGATTTATGAAGAATATGGGTAATCATTGGTAAACAGTTAATGGGCCCCGAATAGTATGGGGGTAAAATACTGTGGATGTCAATAGGGCCCATCAACTCTTTGGTTACCGACATTCTTCAAAATATCTTCCTTTGTGTTCAACAGAAGATAGAAATTCATGCAGGTTTGAAAAAACTTTAGGGTGAAACAAAATTTTCATAACCGTCCCTTTAAAGTTGAAATTCTATTCTATTCTAAAAGTCTATTCTATTAACTATATTCTATTCAGTATTTTAGTTGAGCATTTCAATGTATTTTTACCCAATTGAATAATGTGAATCATATCTGAAGAATTTCAATGAACAACATTTGCATTCTTAACATTGTGTTTTATAAAAACATAATGTTTTATACACAATAAATGGTCAAATTAAATATTGACGTCTGAATCTATTTCAAAATATATTACAATTTATACAAAATATCTCCATATTTTTACAAAATGCACTTACAATAACATCAATGAAGAGCATGTTTCTAATTTCTGAAATAAAATTCCTGATATCTGGAAAATAAATCGTAACTTTTTTTTTCTTATATTCCTTAGAAAAGGAGAAAAAAAAGCAGTAAAGCAGCTTTGTGCAGAAACGTACGGGGGGGGGGGGGGGGACATAAAACTGATAATTATATAGGTTTATATGTAAAAGATCAGATCATTTGACCTTTATAACATGCAAGGTTAGTTCAGATTGTAAAATATGCAAGACTTTTTATGATAAATGTAAAAACTTTCTTTATATATTACTTTTTGTCTACTTCATAGTTAGTTACATCACATTATTCGATTTTTTTTTTTGTATAAAAGTTTTACAAAAATATGCAAATCTATATTAAAACAATTTGAATACACAGAGTACATTTCTAAGAATTTGGTGCATTTTAACCTAACCATTTGTTTATTATTGTGCATTTGATTTTTAAATGAGACGTATGCAAGATTGTGGCCAAAACCGGTACTGCAATCACTTCAAAAAATCCTGGCATGAGACACTGAACAGTAAAAGTGTGTCAAAACAATTTCAAAGCATTGCTTTGACAAACGCAAGCTGGTGTCTTTGACTCCCTACCCATTCAGAAAAATGAGCTTTTCATTTCGTGTCCGCTACTTTCTCCTTCAGTCTCTTTGATCTCAGAGTCTTCACCCTCTAACACAATTCCCACTTTGTTTCTCTTAGCAAAAAGCTGACTGGTCTCCAGAAAGGTCTTGTTTTTAGTCTCTGGAATGACAATCCAGATGTAGATAAATGTGGCGAGACAGACGCAAGCAAAAATGATGAAGCTGTATGCACCCAGGCCTTTCTGTAGACACAAATATGGAACACATTTTTTTTTTCTATTGGATGATCCACAAGTTTTATAACGGTAAATTAGGATTTGATTAAAGCTGCAGTCCGTAGCTTTTTTGGGTAATAGAAAAACATTTTTGAAGTACAACTCACGTAAAGTTGATAGTTCCGCGAATGATTGCAATTGCAGATTTCAAACAGAGATGGCGACAAAGAGGAAAACCTGCGTACTGCAGCTTTAATAAGTTAACAACTTGGTGCAATCAATTGGTGCATTACTGTGAATGTTTGTAATGTTTGACCTCTGACCTCTAGAAAAGGGAAGATCAGGCCGACAGTGAAATTTGACAGCCAGTGAACCGAGCCGCCCACCATAAAGGCTGATGGTCTGGAAGACTGCCGGAACATCTCAGTGGTGATTACATTAGGAATAGGACCTGCGAAGGGATGCAGCATAAGCTCTCAAAACTAGATGTTCTATCATCAAACACTTCATCTTTCTATAGGCAGCGAGAAAAAAGATTGCTTGAAGCACTTTGCTGATTTTACAATCTGTTTTACAGCCACTTTAAAGCACTTCTCTTACATTCACTCCAGGGTTTTAATGTAAAATCCTAGAATCTGCAGCATAAATCTTTTGCCATTCCCAATCCCCAGCAAGGAATACAATCAAATGAAAGGGAGGGAGTGAATTTATTGAGATGTAGCGAGCCCCCCATGCATCCGCAATATGCCCCGACAGGATTGGCGTGAACTCACTTGGGCCAATAGCATGTCCGATGACGTAAACAATGACACAAACGATGCTGAGATAGGGTATCCAGTCCATAGTATCCTGTGGGTGGAATGTGCAGCAGTTATTCAAACACATTTATAGCCTTGCATTTCACATAGACCCAAGAGGCAAATTTGTCAGGCCAGCAGATTCATGGCTCTAAAATTAAAATCTCTGTTGGGACTGAGCTTTTAAAGCCATCTGTCTATAAACAAGAATTTATTACAGTCATATAGGTCACATAAGGAAATTCACTTTCTCGGTTAAAGGGAATTAATAATAACAATGAGCCTATCTGAATCTTTTGCACTTGTTTTAGGGGTGAACTGAAATTAAAATTCTGATCGATATAGATGATATGCAATGGACAATATCCAATAAAAGACCTATATTAAAATATTACTATTAAATTATTAAGACAATACTGTTTTAAATTTAAATATATTTTAATATTAAAATATTATAGCAAAAATATTTGACTATTTAAACAATAACATTTTAATTGTATTTCTATATTAATATTAAACTATTATGTCATAATCCTATTAAAATATTACTTAAAAATTATTTAGACAATAACATTTTTAATATTAAAATATTATGTCAAAATAATGTCAATAATTAAAAAAATATTACTGACATTATTAAGACAACGATATTTTAAGTTTAATTAGATTTGAATACTAAAATATTAAGTCTAAATAATGTCATAAAAATATTACTCTGACATTATTTTGGCAATACTATTTTATTTTTAATAATATTTTAATATTAAAATATTGTGTCAGAATATATAATTTTGTCTAAATAAAAAAAAACCTAAAATCAATCATTTTAAACACATCACAACATTGATGTGATGTGTTTAAAACAAAAATTACATTTAGAGCATTATATTATTAACTTTAATCTTAATGTAAAATCAAGGCAAACACAAACAGGGCACACAGTCATGGACAATTAAATATACTATATTGCCATATATTCTGTATATGTATATATATATATATGTATATATATATATATATACTAAATTTATAAATTTAGTTACTAAAAATGCCTAATATTGGCAGATAAATCATGCATACCTAGTTTGTATTGAAGTAAGTACAACATTATTATACCTGGAAGTAGAGCGCTATGGTCAGGAGAACACAGGCTGCACAGCAGATGCCAAAGCCGATCAGTAACAACAACCTTCTGCCAGATTTCTCCACTATGAAAACCTATAAAATTACATTTTTTACACATGTTTCTTTTTTATGTAAACAAGGGCCATCAAGAGGGGGCATCAAATTATGAAGAGCACCAAAAGTGGCTTACAGCAGCTATTGTCATGAAGACATTTACAGCTCCTGTTCCGGCTGTCACATACTGAACGTGATCTTCCCTCACTCCTGCTGAGCTATAGATGCTGTCAGCATAGTAATAAATCTGAATATGGGGTTCAAATTAGGGTTTAGTTGAGCATAAAATATTTGAAATGTTTGCTTTCTGAAGAGAAATGTGTTGAAAAGTATTTTCTGTAAGTATTTTCTTACGGCATTAACTCCTGATAGTTGTTGACCCATATTCATGAAGATTACAGACAGCAGCTGCCAGCGCAGTGAGCGGAAGGTGAAGAGGTTGAGCAGAGAGAGTCGACCTTCTGCTCGCTCGGACTGATCCTCAACATGCATCTCACACAGCTCCTCATCCACATCCTCCCAGCCTCGCAGCCGCTGCAGGTCTAAAACACAGCACAACATATCAGAGTGTTTGTTTATGCAGCATCACAAGAGCAATAACAGAATATTTGAATATCAAATATCAACACTTCTTTGGTGATATTCAGACCAACAGCACAGTCACTAGAGAGATATTAATATTGAGTATTTTGTTGGTTACGTGGTCAATTTTTGCTCTGATCTAAACTAAGCTGAAGCAAGTAAGCCATTGGGTCTCCGAGTTACATTATTGGTGTAGCGTCCTTATTGATTCAGTGTTTTTGAATGTAGGTTAAATTAATGTGAATGATAATAATGCACTCATAAAGAGAGTCACTTGCTTAGTTCCTAAATGAATCAGTGTTTTTGAATGGATCGGTTGGATAAATGTGAATGATTCAAAGGGGTGGTGATGGCACAGTGAACAAGACACATGCCTTTGGTGTGAGAGAATCGGGTTCGAATCCACTGTGAGACACCAATGCTTCCCTGAGCAAGACACTTAATCCCTAGTTGCTCCAGAAGCGTGCGACCTCTGACATATATGGCAATTGTAAGTCGCTTTGGATAAAAGCGTCAGCTAAATGAATGTAAATGTAAATGTAATTCAATGACGCACTCATAAAACTAGTCAATTGCTGTTGTAAACTCTTTACATAAGAATTAAACTTGATAAAGCCAGCCCTACTCCATCATAAAACCTCTGCAATCTTGATGATTTGAGCGTTGGTGCACATGCCGCCATGAAACGGACATTTTCTTTGTGTGCTTTGACATGGGAGACCAAAATAACTCCTTCTGTACCTTTCCTGGCAGTTTTTTCATCCCCCTTCTGTATGAGCATGTAGCGTGGGCTCTCAGGAAAGAAAGGCAGAAGCAGTAGCTGAATGGCAGCTGGAATCCCCGTGAGACCCAACATGATGGGCCAGCCTAAAGAGAGAACATTACACATCACCATGAGCAGCAGGGGCACGCTTTTTCCAACTGTACTCAGGAAAACAGCACAGCAATAGTGGCAGTTTTTGCACTGTATACGTCGAAGAAAAGTGCGTTACCTTCTTTATTTCCTAGGATATTGCGAATGCCAAACACTTGGGCGACAAGGATGCCAATGGTGATGAAAAGCTGTGGCACTATCCCAATGGCCCCCCTGTAATTCTTGGGAGCGATCTCTCCCAAATACATAGGCACCACATTGGAGGACAGGCCTAGAGAACACAAGTCACACACTGTCATGCTTAAAAAAACAGTATAGCTTATCCATTCTGTTATTCAACAGACCTGCACAAATGCCCACTAAAAAGCGGGCAACAATGATGATCTCAAATGATCCCGCCACTTCACTCACACCCATCATTATAGCAGGAACAATAGAAAAGATGTTGTTGAACAGGAGTGTGCCTTTTCTGTAAGCAAATGACCTGAATGATGATTGGGATACAATTGGCAAAAACAACTCATTTCCTCAATTCAACTCAATTACCTTCCGAATTTGTTCACCAATGGGCCTACCATGAAAGATCCGAAAAACCCACCCAGAGGGTACATGGACACAGTAACGGACCACAGAAGGGTCAGGAAACTGTCTGACATTGGACCATAACGACTCTCATATATTTGGCTGTAGAAAAGCTGCATCTCCTTTTATCAGAATATCAGAGTAAGTTTCAGCCCAGGTGAATGTTTAAATAAGCAATAATATAATATAATAATATGCAATAATATAATATGCAATAATATAATATAATATGAAGAGTTCAGATGCAAAAGCCTCTAAATGCCATTTGAAATTTTCTTCTTGAATGATGATTTTTATCAAACTTGTATATCTAAGTTCAGTAATTTCACTTAAATGACAATTAATAGGTAATCCTCTTCGCCATTTAAGTGAAATTACTGAACTTAAATATACAAGCTTGATAAAAATGATCATTCTAGAAGAAAATTTCAAATGGCACTTAGAGGCTTTTGCATCTGAACTCTTCATATTATAATAATATAATATAATATAATATAATATAATATAATATAATATAATATAATATAATATAATATAATATAATATAATATAATATAATATAATATAATATAATCAGTAAAAAGTCAGTACCGGGGCAGGTGAGTTGATCACAGCCACATTGTATCCATACTGAAAAGACGAACCAAACCCAGCAATCAAAGAAGCTGCTGCCAGGATCAGCGTCACCCTCTGCACATTTGCATGAAGTTCAAAAATATGTAAATGCTACTAAAATTCTAGTTTAAACATTAATTTTAAGCCATTGAAAGGTGCTGCAGCATATTTGAAGACAAAAAAATACTGTTAATGGTTGTCTTTCTGAGTATCGAAATGTAAAACAAGTGCTTTCATTTTATTTGTTGCAGAAATATAATATTTCTATAAAAGTACTCACCCCCTTCCTCTCATGTTTCTCCATGTTCATCTCTTCCTTCAAGCTTTAAATCTACAGTATGTTTAGGAAGAACACCAGTGAAAAGAACTGCTGTTTCTGTCTATTGTACATTGGACATTGGAGCCAACCCTGAAATCCAAGGTGAAAGTTGTTTAGTATTAAAACAACAGATATACAGAGATAAAGGTAACCTGGCTACATTCCTATCTGCACCTGTAAAGGAAACCGCATGACATTATGTCAGTTATTGGGGTGCTAGTACTGTACATGCATAATGTAAATTAGACTCCAATTAAAATGTAAAATTATTAAATAAATATAATAGGGTATTTGAGGGTAGTTTGTCTGCTTACTTTAGAATTTAGAAGACTAAAAACAGAAAATCATATAATATCTTTGGAGAACATTTGCACCCCTTATAGGTGAAAACTGTTTATGCAAGTGTACATGACTACAAAAAAGGAGTTTTTGCCTTTACTCAAAATATATATGCCATAATAAAAACAGGTAAATTGTAATTTTATATTAACATGAATTATGATAGATTCTCATAAATAAAGATGATTAATCTGAAACGAATGAGGTGCTTTCAGGTCTCACTGCTGGTTGTCCCCTAAAAGACCTCCATGCTCGATTCAGGACTTCATGCACATCCTGCAAATTAGCATATTTTAATTAAGACCCTATTCATAATTACGATCTCTGGTTTACACCTGAGTTAAGAAAATAATGGTAAATCTCAGCTATGCTTAAAAATGAATCCATTCACTTATCAGAACAAATTCTGGAGTTAGTAATTGAATAATTACTCAATGTCAGGTGCTAAAGAAATAACACTATAGTCAGGAATAAAAGGATTTCCGTAACACTTCAAAAAGGAATATACATATATAATTCTCCCAGTCCCACTACGGCTGAGTTGATCAAATAAGTTGGGAAAAAAATGCTGAATTCAGTGCCAAATGAAAGAGGTATTTTTGCTCAGCATTTTTTATCATTACAACAGGGTCTTAAACCGATTAAAGTCACTATTTCAGGAGACAATATCTTCTATGGCTATGCAATTAAATAGCTGATGTGCAATTCAGGAATATTTATTGAACATTTCTAGGTCGGTAGCAATAGTATAAAATTATAAATCCTAAATACAGAAGGTGAAATAGATTAAATAGACTGACAAAGTTAAATAAAAGACTGTCAAGACAGTTTTGCCCAATATACAGTGTATAATTGAAAATGCAACACTAACAATTCCCTTCTGTAGTAGAACCAATCTGGAATCTGAACATGGACTGCAGCCCTGCACATCTCCACTAATTAGTGACCTCTTTACCCCAGACTGTTGATTTCTACTAAATGTCAATAGATGCTACACTTCATTGCTATTGCACTGACTGCATATGCACAGCATATTTAGGCTAGTTATATCATTATTTTTCATGAATACACAATTGAAATCAAAACAAACATCTAAAACATGACATTTTAGTTTTATTATTTTGTTTTGTTTTGTTTTCGTTCAATTAGTTCATGCGTTTATGACATCAAGATTAGATTATTGTAATGCTCTACTGGGTGGTTGCCCTGCACGCCAGTACAAAACGCAGCAGCTCGAGTTCTTACCAGAACAAGGAAGTATGACCATATTAGCCCGGTTCTGTCATTGACTGTCAACACTGCATTGGCTGCCCAATAAACCAAATATTGTTGATTACAAAGCACTTAATGGTTTAGCTCCGCAGTACTTGAGCGAGCTCTTAACGCATGATAGTCCTTTATGTCTATTGCAATCTCAAAATTCCGGCCAGTTAATAATACCTAGAATATCAAAATCGACTAAAAGTAAAAAACAATATAAATACCGTTCGTTTTCTCACACAAACTGCTTGTTTCGTGTCTTGGGCCATCAATGTGTACTTACATTTACGAGTTATTAAATCATGATTCATTTGGACTTCTCTGTGCATGCTCTTTGAGGTGGTGACCATAGACCTGTATTATATGATTGACAGACAAGAACGGTTTGACATAAAAATATCAAAATTGAATACTGTGGAAACAAAGACACCTACATCTTGGATGCCCTTGAGGTAAGCTAAAACATTCCAAAAATTAATTTCAAAGTGAACTATCCCTTTAAATGATCTATAGGCACATGTTCAAAGTAACATGATCCAGACACAGAGGGACATGATGACTCCGGGTGTACAAGCAAGAGACATCCGGGGTATTTCCTGATGGGCTGCCAAATTGATAATACAGCAGCTATAAAAAAAAAAATGACTTGGAAATTAGATAGAGGCAAATTTCAAATTAATAATTTACTACTTACGCCAATTGTGCAGTTAAAATGTGATTTCATTTCACTGTAAAACGCAGGCCACATTAAAAGAACAATTCAAGTTTTTGTTGAACAGTTGCAGCTTTCATTAACATGACTTCTTCACCTCTTGGCTCAGCTCACTACATTTGAAAAATATCAAACAAATAATGAAATTAAACAACACAATCGATCAAGTCTATTCTGTATTTCAGGCCTACAGAACCACTTTTGATTAAAAGCAGCATCCCCAAACAATGATCAGTGTTACACGGACAGCAGGGGTCTCTGTCTGACCAGTATCCACTCGCTCCTGCAGTGCAGCACTGCAGATCCTCTCATTCCTATTCCTCCTTCAGCAACTCATTAATCAAATTGATTGGACCTCATCAACTTAAACAGAGATCCTCAGCTGTTTATTTCAGCAGGTCGAGGGCTGAACACCCCACTGGGGATTGTGGTAAGGTGTGTGTCCTTACAGTCAAGTCTATGCGGGTTTAAAAAAACTCCCATTTGTCCTCTGCAGTGATACACAGTCATTGCAGATGCCAACATAGCCAGGGCTCTAACATTCCCAAGCGATGGACACTAAAGTGAACACTGGTTCAAGAAAAGGTACACCAAAATCAGCCATAAACCAGAAAATCCCAGACCACAAAATATTATTTTAATCTGAACATGTATCTTTGAAAATAAATCAGGTCTATAAACTAAGAAGTATATTTCAGTCTTTTACGATTTAACATATGACGTCTCATAGAGTGCATTTAAATTTTATGACAAACTATCAAACGGAGTCATCTTTAAATAATGTACAAATAATAATGAATTAATTAAGGCAAAGCAGCTACATTTGCAAATGATGCATATTTATACAAATCTAAGTTAAAACATTGATATTAACACACACACATTGGGTTTGCACATTTTATGGGAAATTTCCATAGACATAATTTATTTTTATACTATACAAACTGTATTCTAATGAAGGCTTTTTAATTTTTTTTTTTTTATATTTTCAGAAGCATCCTCATGGGACATATATAAATGTAAATCCAATACATATTCTTTAAATCGCAGTGGTAAATCTGTTTATAAAGTTAAAGTATCTCTAAATGATACGTGATAATGTGCTGAAGTGACAATTAAGCCTATTAAATGACTGAACAAAAATCAAGCGATTTTTTTTGTCCTAGCTTGCCAGTAAAACATTAAATTGCATGTGTACATGCCAAAATGAATGATAAATGTTTCAAAATGACTGTTGAACTGTTTCCAGTTTCCACTCTGTCAATAAACTGTTATTATGAACTACTAAGTCAACTGACTCTTTCCAACATCCACTTCCCTCAGCCCACATGACCAAACAACAAAAGATCTGCCATTGTTGTGTTCAGCTTGTGCCCTTTTCCCAGCTATCCTCAGAATAGTTCCTCTTCTTGCTAACTGAAAGCAGATCTGGTATCACGCTGCGATAATGGAGAAGTCACTGGTGTATCCTAATTGTGAAACTACTGTAGCATGGACCAAGTCTCTTATAATTCTTGTATTATTAAATATTTCAAGAAGCTCAGATACAGCTCAGGCATGCAATATATTAGCTAACGCCAAGAGAGATCCACATTGACTCAAGCTGAATGTTGAGGATTTTTGGAACATTTTGGAACATTCAGATTCAGATTGTCTCCATACAGACATTATGATCAAGAAAAACCCGGAAGCACATTATTTGATAAAATTAGAAAATTCAACCCAAAATAACTGTGTGTGAGGACAGTCCCAGAATATATGGGGAGCAGTCTCATCAGGTGCACCACAAAAAGAACACTTTTATTATGTTTTGCGCGTCCGAGTCGGAGAAAAAAAAAATGGATGCCACCCGGAAAGCTGCTGTAATGGTAGCACTGGCTGAGTAGCCTACCAGGCACTTACATTAAAAAAATATTATTACTACACCTTATCAAAACCCAGCCATTTGAACTTGAAAATGTTCATTTTATTTTAATGTTAATTTCATGCAACGCAGGGGACGCAGTAATACGAGTGATTATAATCGTCATTTAAAATACCAAAGCGGTTCAAAAACAATAAAAACAATTTATACTTAAGTCACACGGGCGCAGCCATCTTGAATTCCGAAACGGAATTCTTGCTCGGTGTCCTCACGGTTGTCCGACGTCCGAGAGGAGAAATCCGAGGAAAAGAGGCGTGTTGCTAGGCAACGTCTGTCATCCGATAGAACGCACCATTACTCATGCTGATTGAGTGGACCTGTTGATTGTTGATTATTGATTGCTGACAGGTTGGAATGATTTGATTGTGTGATCATCAGAACGTTTTACTCCCGAACCTTGTTAATAAAACATAATTTCTAGGAAAAATGTGTCAAACACAGAGACAATAAGTGTGAATGTAATGGTTTAATAAACAAAACTATGGTAGGCTACACACACAACTAAACTAAGCAAAGATTGTATATAGAATCAAGAAAGTAAAGAAAAGTGAAGAGAGAGAAGAAAAGAGAATGGCAAGATTCCAATCAGTTATACCACAACCTACGAGAAACATCAGAGAATCAGGGTCACCATAACTTAGAAACGCATCTAAAGGCTGCAAACGGGTACTTGCGTTGGGTTTGGTTGCTGAAAGCAGAGTGGTCCAGATGCAGGAGACTCTTGAGATTCTTGTTGATTTTTTCAGGAGTGCGCTGAAGTGTTCGTTTGGGTTCTTGGAGTGGTCCATGTTGAATTCAAAGTTACCTTGAAGATGAAGTTCCCTGAAGGAGACATGAGGATGTTGTCTCACAGGTTGAGCAAAGGATCTGACCTAATCAGATACTTTTAAGGGTCCTATCAGTTCACACCCATTTGGTGAGGTGACCAATCTAAGATGACCTGGAGAAAGTCTTTGTTCCATCTTATATCCATTAGCGTGTTCATAGTGGCATGGAGAATTTGTGAAAATATCCTGAATATCCTAATGCAATTTATCATCACATATTGTACACCATTGATTATAAAATGAAAAGAGGATTATTTTAATACATCATCTTTGGATATCAACATTAGAAGTTACTTGAACATAAATAAAGATTCATAACTGTGTAAGCTGCTTGTGAACAGCATCCTTACTGTTTACGGTATTATATATATATACTATGAAATGTTTTCTGTGTCATTCATGTTCTGAATATTTTGCTTCACGGTAGCCTTCACTTAAAATCTTTAGTCCAAAATTGTTGGATAATAAAAATTGCCACGGAATTAGTTTAGTCCGGTTATAGGACTGTATACAACAGTGAACAGCACATGTTGTCCCTGAGCTCCGTAACAACGTCTCATAAAGGTTTGCAAACTTAGTTTAAATAGTAAAACATTATCCGAAAAACACCTAGCATCTTCGCTAAATAGTACACAAAATACCATTGGTATGCTACTTCCGCCGCCTGACCGGAAGTTGCACATACTTTATTTTTCACAGTTTTATTATATAAAAAATACTTAAGTAACACTGTATCTAAAATTACTCACTTTATTGAATTCAGTTAATATGCTGATAAAATAATTACATGAACAAATTTATAACTACAAATGCTACAATTAAAAGGCACTTCTTCCCCAGTGTTTCAAAGGCATAGTGTGAAGTAACAATACATTTTTTGTGGCCTGTGTCCTAGATGCAAATTTTGCCCAGCTATGTGCATGTGTCTATATACAGAGAAAAAGTGAATAAAATTTAATGAGATTAACATAATACATACATACATACATACAGAAAAAAAAGAAAATACTATCCGTTTTGAACATATAAGTACAGTAATTATGCTAAATATATAATAGATATGTACAGTATTAACTTTGCATTAAGAACACGTGCTTTGTTAGGGAAAAAATCCCTTGTAAAGACACTTCACAGTACATTTGCCATTTTGGTCACTAGATAATAAACTGCTGTATCCTCACTTCCCCTGAGTTACAGATCTCATTTCTATTTAAATGAACAGGAGATATCTGCGGCAGCAGAATGAAAACAGATTTGGAAGACAGAAAGCCTTTCGCCTAAAGTGCTGAGCTAAACCGGTAACAAAAAGTGCATTTGTGTTCCATGCTCTGTGGGTTTTGTGCATGTGACCACAGTCCCCTGTAATCCGTGAAGGCGCTTGGTCAAACAAGAAGGCTGAGCATAAGACTCTGATGTAAGTCGAACAACCACAGCAGAGAGCCATAAAGTCAGAGCTTTCACTCTTGGTATCATACAGCCTTGTGCGTTTAAAGAGAGTTAAATGTACAGGAGCAGATGCAGGATCTTAGTAGCTCTTACTCCATACTGTTCTCCAAGGTTTGAGGGCTGGTGTTTTCCTCCCTGTGTGAAGGCGTATATGCATTTGCCCTGTTCTGGGACACTGCTTCTGAGCTCCAGGGTCCGTCCCAACCTTTGCAGCACAACAGAGCCAACAGTCGTGAACGAATCGAGGGAGTGAACAGCACAAACATGATGCAGTTCGCAGCTCCTTGAAAGGTGTTTCCAATTCCCTATTTAAAAAATGAAATCAGAATTATTGGGTTGCCAAATCCAATAAGGGAAAGTAAAGATAAATGACTTTGATGAAGTACACAAATAAACTGCATGATGCTAAGAAGAATTGAACTTCAGGTAGAAGAAAATTCAGTTAAATTCAGGCTAACTAAGTGGAACCAGGTGACTTACATGCAAGGTCACCAGTACTGGATTGTGCCCTGCAGGGGAGTCAGTCAGCAGGAGCAGGAAGCGGATGGTGCTCCACACGCGGAGTATGATGAAGATGATGGGGATGAGGGTGAGCTTCCTGTCTGCCATGGAAGACAGTGAGTGAGAGACAGGGCTGCTGGTCAGGATGGGACGGTACTCGGACAGGGCTGCATGCTGAAAAACATCACATGAGAATAAAAAGAGCACAAAGAGAGATATTTAATATTAAAGAAACAGCTCACAAAAAACTCTGACTTACACATGACTTATGCAATGTGGTTGCGTACATTAACATTAAGTAATTTATTTGAAAGAAATTAATACTTATATCCAGCAAGGATACTTTAAACTGTCCAAAAGTGACAAAGGATTTCTATTTCAAATAAATGCTGTTCTTTTGAATAGTCTATTCATCATAGAATCCTGAAGGAAAATTCACGTTTTCTACAGCTACTTTAAACTGTATATTTTTTAGTGTACATTTCATCAAATAATGAATTTTTTTAAAAACATTCAAAATTTTACCGACACCAATTTTTAAACAGTAGTTTAAATGATGACAGAATTTTTGTTGTTAGCTGACCTGTCAATCTAAAATTGCATTAAAAGTGGCTGGCAAACCTAAAACCCAAAGTAATTCTAAATCTTTCACATTCTTTCAATTAAAGGATGTCTTTAATATTATTTTCTTTTTTAATTCCAACAATGAACTTTACTGGGATCTTTGATGAACTTTAAAATGTACCCTTTTTACAACGGATTTTTTTCAAAATCATTAAAATAAAAAATCTGTTTATAGTCCTTTAAGTATTTTATAGCTCACCATAACTAAAGATACTTTTGACCTTTTAAGATTTTATTCATTTCCATGACATTTCCAGGCCTAGAAATCACTATTTTATGATATTATTATATTTCCCAGATACATTAACTCACCTATTGCACACATTAAGAGTTTATGAAAATGTCATGCAACTGTCTATGATGAGCAGCGGTGGACTTACTGCTCTGTTTATGTGTATCTTAATAAGGATGTACAAGACTGGCAGTGTGACATAGGCAATGAACTCCCAGATCTTTCCCGTGAGCAGCATCCACAGCACATGGTCTTCAGCCTGTATGTTCACCCAGCACCAGCCTACGGACACTTCAGAGGCATCATAGCCGATCTTGTGCAGGGACAGGGCTGCCACAGTGATGGCGAAAGGAACGCCCCAACTGACAAAAACCACAAATCACAAGATCAGACTGGAAACACGAGTTCATGAGAGCCAGCCTTCTCACACAAAATCTTTATTATAATCTTTGTAAACACTGACTGTCTAAAATCCTTTTTTTATTTTATTCATGAAGCTAAAGGAATAGGATTCTTAAGGGAAAATATTATAAACTGATTATAAATAATCTCTTCTCCATTCCTAAATTCCTTTAATATGTAAAGGTTACCTGTAAATTAAATTAAAGGATTAGCATGGCATATGCATATGGACTTCAACATTTAGATTTTAGGTTTTATTTCTTCAACATTTACATTTTAGGCTATATAATTTACATATATAACTTCAAATTCATTTTTAACAGTACAAATATTACATATCAGATTTGAATTCAATAGCCTAGTATTACATTAAAACGTCAACTATACGTCAACTAAACTCAAAGAAACTGCAAAGGTAAATATAGCATGTTAACATATTAAAAAATGCAAAGTAACGATTGCATGTTTATTAAATATTAATTCATAAATACAAAAAAGTAAGATTGAATGCAAAGACATTGGTTTAATAAAGGGATTTCACTTTTTCCCACACTATTAAAGTGAATGGCGACTCATTTGCTTTTGTGTTCCATTGAATAAAAAGTCATAGAGGTTTGTCATAATGGTGAGGAGTAAATATTAAAGATTTATTTTATTTTATTTGGGTTAACCTTTGCTTTAAAGCGATAGTTTACCCCAAAATAAAACTTCTGCCATCATTTACTCACCCTTACATTGTTCCAAACCCTCTTCTGCAGAACACAAAAGGAGATATTTTGAAGAATGTCTGTAATCAAACAGTTGACGGTAGCCATTGACTTCCATAGTATGTTTTTCCAATGGCTACCGTCAACTGTCTGGTTACCAACATTCTTCGAAATATCTTCTTTTTAGTTCAACAGAAGAAATAAACTCATAGAGGTTTGGAACAACATAAGAGTTAGTAAATTATGAGATAATTTCCATTTTTGGGTGAACTATCCCTTTAAGACCTTCCTGACTGACAGAGAAGAAATGCTTCGAAGAGTTTACCTGATAAGATGAAAATACAGCACCAAGTTGTCGGCCTGTCTCTGGCTGGACTTCACAATAAAAACATACAAGTAGATGGCTATAGCCACGGTCCAGAAGAATGAGCTGGTGTTCGCGAATGTGGAAATTGCTCCTTGCGCAATACAATCCGAAGAATCAGAGTCAAAAATCCGTACAACTCCGTAAAAGTACGAGAGTGCAGACAGAAGGTCAGACACAGACAGATACACGAGCAGTTTTCTCGGTGTTGTTCTCAAATCGAGCCAACGTAGATATGTGCATATAATTAAAAGTGACCCAAAAAACGAAAGCATACATGATGCCAGGATAACAACCTGTTCGTAAACATACACAGCGGTCCGGGTTGCCTCGGCCATAGTTTCCCCGTAGACAACTTACTTTAAATCTACTCGGGCCGTTTGTTAAAAGTTTGCCTTATTTTCAAGAAGTATCGAATCCTCTTGTAAATAAATACCCAGTCCACTGTCCCCCTGACGAAGCATTACCCCGAAAACAAGACGGGCTTTAAGATCCAGCGATGTGAGAAACTTTATAAGCAGTCAAACAGCTTCTTCACAACAGCTGAGGCAGTGAAACAATGTCTTGACAATCAGAACAAATCAAAACATGTTGCAATGTGTCGCCATCTAACGTTAATTATGAAACCCAGTTGCCTTTATAAAACAAACCATACGTACCCCAGCCTTTAAAATCTAAAATGACAAACTTTGTTTTAAAGCTGAACAGTTTCAGATTCCGAAGGCGAAATCACTAGTGCTGGGAAGTGGAACTGATTCATTAAATGACTCGAATCCTTTGAAACGATTCACTAAAAAGATTCATACAGAATGGTTCAGTGATTCGTTTAGTGACTTTTTCGGTTGGTTTCATCGGCCCTGTCCCAAATGGCACACGTGCACGTTCGGTCTTGTGGACTTTTACAATGGCTGCAAAGCGCACCCTTTATAGTCAATATGCGCCCTCAATGCGCACTAGTTTAGCCTATGACTTTTGCCCAAGCCCACACACTTCTTCCCGAGAGTCAAAGCGGCGTTACGTAACGAAAGTGCAGACTCGCAGGAAGAGCTTGGTGTCATTTGTTAATTTATTTATACTGTTGGCCAAATGTTATATTTTATTTGATTGCCTCATATCTTCTCTGGAATTGCTAAAAAACAAAAAGTCATTAACATGTTTAAAATATTTTATGCTTTTTCCTTGTTTTGTAAAAATATATGCTATGTTGATTGCTTCTTCTATCTGCAATAATAATAAAATAATAATAATGATAATAAAAGGTATGGTGGTATTTGGCACAGGGCCACAGTCACTACAGTAGAAGGAGACTCATGAAAACAAACACAGAAAGCACTTATACTGTTATTTTCTTTAATCCTCCAACCAAGTCATTCAACCAGTAAGCTTGTGATGGCTCCAGTTCATTTTAAACATCTGCATTCCAACATTCCAAATGGAACTGCCAGAGAATTACGCAATAGGCTATTAAATGTGCAAGCAATGCGTCATTGCAAATGTTTCTGCAATTATTGACAGTTTATCTGCAATCCCTATACTACACCATTAGATGGCGTAATGTGAACTTCAATCAAGCTTCAAGATCTTGGTCATTTTCTTTTTTTCTTTTCTTTGTGAAACATTTTTTGTAATTTGATTTGTAACTTGCATTGCATTAACCTCATTATATCATTAGTTTTTGGAGCTGTCTTGCAGGAATGTTTGGAGTGAGGTAGCATTCTTTCCCAGTGTGGTGCATAATTTTATTTTAGGCAGAGAAAAAAGGTGAAAAAAAAAGCAATGCTCTGCTTGATCCATTAAAGGGCACCTATTATGCCATGCATCCATAAATTAAATGATTACTTAAATTCTGCCAGTATAAGGTGTGATAAAGTCTAAAAGTGAGCAGATATGATGAGGCTTTCAGGCAAAAGGCATTGTTATGTTAAAATGTGTTGAATAATAAATTCAATGAAAAACATATTTGAGGGGGACTGGGGTAAAACCGTTTATTTTGTATTCTGGTATGTGCATGAATCACATCAGGAGGTCTGGTTAACAAGGCAAGTTCAGTTTTGATCTTTCATCACAGATAATATTTCCAAATAAAACTCCTGACAGAATGCAATTCAGACTAAAGTAAAGAGATAAAATAAAATAAAATTCAAAACAGAATCAACATATGTTTGCCCCCAAAATCGTTGCATAAAAATGTGATTGACAGTGTTGGCACTAAGATCCAATCCAGCAAGTGATTAAACTGGTCTATTGGACAAATACCTGAGGTTATCCATACAGTTAATTTGCTATTGTTGCACTTGCACTTTGATATATATGGTGTCCAACAACATACCTTTTAAAGTAACATGTTTGTGATATTAAATCTGTGAAGGCTACACTGTTATCTCATTTTCAAGGTATGATTTAAAACAGAGTGCTTTAATACTTTGTAAAAGACCTTACTAAATTGATTTTCAGCTTTCCGGACAAGTTCAGACTTATTGCCACACTGATGTGATTACATCAAAAACCCAAGTGAGTTACGGGCGTTTCATTCACCTGCTCAAACCACTCTTTTGATGATCAACAACCGAAACCAAAACACTAATGAAATTCCCTGAAAATGAAACTCGACTTGATACACACAAATTGCTTTAAAGTTAATTTTAAACAGAAACCAGACATAGAGAAATAACACATGACAGTAATGATGCATTCATATATTTTTATCATAAAAATACAGTCTATTAAAAATACATTTAAATTAAATTTATTTAAAAAGTGCACATTATACAAAGTGTCTACATTAATATATATCTATATTATACAAAGTGTTTACATTAATATATATCTTTTATTTTCAAATTCAGATATTTTTACTATCATTATGATGATAATGTATATTTTAATTAATTAACACACTTCATAATGAACATTATTACGACACAAAGTCATCTGAATATGTCATCAGACTATAATCTATATAGGTCAAATATAAACAGATCACAACAAGTTAATTTCAACACTGAAATCTGGTCAGCTGATATTCACAATAAGATGTGACTAAATCACTCCTGATCTCATGGAAAAGAGAAAAAAAAAAGAAAGAGGTTTGATCTAAACTATGACAACAACGTCATGGAAAAAATGACCCAAGATACTGTAAGCATGAATCAGTCTTTCACTTGAAACATTCATGAAATCAGTCGCTGAACGTGTTCAAACGACAGTGACGGAAACAAAAGCTCACACTCACAACTAGAAGAAGAATGAATGGGAAGAGAAGCTTGGTAATAAGTTTCTCTTTTCTTGTCTCTCCCCAGGCTGTAAGTGCGGGTGGGCAGCGGAGTGCGTGAGCGGGGTCGGATGGATGGGCTTCCTAAGGTGATGAGTTTCTGCGGCAGTATACTTGCTGATTGCTTCGTTCTCACTCCACACAACAACCAGCTAAGACACTGCCAAAGAACCACTCACAGCAGCGCCCCTCATCCCTCACTCGCTCGCTCTCCTTCCATCACCTCAGAATCTCTCACCCTCATCTGTCGGTGACTGTAAAGGCTCCTCGTATATGACTCTCCCGTCTTCTCCAGGTGAGCTCTGGACACTTCAATACTCTGCTCAAGGAATGTCCAGAGTTCTTCTATAACAGCCAGGGACAGAGGTAGATTTCCCCTTACCGAATAAGCCTTTGTTCTGCTTTCAGTTTCCAAGAGATGACGGTAGGTGAGAGGTCGCCTGAAAACACAGAAAATATCTCATATTTCCAGTTTATTACACCCCACCACTGCTGCATATGGAACTGTGTGACATAACATGAGGGATGACAGCATAAAAAAAAAAAAATTCAGTCAGTATTTTTGTTTTCAAGTTGAAAGTATTAAAATAAAATATAAAGAATAAAGAAACACTTCTTTTACAAAAAATATGTTATAATATAAGATATTGTCAAATATTATTACAATTTAAAACAACTGTTTTCTATTTAAATATATATTTTAAAATGTAATTAATTCATGGCAACATTTTCAGCATCTTTACTCCAGTCTTTGGTGTCTGAAGTGTCTAATATGCTGATTTGCTGCGGATCAATGTTGAAAAGAGTTGAATATTTTTCTTTGATTTATTAAAAAAAAATAATAATAATATAAAATATATATATATATATATATTGTAAAATGTTTTTACTGTCATCCTTGCTGTTTAAAATAATAATTAATTTTCATATTTATTTTTTATATTAATATTTTTCCTGGAAATAAAGACAAAAGTACTGATTAAGAAATAGATTTATTTTTGCAGTGCAAGTTTCAACAAACAAATTAACCCAAAGTACAAAGGGACAATGATGACTGTATTACTGGGGGTAGAAAGTACCAAAAATCACAGTTCTCATATCTGTGATGTCATTTCGGCATAGCTGTGGGACTTCCAGGTTAGCATTTAATAAAAAGCTATGACATAACCCACAACACTTACCTTCAATAATCACAAGACAGACGAAAACAAGCCCTGAGGAAACACTGACATCCAACACTTTACGAGAGTAACGCTAGCTTGCTAAGACTCCCTCCAATGTAAACAAGCCAGTAAAGCTAACATCTGAAAAGAGAAAGACTCAATCCTCAGAAAAAAAGTTTGAGAGTCCGCCACACCTCAGGGAGGGGAGAGCACACCTTCTTTTATTACTTATGTGAACTATGCTCACCCTCTACACCGCAAATAGAGCCGTGACTCACTTATTCTCAAATAAACTCTGAATCTAGGTTCAAAGGGTTCAGCCTATATTTGCCTGTGAGAATGGATGCATGTGAAAGAGCAAGATCGCTCGTATAAAGGTGTCATGTTTATGAGTTAAATGACTGAGGAGGTCAGTCCCGTCACGTGACGCCGGTCCCTGATTTGTTGTTCACCTACACAAGCACTGTGAAGGCCCTATCTGTTGGTATTCCCCACAGAGCAGCTATTTTAGGCAGACAGCCTTTCTTAAGGGCTCTGCCAGAGAAGAAGGGCCTCTGCTCACTTAGCAAGAAGGCTTAGAACAGAGTGGGAGGGCGTTAGCATGTGCGTGGGTGGGAGAGCGGAAGAGTGAGGAAGAGAAAGTGGAGGCACAATTAAAGAGAAATAAAAAGTGAAAGAGAAAAAGAAAGTGATGAAAAAAATGGCCGTGTGGCTGCCGGTGACAGTTAAATCAGATCAGGGTCTTGAAATGCGGTAGAAGCGCTTGCAGCATTAGATGTGCGCCACACCAGGCTTAGTCACTGTCATCAGACGCTCGAAATCCCATGCTCATGCAATAAGGAGTACTGTGACCCTGCTGAGGCGGGTGCTTGTCCTCTTGTACCATTGCTTTCTTGTGCTGTCTGGTGACAAGTTATGGCAGGTAATAAGTCCACAGAGCTGAATTGCCTATGAAAACAGGTTGAGGTCAAGAGAGGGCTAAGTAGCGCATGTGATATTATCTTCGTTCCCTACTCTCCAGTTCGAGCGAGAGGCACCAGTAAAACCTTTTTACAACAACTGCTGATAGAATATTCCGTTGCGTCCGCAGCGTTATCTGAGTCTGAGCAAACACACCTGTAATTATGAGACAGCCCTGCGCTGACTGCTACAGTACCTCACATGAATGCTGACATCACTGCAGAAACAGGGTGAGGCTTTCCTAGAACTTTATTTATACATTTTACCCAAACTGTTAACAAAAAAGTACATGTTAATATATTTAGATATGTTTGAGGGAATTTCTTTGACTGGTTTACAATCTTTGACTGGAAGAACAAACAGTAAGTGAAAAGTTTCATCGAAATTCCTAGAATTAAAAGCAAAAGCAAAACAAAACAAAACTAAAAAAAACTTAGTGTGTATTTTGTTATGCCGATATATCAATATATACTTGTATGTAAAATACATTTCAGTATTTTCGGTGTGTGTATGTATATATATTATATATATATATATATATATATATATATATATATATAAAACACACACATATGCTTATGTTTTTTTACAGTATATTTTTTGTATTTGAATTTTTTAAAATAATACATAAAGTATTAAGTAACACAAGACAAAAATACTGATTATAAAGTATGCTGCCCATCATACTGTACATCACAATTTCTGTTTTTGTCTGAGTGTTGACAACCTGCCAGTCCTGCTTGGCTGCCTTCTTACAGAATGTGTATATCGCATCAAACATGTAGGTGTTTTGTGTGATATAACACGACAAGACGCATGCTAAGTGACATCCCCAGCACTGGTACATATTACCAGATTTGAATTCTATCAGCCAAAAGCTGTGTCATTAGACCACATCTGAAGACTGCTTTTGAGGAAATCTGATCGGCGCTTTGGACAGAAAAAGATAAACACGCACACATGAATGAACACACAGCTGTCTGACGGTCATTAGAAAAGAGGAACGCTACATGTATGCCACCCAAACCAGCACAGATGCATAAATTCATTATACCACATGCAAGGCCATGTAAAAGCATGCAGACCCTCACATACCCACACACTCTCATACACAAACATACACCTCGTGATCTGGTTTCTGCTGGAGTTGCTAAATTGCAGTGTTGTGTCCCTATGTCTGTCTCGTGAGGCCGACGGCTTGCAGAGGCCACATGATGGCAGGAATTCCTGGCTGCTTTGGGCCTGATGTAATCTCTAATACAGGCTTTCAGGAAGTAGGGGAAAAACATACGCGCATACACACACACACCTGCCAGCTGGCACTGCCGTATGCCTGTACGCCTCTGACACACTTCAGAACCAAGAAACACGGGTGCTGTATTACCTGACAGATCAAATGAATGCATTTACGGGTTTCAAGGTTTGTCTGAACTAGTTTAACTATTTTCTAAAGAAAATACACATTTTGAATAAATGTAGAAGTAGAGGAGCAAAAACTATAGCATCATATTTGACCTAAAAAATACAATGCTTTTTTCACATTTTTGCCAAAATACTGTATGTGAAAAAAATATGTCAAAGCACTCCGAATGGAGCAATAGAAACTAATTTAAAAACGAAAACAGTATATCAACAAGGACAGTTCAAATTTTGAATTCTAGAATCAGACACTCACCTTACTGCTAATCTAGCTGACTCAAGGTCTCATCGTTTTCAGGACATCTGGATACGTTTCTGTAAAAGAAGCACTTTGTTTTTTTACCACCGTCTGCGCAGTTGTTTTCTCGCTCTCTTTCTCCCACGGTCGCGTCACTTTGTCTATAGTACAGCAGTCATTTCATTCCTCTGACTTAATTATCTTAAAAGGCAAAGATGATTCTGGCAAAACTTCACATGTTTTTTTCCTTTATTCAGCTAATTAAACCATTACCGTGCCAACAAGTTGCCCTCTGTGATTTTATAGTTGGTATTTCATTGTTAGAAATAGTAATATAATTAAATTAAACATTATTATATATTTGTTTAACAACAGAGTGAGTGTGAGTGGACTCACTGGAAAACACAGAACGAGTAGAGCTCACAATCAATCAATAAATACAAATAAATAAATAAATAAAAATTGCTATTACGGTTAGAAATACATTTTTCCACTACAGGGAAAATACCTTTATATTTTATGTTTATTAAGAAGCCATATTCTTCAAACCAAATAAAATACACTCATTGTCATTATTTTATGTGTAATATTTAAATTAACAAAAATGGACAGACACTGAATAAATTTGATAAATTAGGCTGTTATAGCTATATATTTAGATTAATATCAAACCCTTTCATTTATATTTTGTGATAAAATATATAACTAGAATATTAAGAAATATACCAGACATTTTCAATTTTTGTCACATTTAATGCATCATTAAGTTCTGACCCTTTATAGATAATGTTTTTAAGAACAACTGCTTTTCAATGTTCAGTACTGAAAATAAAAATATCAGGGAAACTGTCATTGGGGACTGAAAGGTTTGTTTACCAAAAAAAGCTAGAACCTCAAGTCTTTGCTAGGCTATATGGGGAGACAAAGTGCAAACATTGCATTTCTAAACTATCAGTTTACTCAAGAGACTGTTGATCAATGCAAGCTCTATTTGTAGAGCTAGAATACATTAATAATTCACACAGCCCACCTTTCAGCCAGTAAAATACATCACTTTCAGCACACTGATGCTTCTGGCAACAGCAGAGTTGCTTACGAGTTAACCGCTGGTTCAGGGGAGTAACCAACACTTTAGTGGTCACCAAATACTTTTACAGTGACATCAGTAAGTACATAAAACAAGACTGGTAAAACATCTTACCTTTTGTCTCAGGAGTCGTGTCATCAGAAGAATCAGCCGTGGTGAGGTCAGGGATCTTCCAGAGAGGGAACAGCCAGTGCAGAGACTATAAAAACATCCGGTCAGTCAAGTTCATATGTGTGTTTGTATATGTGTTTTGTACAACACAAAAGACTGAGTCACAAAGGGATTCATTATTCTTCCATTGCTTCAGATTGATTTTCTCTATTTCTAAGGTCAGCGGTGCACCAAAGGTGATGCGGGCAAAGTAATTAAACAATTTATCAATAATCTCTGTGAAAATACGCTTTCACTTAGACACATAGGCGGAAATAATATGACTCTTAAAGAAATGAATTATTTGCAAAGTTTGCTAAGAGAGACACCAATGATTTTTATAGCCATTCCATTTCAGTATTTTTATTTCAAATATATATATATATATATATATATATATATAGGGCTGTCAAACGATTAATCGCATCCAAAATAAAAGTTTGTGATTACATAATATATGTGGGTGCACTGTGTATAATTATTTTATATATATAAATACACACACATGCTTGTATATATTTAAGAAATATTTTCATGTATATACTGTATATAGATTTATATGTAACTTATATGCAATGTAAATATAAATATAACATAAAACACAGTGCACCCACATATATTATGTAAACACAAACTTTTATTTTGGATGTGATTAATCGTTTGACAGCCCTAATATATATTTTTGAAATATATATATTTCTATACAAATAATTATTTTTTCTCATTTTAAGCATGAACTTTACTGGATTTTGTTAGATTTATGCTTAAAACAAGAAAAATGCTAATAGCATAAGATTTCTTTTTTATTCAAGATATATTCTCTAAAAACAAGCCTTGTTATCTCACAGTTTTGTTTCTTTAAGATGCTTAGATGGTTTTTAATGGAAAAAAGATACATTTACTGATTACGAATATGTTATGCAGTGTATACTGTTGTACTTTTAAGTAGGCCTACGCTGTAATTATAAAAAAACAAACAAACAAACAAAAAAAGCCATTTAGAATAAAAGCACTTCTATTCTTGCATACGATACAGCTGAGAAGTGACACTTACCTGGGTGTTGGATGTTTGAGTTCAGTCTGTCTCGATGCTGTTTTCGTCTTCACCGGTCAGTTGGGTCTTGGGTGAGAAACAGTTACTGGTGCTGACCACAAGGCTCAACTCCCTCCTGACATGCCAGTACAAGTCAAGGCATGTTCTTGTTGCTCTCTGCAGCGCCCTCTGCTCCACCACTTCAACAGGGAGAACTGGAGGAGGAGCAAAGAAGAGAATAGAGAAGAAGACTTAGCATTAGAGGTGACGGGACAAATCAGAGACATCTCTCTCTCTGAGGTCACTGTTGTGTAATTACAGGCATGGTAAGACATTCACTGCGCAATACACCACATGAATAAATGATCAGGCAGGATGTGTGAGTAAAGTTACGTACAGACACGTGCAAGAAGTCAATTTAGTAACATTATGGTTATTATTCAAAGTGTTACTACCCTACATTTCATTCACATTTACACTTGTTTGTCTGCACAGGCATTTCAACCCATTCACGTATCCTAAGTGGGACTAAAGATTCAAGTAAAGTTTAAGCGTATAACAGAATTGCCACAGTAGGATTTCCTATACTATTTTATAGGTTATTTTGTTAAATATTTAAATTAAAAATGTTTATTTTGAATGATAAGATACAATTAAGAGAGGGCATTGCATAAGCGCAGTACAATTAATAAATATTAAAACTTTCTAGATTTTCATTTAAAACAGCATTAGAACAGTGAGGGTCTTAAAAACTCACTAGAGCTAACTTTTAATCATGTACAATAGAGCAGATCTGTTTTTATCAATGACACGCAGTTTGTTCCCGGAGGGATCTCTTCATGGGACCCTGCACTGCTCCCCCTGGCGGTGAAGTTCTTACTGCACCAAAGTTCAAATTGATGAATGTGCTGGTCTGCTTTTAGGATACAAGCTCAGTTTGAAATATTATCTAAAATATTTTAGATGTAATAATATATTAAACATTCAGATTAATAAAAACATTTTTCAAGTAAAATAATAATGTATAAAGTAATATATGCAATTGACAAATTTGTATAGAATAAAAAGAATATTGATAATAACATAATTAATAATGCAATTTAAAAAAAAAAAGATAATGGTAAATACATGCCAAATGTGCAATTTCTAGGTTGATCTACTGAAACAAACCATTAAGCTTTTACACAATTGTTACACAAATATTCACACTTACCCAAATCCTCAGTGGAATACGCAGCCACACAAATGATTTCTCGAATATAAGCCAGCACTGACTTATGTAGTAATGAAACACAAACCCTAATTAAAGTGAGGCACCAGAGCAGTAACGCAGAGCCCAACGCTCTAGAGAAACTTCATCAGCAGGCAGAGTTGCAGTGCAGCGGCACAGCTCAGCTCCACTGTAGATGTAACTCTGTGGCCTCTCTCTCTCTCTCTCTCTCTCTCTCTCTCTCTCTCTCTGCAGTCTGGTCCACTGTATGTTACAGTACTAGGACTGCACTTCACTGGAATGCAGCAGTCCAAGACTGATGACCTTACCAATAAAAAGAGCAGAGTCACAAATGCCAGCGTTTCCATGCCGTCCTGTAGCTCACCTTCACCCTTCTCACTTACCCCTCTTCTAATTATTTCACCCCACTCTGAGGTGGTTGAAGTAACATTTTGTTCTGACATGTACATTTCCTATTGGTTAAGACCACGTGTAGTGTCAGTCAGAGCTGACTGATGGCTTTTTGACACAGATGCTGCAGTGGACGTTAAGAGGGTGCCAAATATAACGCCGAGCGCGCTCACTGGCCTACTCTCTGCTGCATTGGACCCTTGTACCATTTGAGTAATAAAAAAAACAATCTCTTTACGAACCTGAAGTTTTGCTTTGCGGATGGCTTTAAATTCCGAAGCGTTGAAATAAAGGAAATCCCTAAACTTCTGCCTTGTGCAAATCTACTTGCAACACTATGAGAGATTGGAGGGCAAGTGTGGAATCCTTACTCCAGCAAGATCAAAGCTTGCTGCATTGATTACATCATCGGAACTAGAGCAGTAGTATGGGACAATGCACCATTGGGTTGGGGGGTGGGGGGGTATTCGGTGGGGGAGGTGGTGGAGTAAAAGGGCTAATCTAGCTGTTCTATCTTTTTTTCTGTCAGGAGGGCATATCCACAATCTGGGCTGCCAAACTCCAGACAAGAGCAATAGACTTCCGTACCATCCTTCTATTAACTTGCTTTCTCCGTTTCTCTCTCTCTTGTCGTCCACGTGACCTAGCGTAGCTGCCTGTCTTTCTCGCTGCTGCCACATCTTGGCAGTACTGCAGGAACTGTGCTGCAGGACACTGCAGGGTATCCGCTCTCCCTCTTGTTTTTACTCTCAATCTGTAACTTTTCACGAGGAAACATTGATGAAGAAAAAGTAGCCGTGTGAAATCGTAAGGCTTGTGCGTTCTGTATCTCAAAGCAGATCTCTGGAGAGATGGGGGAGGAAGAGTAAGAGGAGATGGGAGGATGGGTGTTAAAGAACATCAGGTGAGTGCGGCAATATGCTTTTTGGCTGAGCAGCAGCAACCTCCTCCCCCCACCCCCCTTTGGTGAGCGCCATGAGAAACTGCAGTTTCTCCTAATGATGTCAGGCAGCGGATCTGACAGTGATATATCACTCCTCACATTCCTGCTGTACACAGATCTAATCCTGCCCTATAGCATGCAATATACACAACCGCGGCCGTTCTTCAACGTTCAGCTGGGATGGATGGGTTATGTGCGTAACCTGAGTTGAACTCATCACCGCAGAGTTTGTGTACTGGTAACGAGCGCTACGTTCAAACTGAAACCTACACAGTCCGCTAAAGTGTCATGACAAAATCCCTTTACATTTCAAAGCGCTACATTGAATAAACGCAAACGTCACGCTCATTAACAGTTCAATCTAGGTAGTTAAACTACAACAAACAAAAATAAGCCCATCAGATTTCAATACACTACACAGAATATATTTCCCATGTATAAGCATGCAGGTAGTATCTACAGTTGAGTAGAGAGTGAGCTGAAGCAGAAAAAGACCTGCAGTGAAAGAGTTATGAGTCCCCCCACCGCTTTATTTAAGTCACTCTCTCTTGTTCTCGGACGGGACGGTTTGTAAGAGTGCAGCACCGTCCAACAGAGAGTGTGAAACACACACGTTGAATCTGAGACTCTTAGGCACCAGCCAAACCCGTTCTGTCAAAATATTAAGAGTCTATGGTGGTGACAGTTGCTAGCTGACACGCTCGCACACTGCGTTCTGTCCTCCCTAGGCCGTCCTAAAACGTTACTTCCATTTTCCCATCTGCTGCAAGTTCTTTAACTCTTTCCCTTCCTGACATTCTGGATGCAAGGCAAACTGCAGCATCAGTACTTCAAGCTACACAACACAACAAAGTGCAGCAAAGTATGGCAGCACCCAGAAGCAGAATATCTCTGGCCTACATCTTTTATTTATGCCTGCAGGCGTCATTTTTATACCGGCACTGATCCTAAATCAAGCTCGTGCGTCTTTTCGCCCTGTGCTAACTAAGTGCTCTTCCTGGTATCCCGCATGCAACTGCGTGTGCAAAGATTATCAGTAAGACCGGCCGGCATTGCTTAGGGAGATGACTGCCGAAGTGTCATAGCCTGACTGCAGAAGACCACTCATCATGTAGGTCAATGCAAACGGGTCCTTTAAGACCTAAGAGCAGGTGAGTGGATAATTCTGCAATCAGACAGAAACATCCCACAAAGCTGACCCCCCGAGATTGGGTTAAAAGTTCAACATCCGTCCTCAACCCCCATAGAGAAAGACAAACTTCCACATACTCACTCAGCCTCCGCTCCTCTCTGAGTCTAGCAGGGATGATGCACAAGCAGCCGTGTCTTCTCCTCCGGTGCTGTAAAGTTGACTGCAGCATTGCCTGCTGAATGGAATGACATTGTTCGCTCTCTCTCCCTGCTTCATTCTCCTGCTCTCTCTCTCTTTCTATCTCTTGCTCCCCCTCCTCCTCTCTGCGCGCTCACTGGCAGTACAAACTGCACAGCTCAGCAGTGTTCTCCCACTGCCGCAGCAGCTCCTGCATGAGCCTTGCGTATCCGAGTGTGCCGTGACTTTTAAAGGGGAATGCAACCTCCAGGGTCAGTGTGCGCCTCATCGCCACCCCCCTGCACTCCCACTATCACGACCCCCCACTATCTCCTTCCCCCGCAGCAGCTGGTCAAGACATTCCTTAAAAAAAGGTAGTGTATGGGGTGGGGGGGTGGGGGGTTTATCGAAAGTAACTCAATTCCTTCGGATTAAACGGGTGACCCTTTTTCAAACTAAAGTGTGCTATGCTCGTAGTGCAGTGCGGACACCATCCATCTTAGCTGCTGACACTGGCCCAAATCCGCCTATGAGGCTATAGCCAATTTCGTCAGGTGGGTTTAAAAACGATGGTTGGTGAATGAACTGCAAAAATGGCTGTGAGAAAATGTTTGTACCAATGGTGATGAAAAAAAAACTGAAATACAAAACCTGGATCTTGAGAAACCAGATCTGGGGGTGTTTGAGGTGTACCGTTGCTTCTATTGCAACCAGGAGGTCAACTGTCTGGGAGTTAGAGAGATACATTACCAGCGGTGTGCAACATTATATTGGACGACGGACCACGAGGCGTTTTGACAATCAAGATGATTGAGGCGTCATGTTCCATTCGCCATACGTTCTAAATCCCGACTTTACCGTAACTTCTAACAGTTTGAGAGGGCTGGCCCGCTCTGTGTACAGTAAATCAGTCGTAACTCTTTGCATCAGCAAAGCTGGAGCTGCAACCCTGCAGTGGATTTTCCCCCCATTCCCGCTCTTATTCCGTAAAGCACAACGCTTTGAGTTCCAAAGCTTTTACTACAGTACTACTGCAGAAAGCTCAGTGAGCTACAATTACGCCTGTTCGATGAAATACTGGAAATACCCGATCAGGAGTGCACTGGTCAAGGCCGAGCTCATAAGACCATGACCTCTGGATAATATATAAATGTCTGCAGCATGCTTGGAGCCGATGAGGGGGCTTTGTAGAAAAGGCAGATGTCATCATAACTGTATTGATTGGTGACTTGTGAGTTTGCCCAGTGGAATAGAAAGCGATCGAGCACAAACTCTGTGCTGATCTCGCACATCTGCGTGGCTGTTAGCGCACATTTCAGTTTGTTTTCCAAATCGGTTAGGCACTAAAAACTCAAAAATCATATTTTGGGAAGTATTAATGAAACATCCTAAACCTTTCACTTCCACACTGAGCCATTCAAATGATTTATGGTGTTTATACTTTCCTCTGTCTCATCACAAAAAAAAAAGATACTCATCATGGACAGAAAACCAGGATGATTGCATCTATTGATGCCACTGTAGAAAAGTGATAGACTGATATAGATTCATATTTTACATTTACATTTTTTTCTATTAACGGATGCTATTATCCAAAGCGACTTAAATATGGAATATAACATCAGCAATTCATCATATGGAGGCAGTAACATGAGAGGTGCGCAATACAAACATTCATGACTGTTTTTAGAGATAAAAGTGAGAAATATTTGAACTGTAATTATTTATTTGTTTTTTGTTTATCAGCTGATATTTGGCCATTTTGACATTTGCAGTTTAACATTTCTTGATAAAGTCTTAAATATTGTAAAAAATATGTGTTTGAATTAATATTTTTTTTAAAGATGACGTTGATCATGTTAAAGAGATATTCCACTTTTTTGGAAATAGGCTCATTTTCAACTCCCTCGGAGTTAAACAGTTGAGTTTTACCGTTTTTGAATCAATTCAGCCGATTTTCAAATATTTAGAAGAATATCAGTAACCAGACCATTTCTGGTCTCATTGACCTCGATAGTAGGAAAAAATATATACTAAGGTAGTCAATGAGACCAGAAACTGTCTGGTTACAGATATTCTTCTAAATATCAGAAAATCGGCTGAATGGATTCGAAAACGGTAAAACTCAACTGTTTAACTCTGAGGGAATTTGCCTATTTCCCAAAAAAGTGGAGTATCTCTTAAATTCTTTTATAATGCAAACTGTAAAAAATTATACAATCAATAATTTATGACAACATACTGTACGGTTGCTTTACATTGATGTAACTCATCAAGATTCAAATCATTTTTAAAATCAGTTGAATTTAAGTTGAATTGACTTAAACATTCAAGTTGATTATACTTAAAAATTTAAGGCAGTAACTTTTTTACAGTGTATAACAAATAATATGTAAATATTTTTTCTGCTTTTAATTCAATTTAATTTCATTCTTATGCCATTAGCTAGCAAACATCAGCTGATATTTGTTCATTTTAACATTTGTATTTCAAATATTTCTTGATAAATATTGTGTAAATCAATCTGTGTTTAAATAAATAAGGTTTAAATATTAATTTGTTTTCCTATTAGATTATTTCATATTTAATGTAATACCATTTATTCATTAAACACTTGCATTTACTGCATAGCCAACTATTTGCTAAGCATTTCACAAGAAACATTTGAAATATGTATATAATAGTACATCATCCATCCGGCCCTCAGCCACCCATGCTCAGAGATCATCATCAAACTCTCATATTGAGCAACCACTAGTTTGTCCACATGCACCTCAGCACTGCTGGTGCGCTGCGTCTCTCCCCTGAGCATCCTGTGCTGACTTTGACACAGATAGAAATGCCTTCACCAGCATCTCCTTCATGAGCAGTGCATTTTGGTAATGGCATCTCCATTGATAAATAAAACATGAGTGAAGGGCACTTTTACATGGCTGATCACATTACCCCTCGCCTCACCTGACGCTCTGAGTCAGCTGTCAGAGTGTCCCCTTCCGCCTCCGCATGGCTCTGGGATTATAGCTGGCCGTGAATACCCACAGGAGCAGCTTCATCACCAGCCAGCATGCGAAAACTGTTCATAGCCAGGTGTACACTGCATGCACTGATACTTCAGGATGATTTAAACAAAGTTTGACTAATTAAGATTTTAGTCAAAATCAAAATACATTTCTTCCAAGGAGGAGACAGTGTCAGTAAGCTTATGCATGAGATGTAGATGTGTGAAGAAATCAATCATGTATGTCCATCATTTTCAATCAAGCTGTGATTAATAATTCAAAAAAGTATGAAAATATATTTGAAATGTAATTTATCCCTGTGATGGCAGAGCTAAATTTTCAGCATCATTACTCCAGTCTTAAAGTTGTCATGAAATCAAATTTTTTTATATGTAATATTGTTGTGTGATTTATCTGTTGCAGTCAAATACGTTACCCTTCCCTCCTGAAAACGTGAGAAATTCATGAGGAATTTTTAATCGAGGAACCTGACGATGAGAACGAGCATGAGCAGTCAAATTTTCCGAAAGGAATTACCCCATATTTATATGAGCCTCCTGCGAACCAAGATGAACCAAAACTCTAGTAATAGTTTTTGACCGGAAGAAAAAAGCAAAGTTGTTTTTTGGGCTTGGAATGGCATGACGGTGAGTCATTAATGACATAATTTTCATTTTTTTTGTGAATTAACACTTTAATCTTCAAACTCTGATTGGAAGCTGTAACCGAAAAACCATCTGTCTACAATTGCAGATCCCACTTTGGTCTGACAGAGCCAGCTGTCCTCCAGAAGAGTATAGCTGCAGCCCCTCTGCCTCTCTCATTCATCCCATCCCTACCTCTCACAACCAGCTGAACAGATTAACTAACTGACAGAGAGCAGAATTCAACGAGCCTGTACCTCTCAGCTGACCTCATTTTTTTTAAAGCAGGCCAGATCTCTCTCTAAGCCTATAGGACCACAACAGAACAACTAACCTCTAACCTTAGACACACAGATGAGCAAATTAGAGTTAAAAATATTTTAAAAAGACGTAAAACTGAATAATCTTATGATATTAGAATTCTGATGAGATAAATATCTTCATGCGATGACTGATAACGGATACATTTTATTGGTAACCAACGCATTCTCACCCCAAGGCGTCACCTTTGACCATGCTTCAATATTTGACGTTTTAGGCGCCCTTTAGCGTCACTTACATGACGCGATCCTTGCTAAAGGAAAGCGTCTGTTAGAGGACGCGGTTAGGTTTAGGTGTGGGGTGGGGGTAGGGTACACGCGATCCTAGGGCGTCATATTACTGACGCTACAGGGCGCCTAAAGCGTCAGATATTGAAGCATGTCCAAATGCTTCCCAAGGCGTCAGTTAAGTGACGCCTAGTCTCAGCCTCAGACGTCACGCCCACGGAACGTTGGCTAAACGTCTGATGCATATGGTACACTTAACTGGAAACACTTCAGGAATGTCGAAGTCGTCACCTGATTGGTTGAATTTTATCGGATTTCCGGGGGCGTCAGTGTCGCGCTTATTTTCGGTCCGCCGGGAAACAAAGCGCAGATATGTGATTGCGGAAGAAAAACTGTTGTGTTTATATGAGTGACAATCATAGACAGTAAAAGGTGACAATGAGCATTTATCAAGATCAGCTAAACGTAGTTGTATGTCCCCTCCTATCTATTATGGAAGATCAAGTGAAGTACCTAACTGCGAAGGGGATATCAGCCGCGTTTGTGGGCAAACATGAAACAACAGGTCTACGCTGACATCGCAGCTGGCCGATTCAGTATTCATATATAGGGCGCACTGGATTATAAGGCGCATAATATACTGCAGAGTCAAACGTTTGACTGGGTTTGCGTTATGCATCCACTAGATGTGCTAAAGGCTAAAGGGAATAGCGAGTACGCGGCGCCAGGGGTGAGGCGTTTATTTAGTAGGCTTGAGCTGAGCGCGCTGGGGCGGGGACGTAACTTACATTCGCAGCCTGACTCATGTGAGTATTCAATGTGCGGCGTTGACAAAGCGGGCATAAGATGGACATGAGCGCGAGTTTGTGGGCAAATTTAATAGCACGGAGCGTTGTTAACCAATTGATCCATATATAATATAAGGCGCTCCGGTAACTGCTGCTGACTGACTTGTTGCACGCCGGTCTGTTGTTGTGGGGACATTTCCACGCCCTGAAACGTGACGCTGAACGAAACGAACTTTAATTGGTTGTTTGACATGTCAGTCAAACGGCCTTATGGGCGGGCCTTGGCCAAAGAAAGCTGGAGTTCCAGACCTTCAGCCGTCAGTCTGAAGGTCTGGCTACGCGAGACTAAGTGACGCCTTGGGGGTGAGAATGGGCTGTGGTAACACTTTAAAAATCTTAATTTGATAATATTAGTTACTACATAACAACTTGAACAATACTTCTAAACTGTAAAAATTATATGATCAATAAGTTATGACAAAATGTTTTTACATTTATTTAACTCATCCAAATAAGGTAAGTAATTTTAAACTTTTTTTAAGTTACACAAGATTCAGCTAATTTTTTAAAGTCAGTTTAATGTAATTTAAGTGGACACAACTTAATTATACTTAAAAATCAGCTAATGTCAATATCAACATTTACTATACATTTACAAGATCAAAAGTTGTATCTGTTAACATTAGTAAATCAGTGTGAACTAAAATGAATATTAACATATTATGTAGAGGTAATGCAGTAATGTTAAAGGGATAGTTCACTTTAAAATTAATTTTTGATATGTTTTAGCTTGATATGTTATAGCCAAGATGTAGGTGTGTTTGTTTCCACAGTATTTTAAATTTTGATATTTTTAGGTCAACCCGTTCTTGTCTGTCAGTCATATAATGGAGGTCTATGGGGTCCTCCTCAAAGAGCATGCACAGAGAAGTCCAAATTAAACATGATTTAATGACTCGTTAATGTAAATACACATTGATGGCCTAAGACATGAAACGATCGGTTTGTGTAAGAAAACGAACAGTATTTATATCGTTTTTACCTCTTAATCACAGTCACGTCGAATTCGCGTGTGTATGTCACTCATTGTTTACACAGAGATTTCAGAAGTGTTACCACTCACTGTGAAGATCTAAACATATTTAGATATACAGGAAATTGCAATGGAAGACGATTTCGATATATCGAAATAACAGACAACATTGATTTTTTTTTTTACGCAACCGTGCAAGAGATCACTTCCGGCGCTTTACGGTGCTTGTGCAGACCGAAACGCCCTCGCCCTCAGATCACTTGAACGTGGCTGTGGTTACAAGAGGTAAAAACTATAGAAATACTGTTCGTTTTCGTGTGTCTTAGGTCAGTGTGTACTTACATTTACGAGTCAATAAATCATGTTTAATTTGGACTTCTCTGTGCATGCTCTTTGAGGTGGACCCCATTCACCTCCATTATATAACTGACAGACAAGAATGGTTTGACCTAAAAATATCAAAATTGAAAATACTGTGGAAACAAAGACACCTACATCTTGGATGCACATGAGGTAAACTAAAACATATCAAAAATTAATTTCAAAGTGAACTATCCCTTTAACAAATGAAACATTTTTTATAGCGATACCATAGAAGAACCCTTTTAGGTTACCCAAACAACTTTCAGTAGTGATCAATTAAAAAGTGTGTTAGTGTGAGGAACATTTTACTAATCTAAAGAATATTTATAAACAACTGCAATAGAAAGGTTCCATGTTCCTTCATGCCAAGAAATAAAATTCATTTTTAAATCAAAAAGTGCATTAACTCCATAAATGCCAGCCAAGGATCGCCTGACGCTCTGCGACAAAGATGTCTGAAACACGTGCCCTATCTCAATGTCCAGAGAGACGCTGACCATGTTAATTTGCCGTGGTTGAGGAGTGGATTGTTGTGGTGTCAGAGTCATGTGTGCGGTGAAGAATGGCTGCCTGCAGTCATCGGCACATTTGATTAACGGCCTAATGACGGTCGGCCTCCCCCACAGCGGCTGAACTGAAGTATACGTCTGCTTTATACCACAAAATTACATTTGACCCCATGAGCTGTCAAAGCTTGAGTCATTTACAGCCCTGATTTTAAAAAAAAATCACGATTTTGGAATGTTCAGAGCAAATAACTTTCGAGTGCTGGGTCAAGAGGGCTTTTAATTTTGACAGCAAAACATTCTGCATTCCACTTGTTTCTTGTGCTCTTTTCGGTCTCGATGAAACAAGCAGTCATGGGTCATTTAAAAGCTCTCATAATATCAGGCAGTACATTGATTTCTAAAGTTGATATTACATGCCTGAATTAGCCTGACACATGAGCTATATTAAATGCAGGGGAGTTAAATGAAGACAAACAGATTGCTGTATTCATGGAGTCTTGCAGAGAGTCATTAGCTAATTCAGCCTCAGCAGCATCTTTTCTCAGTTAATTGCATTTCAGCACTTTCAGTACAGTCAGAATATATACGTATGGGGAGGGAGTGTAACGCACGTAAAATGCAGCTTGATGTATGCATTGATGCATAAATGCATGTATACACGTAATTCAGAGAAATGCATGAATGACTGTGATTATTAAATACTTGCTGAGCTAAGGAGAACAGCATCACAACCATCCTGTGCAATCACTCATGATCAGAGTCATCCAACATTATCACTCCCTCTACAGGACAGAAGTGGAGAAGCAGAGGCATTCAATAGGCCTCTGCCAGATTACCTCAAGTATACAGGCAATGAACCATAAAAACAGTACTGATCTGCTGTATGAAATAATTAATTAAACATAAAAAAATATTAAATTAGGATTACATTAAAAAAGCCCTTCAGAAATGATACTGAAAAAAAGAATTAAAAGATACATTTAATAAAAAAGCATTCTATGAAATTGAAAAATAAATTAAAAACAAAACAAAACTGAAGGATAAGAATCTGTCGCCTAAAAAACCCTTCTTGCTTTTTTCTGATGCAGAATTGTAGTTATCTCATAATATAGGCCTGTTCTTTATTTGTAATTGCTTGAATGTACATTTTCTGTACGTATGTCCCAACATAAAGTCAACCACACTTAAAATAAATTTGTATTCACTAATATAGGGGAGGAAAATCATCTTGTAAGTAACATTCTTTTTGTGCGAGTAAAAAACTAACATCCTGAGTGATTGGCATCATTAATCTCTGAGAGCTGCGTGAGATGGTAAGAGCATTTGGAAGGGCCCTTTCGACCTTTATTAAAGGGGCCGATGCTCTAGGGGTCTGAGCTGATGCAGCTTTGCAGAGATGAACCTTGTCACATATCACAGGGCAGGTCAAATGCAATCATAATGCCATTATAATAATGCGTAATCCACATTAAAGGTGCTTGTGTCATGAGTTTAATATGTGTTTATAAAATGAGAGATTCAAAAGATTTCAAGGGCACGCAGCAAAGAATTGCTCCTTTAGATATCCCGTCTTTCTCCAGCAAGGAAGCTCAGGACAGTTCTGCTGCTTTGCGGAACATATCAAGGGAGAACATTTTGCAGTACAATGCTTAAAGGGACAGTACGGTTTTGCCCGATATGACCTGCAGAGAATGTATTTGCATAAATGTGCCACAGTAAGTAGGCTACATTTGAATTTCTAAATTAAATGGGCTAGTCACAATCCAAGGGGCATCTGAAGTATTTCCCAAGGTACTGACAGTGTTTACATTCATTTAGATGTATATTTTGAAAAATGCATTTTACTTTTAATTGAAACCATTATATTTACTAATTTTATCTTGAAATATTTTTTTACAGAAAAATAATCAGATTAGTGCTGAGGAAAGTCATACAAATCTTTCATTAATGATAGACTTTATTTGATACATATATCATTATATTAATAATCATATTAATTAAATAATGCTGTTCCAATTATCTATACCCCACACCCATATTAGAATGATTATCTGGAATCAACAAGCTAATCTATGCAAGAATGGTCGTGTACACTAAATGGTCGATGGACCTTTACACACAAGGCATGTCGGTGACTTAAAGCTGCAGTTCTGTTACCAGTGTTAATTTTGACTTTATATCTCCCTGTTGAAAGCTGGCTGAGAATATAAAATAGCAATTTAACGCAATGACGGCAAATACTGATACAATGATTATCCTGAGAACAATTAGGAAGTTCATTAAAGGACTACAGGGATCGGCTAATGCCAATATGATTAATACATCATATCACTATGAACACTGAGCACATTTTAACTTTTACTTTGATTATTTTATCTTGACATCCACATGTTTATTTTATTTTGTGTCATCACATACCTCCTTAGTTTTTAATCTGAAAATTTACTATTCAGGTTCATTGTTCATTTAATTGTACACTTTGTTTTTTTAAACCTTCTATCAAGGTAATTTTTTACCAGTAGTATTATTTCAACAGTGAAGGTCACTGTGTGTGTTATATATATATATATATATATATATATATATATATATATATATATATATATATATTAGGGTTGTCAAATGATTAATTTCATTCAAAATAAAAGTTTGTGTTTACATAATATATGTGGGTGCACTGTGTATAATTATTTTGTATGTATATATATATATATATATATATGCATGTATATTTAAGAAAAAAAATATTTATATATAAAATATTTATATTTATATATAATACAAATTATATAAATCTATATACAGTATATACATGAAAATATTTCTTAAATATATACAAGCATGTGTGTATATATATATATATATATATATATATATATAAAATAATTATACACAGTGCACCCACATATATTATGTAAGCACAAACTTTTATTTTGGATGTGATCAATCACGATTAATCGGTTGACAGCCCTAATATGTATATATATACTGTATATATATGTATGTGCTTACATAATATATGTGGGTGCACTGTGCATGTATGTATGTATGTATGTATGTATATATATATATATATATATATATATATATATGTATGTATACGTACATTATAAAAAGATTTTAACAATTGTATGTTATCAAGTAAACGTGCAAATAGCCTATAAAGTCAATTTTCACAACAACATTGCTATTTTTAGATTTAAACAGATGCAGAAAAACTTAGTATTTCTCATCGTCATAGGTTGCAGAGATTTCTTTGACAGGACTGTGTATGTACTGCACACTTGGCACCTGCTCCAGCTGCTGTAGAGAGAAAACACCAAAGCTGAGCTGATCAGCACACTCGCACCTGGGACAGATCCACAGATCTGCTCTTAAACTAATCCTTCCTGGCAGCCGTACTAAAGATACACTTAAAACGAGCCTTCTACTGACATGAGCATAAAGAGATGAAAAGAGATAAGAAAGGCATAGTTAAAAAAACAAAAAAAAACTTCATCGTGTGAAAGGAAGAAGGGAAGATAAAAGAAGGAAAGAAGACTGGAATGAAGAAACAAAAAGAAAGAAGGAAAGAGCGAACAAGAGACATATAAGACGAGCAAATCTACAGCAGGAATTATGCAATTTAGTACTTTGTACTTGGCTGTGACCTTCACACGACTACCACCAATTTTGTGTCTACTGCACATTTTACAAGCAAGGAGACTGCTGAAAGCATGCTGCCCGAGGCCTTCCTGTGCTCCTCCACCCCCAACCATGGAGAAAAGCTGATTGCCTCTCTCTCAGCAGCAATGCAGCATTTAAGTCCTGCAGGCAATTTGACAAATGAGCTACGTTCTGAGCTGAGGGGGATGCCTCCACTGCAGCACACATCCCAGAGCGCACGTGCCCGCAACCAGGGCCGCTATGATTTACACCCAACATACCATTAGCCCAATGCATGAATGCTCAAGCACGCACACTCTCTCTCAGCTGCAGTGCTGTCATGATGTCCTGGCTTTAGCCTAAAGCTGGGGTATATCTGCTCTAGGCGAGTCGTAATGCCTCCACAATGCAGCATGAGCAGTCTATCAAGAACTTTGTCCTTGCTGAAAGATATACGCGTCTTTTAACAGATTTAAAGCGTAAACAGAGATTTGTCTTAATCAGTATTTCACATCTGTTTTCCAGTTAAAAATGCAAACATTCATTTAGGTAAAATTGTATCTTTAATTAAACGTTATTTTAAATTTGATAAAAAAGAAATTGGTATATTCAGAATAAATTCTATCAAATTAATGGTAAAGGTTCATGTGCATTTAATTGTGAACCTTTTTGAAGTAATTTTTTTTACCAGTATTATTATTTCAACAGTGAAGGTCATATGTTTTATGAATATGCATTTTAAAATTTAGGAACCATTTCATGCCTTCAAGGAAAAACAAAAATGCTTTTGAATTGCAAATATACCTAATAAAGTAAATTTTCCATAACACCCTAAAAACATAGCTATTTTTAGATTTATCCAGAGGAAGAAAACCTATTCATCTTCTACATTGTAGTGTCCTTGAGCTTTGGAAAGGTGCTAAATTAGATAAATAAATGTATAATCATCCTTGAAACAACATACAATTTCCTTTAATTAGGTAATAGGTTTTAATAGGTGCAAATATAGGTGATATTTTAAATTAAATTAAAATCTGAATTCGTAAATCTAAAACAGCTAAAAATATGCTTTTTAATTCTAAATGAATTTTAATTTAAATTGAGCAAAATTATACAAGGTGATTGTTTTCTGGCAATGTCAAAATTATTATTCATATTACATTTAAGTTTGCACTTTTGATTAGAACCTTTTAAGGTCATTTTTTCAGTAGAATTATTTCAAAAGTTTACATCAAAGGTTTAACTTTAAAAAGCATATAATCTAACAATAATTAGTAAGGTTCATGGTTAAAACAAGAAATATAAAGCTAAGAAACATATTTTTTTATTCCAGATATAATATTGGAAAATGCATTGTAATTTTACTTCTTAAGTAGACTATATTTGTCTTTTAAAAAAAGTATATTTAACTAAAAACACTGATTTTAATTTTTTTGCAGTGTTGATACAGAAATTAATCTCCCTTTACATATTTGGGTTTGATAAACAAAGCAGAATGATTTTGAAAAATGTTATATATTCAAACACTCCTAGCACTCCCATCTCTAATTGCACAATATAAATGACAATAGAGTTTTTGCCAACGCGTTCTCTCTCTTCCGAGGCTGGGGTTGATAGTTTACTGTGGGCTGTCAAACCCACTGTCAGCACACATGCTCTTCTATAGAGGGGGAGTGATTTGCGGGTTGCCTGGTGGGACTGTGTATTGATTACCTTGAAATTACAGGATTTAAAAGGTTGGCGAAAAAGAGAAGATGTAAGCTGCCCTCTCGCAGCAGTGTCTGCATGCTCACCGGCGGCAATCAGCATCTTCAGCATATTGTGCTAACACTGCACAGGAAAATGTGAATTTCACTGAGAGACAGCTGAGTGCTGGGTAATTTAATTCAGGACTCTCTCTCTCTCTCTCTCAGCCAGAAGTGTAAAATGAGCCGTATAACCTTCAAAACCACACAACCTTTCACCAGATCATAAAGGAGGACTGACAAATAAGAGCAGTTAGCATTTAAGGAAATTACATAGTCAAATGATGAAACTGTTCCTGAAATATGCACACTACTCCATCCTTGCGGAAATCTGATCAGCAAATGACTGCGTATAAAAATCGAGAACAACACAATCAGGTTCACATGTTTCCAAAAGGGATTTCAAATCTAATTCAAACTTGGAAATGAACATAAAAATGTGATTGATGATTTCAAACAATTTAAAACAAAGAAATGTTATGACATAAATAAATATTTACCATTGTGCACACTGTAAAAAAATATTTTCATGATTTGTAATCATAACATTTCTTTTGTCAAATTAACTTAAATAATTTATGTAGTTCAGATAACATAATATTTAGAGTTTCTGATGCTTAAATAAATCTCCTTCATTCTATTAACTCAATTTTTCCAGTTCAATGAACTTAAAATGTTAAGGCAAGCAGATTACTTATTTTTTTAAGTTAAACCAACAATATTTTTTACAGTGTATAGGTCATTAATTGCTTTCTGGATCACTCTAAAATCAAGATCACCACACAAATATATAGTAAAACATTTATGTACATATCTTGTTTCAAATGTTAATCTGATAATATTACTTATGACATTTTTTCTTTAAGAATTTTTTTTTTATAAAACTAAAATTATATTAAGTATAATTAAATGAAAATAAATTGATTTAATCAAATCTTTTCATGTTCAAAATATGCATTTTAGGATGACAAATCATTTATTATCCACATTTATTATCTGCGCTTTAGGTTTGTCTTTTCAGGTTTCCTGCAGTTGTGTCATACAAATCTAAACACTAGGTGGCAGAACAGGGCTTGTTATCTTAGGCCATCATAGTTCATTATTGTTCTGTATGTTCTCAATGATTTTGACTAATCCCAACAAAATAAAATATAACAACTTTTCTTTTTTCTACATCACCTCAAAATTCCTTCTAAAGCTGCTGTCAATGCCAAAATCTCTTGTAGTAACATTAATCAAATAATCAGCCTAGACAAATGAGGCCTAAACACCACAAGCTTATATCAAGAGGATAAAGGGAAACAATGAAGTCTATATATTTCACCTAAACGCAAAAATGTGCATATATTGCCTGCCAATTTTCAGATTAAGCAAAGCTATCTTACATAAAAACATTGTTAAAAATAATAAATGCCAACATATGCAATAATGAGAACAAAGATTTAAAACAACTGTCCAAGCCATCCAAGAAGACCCTCTCGAGTCTGAGAATAAAATGGCAGCCTCTGAAAACGTCCTGTTTTATAGTAGGCTATATTTCTGCTATGGGTGCCAACAAAGCAAAAATATCCATTCAACAGTATGCCAGTCCTTCATTTCACAGCATGGCCTCACTTATGGCTACCTATGAAATAAACAGCATCTGTGAGAAAGTTTATGCAGCCTGCTGGAAGAATGACTCAGAGAGAGTGAATGTATCAGAGTGTTGTGTGATGGTTGGATTAGCTCACAGTAAATTTCCTTTTCCCTATGACATGCTCCTCATGCTCACATTCCTGCAGCTCAATTCCAGTTCCTGAAAAGAATGAGGTGCTTGTGCATGGATGTTTGGAGCTCTGTTGAGGAAACATAGCAGGTGAGTCACTCAGAATCAAGCACTTGTTTGTTGCGTGCTGCTGGTGGAACCAGACCACAATGCTACAAATACTATACAGCTGGTGTTAAAACTTTAAAATTCGCTCATCTAAAAGCCACAATCTCCTAAACATTTGAAAGGAAACAGTAAATTCCCTTTAGTACGAGTCTGAGCGGGAGGGAAAGAGCTAAGATGGATGTGTTTTCTTTTTCTCATGTGAAAGGTAGCGTAAATAAACGTGAAATTGTGCGACTTACTTTTGTATGCTTGCCATTGTTCAGCTTTACTGAAACATTTAGTTTGGCTTAGAAATGTAATAAGGTAAGGTAAGGCAATTTATTTATAAAGCACAATTACAGGTAGTTGACCAATGTGCTGTACAATTTGCAGAAACACACAACAAGCCAAATGTACAGAACATTTATACAGTGTATCTTAAAGGAGCTAAACGCAAGTCTCTGAGTTTTTGCAGAACTACGCCCCCTCTGGCGACAAGCGAAACTGCAACCAGAGCTGTGCGCGTTCATGGAGGAACACACACACACATACGCACGTTTGCACGAGCTGTTCATAACTAAGGAGCATCAGCCGCACACTGTGCGGCACTCATCTTTTGTTACAGTCATAATGAGGTAATACAGTAATAAATCTGCAAGTCATTTAAAATATATGAAAGGAAAGGCATTCGAGTAAATTACAGACTTGTGTGAGAGGGGGAAACGGGGGTAGTAGAAAACTTCGGTTTTTGTTTCCATCTATCTCCCTGTGCTTACTGTATCCACTTATGATTGAATTATTATGGAAACACGTTCAGTTATCACTTTGTATAGGCTATTACCCGTTTGAGCCCTAGGGCAGACCGGAGATCTCTCCGTTTGTTGAAAGCTTCCCGATGTTGACTCTCGTCTTATTCCGACGCCTGGCACTGGACAGACAGAAGTTTTATTTTCTGTCTCACGTGGAGTTTGCGTTGGGGTTTGTAATGAGCTACAAGCCGGTCTCTTTCCGCGCCATATACAGATTTAATGAAGTGCACGTCACCGAAAGCAACAGATATGAGCTGGATTTTATTAATCATCGGCTAATTTCAAAATCAGCAAAGACAGCAATAGGAGAGATCGGCAACAGGCCTGGTAAGATCATTTCATTTCTTTACTTTTAATGAAGATGGTAGTGTTAAGCGTCTGCGACTTACTTTCACTAATTCACTTTGATTTGCGATAGATTGCGGCGCTTGATGAAGGGGCTCAGCTCAGCTGCTCAGGTGATGCGCGTCGTCATATATGACTAAAATATCATGACATATAGCTTGGTTTCAACAACCAGATGCAACTTGTCCAGTTTCGTCTGGAATACGGCACAGACCACGTCCTCAAGTGGTTTGAGCGATCGAATTCAAATCCGTCTCGAATGCGTTTCGGAGGGCATTTACACCCTGGTCTTTTCACGATCGAATAGCTATCCGATCACAGAAGACACATGAAGTGACCAGGTGTAAACAGCCCCTTCGAATCCATCGTCTACTTTTGTGGAAAGCTGACTAGAGTTGTGTCGCTCGAGTTGTCTTCTCTGATACGGAGAACGGCGGCAAATAGCTACACGAACCTGCCAGACACAGCCAGGCGAGCGTGAACGCGCATGACGTCACGCCCAGTCTCAGATTCGAGCCCGAATCCCTCTTATATATTTCACTGTACAGGGTTATAGAGGCGATCGCAGTGATCAAAGAAGGGCTCATTCAGCCCACCAGGTGATTGTTTAAGCATGTATGGGTTAGAAAACGGCTATTTTTAACATGAAAAGTTGCGCAATGCACCTTTAATACATAACAACTCTCACCAAGCAAACAAACTACCAACATATCAGCAGTTAGAGTTAGACAGAAAAGCCAGAGAAAAAAGATGAGTTTTTAAAAGAGATTTAAAAGATACCAATGTGGAGGCAGTTCTAAAGGCAAACTATTCCAGAAATTCGGAGCCAACACGAAAAAATAACGATCACGCCGTCTAGACTTTGGGATAGTTGAGAGTTTGGTCAGAAGATAAGTGATCTTGATGGTGAGTATAACTGCAAAAAAAAACCCTGAGAGATAGCATGGTGCATATAGAGATTTAAAAACAAACAACAAAACCTTAACCAATCCTGTAATGGATTGGCAACCAATGCAATGAAAGCAAAATAGGATATGGTTCCGCTTTTTGGAACCTGTCAGCAATCTAGCTGCGGCATTTTGAACAATTTGCAGCGCGTCAACGTCGACTGATTAATCCTTGCATACAGGGCATTACAGTAGTCTAGACGTGAGGTCACAAATGCATGCATCACTCTCTCTAAATCCTTGACTTTAATAAAAATGGCTTGACTTTAGTCAAGGTTCTTAATTGAAAGAAACCTGGTCGAACAACAGCATAAACTTGCTTGTCAAATTTTAGTGAGTTATCAAAATGACCCCCAAGTTTTTCACCATGGATTTACCATAAATAGATAAAGGGCCTAAATCAACATATGGGAACTCAGAGACATTAGACGGTGCAAACACAATAATCTCGGTTTTGCTTTCATTTTGCACCACTCTATCTCTCAGATTTTTCACAAATTACCATTGTGTATGAAATGTGCTACTGTATATAAATAAACTTTCATTTAGATGCACAAAATTAGCAGCTCATGCTAAAATAGGCGCTAATGAATTATCATTCTTTTTTACTGCCATATATATCTTTGTATCATCTGCATTACAATGGAATGATACTCTGTGTTTTTGAAAGATAGCGGCAATTGGAAGCTATGGATGTATGTACAGGATGTAAAGATGGACGTGTATGGATGAATGAATCCAAGGATGGATGTACACATTTTTACTACTCACTATGTAATTACTACACTTTCATTTCCTGGTTATCAAATTGGAAAACCAATAGTGAAAACAATAAATTATTACAAGAAAACAAGTTATAATATATATAACAAAGTATAAGTAGGTGCAGCCAAACTTTTAACTTGTAGTGTTACTTAAAATAGTTTCTTTTGTTTATCACCTTTATACTTCAGTTCGTATAGGGTTTTGCCCATCTCTTACACTTTTTTACGCTTGTTTAAATTCTCACAACCCTCAACAATCGTCAGAGTTCATAAAGAGAAAGCAGCAGAGGACGTGAGAGCAGACATTCAAAGGAAACGACTGTGGTCTCCCCTCAAAAAAAAAACAGTGAGTGAGTGAACTCTGTCTGAACGCTTCAACTATTAGATCATGAGAACCTGCAGCACCGGCACTGCCTCATTATGCCCAAAGAAAACAAGGGGAACAGCTGCAGCCTGCAACTCTCTGACACACTGAAACAGAGAGGGAATGACCGAGAGAGAGAACCAAAGAAACAGAAAGGCATTGCATTTGTCCTCTAATTGCCTGCTCAGCCAGGGTCACAAACCTATGATAGATAGATATAGACTCACACTCTCTTTGCCTTTCCTACCAGACAGGAGCCCATCTGAAAAAAGCCAGTGTTTTTTTGGCACATTGGAAAAGTTATGATTGGACTTAGGATCTGTGAGAACGGTTTATGAAAAAACACAAGAGCTTAGTTCACTGCAGTAACACGTGGACCGTATTATGAACTACAACCATATCAAACCCTTTATCCCTTTCTGTAGGGATTTTTTCAAGGCGAGTAGCAACATCATACTGACTCTGAATATTAAAAACATTCAATCTCGAACACTGACATTACATTCGCTTAACTGTGCATTTACTGTGGTCTTAAACAACAAGGAATAAAAGCAACTTCATGAACTATTCGGTTCACTTGTTTCCCTATTACATAGCAAGGGGCGGAAAACAGTAGCCTATGAGAAAAGAGTATGTCCAATGTATGACTAGTGTCATGTATGACTAGAATACATCTGATGGACACTTTAATATCTATGACCGTGATAGATAAGCTGTGGTACATCCGGATCCACACACGTGATTTTGGATGCAGCCACCAAAGTGAGATCAGACACTGAATAGAGTACTCAATAAAAGTACCTTTGGCTAATGGACTCACTCATCACATGTTCATGATACCAGCAACCTTTGTGGATTTCAGCTTTATTCTAATGAACAGCAATAGAGCAACTACCAATGGGAGTGCAGCCAGTGATCCGCTCATGTGGCCTTCAGTAAAGTCAGAGATTTGTTATGCAAATTTGGAAACTTAACATGGAAGAAGCCAAAACAAAATGATTCACTATAATTTACTGCAGCTTTGCTTTCTGCTTTCTCTATATAACAAATATGTCATATGTTATATGACATTGTCTGTCTTACAAGTCAGTTTTTCCAAAGCTTTAAATCAACACAAGCCAACCATCTCTTCCATCTTGGTAAATCGTCGTGTATCATCAAAAATCCCCACAGACACTCTCTCCTGTCACTCTCAGATCAGCCCAGAAGCAGGAGGAGTTTAAACCATTAATGATCACATATATATCATTGGGACCGGCATGTCACTATGTCATTTTCTGGGCAAAAATGGGCATGGAATTGCTGAACATGTTGCTATGAGCTCTTTTGTCCACTTACGGAGTGTCGCAGACAGTTTTCCGACTGCCGTAATCCCTTCACATAAATTGAGCCCGCTTTCTTTTTATTTATTTTTTCAAGTATGCAGGACATGTTTGGTGGCTGTGGTTCTGGGTTGCTGGGAGACGTAAGTGGGGCTGAGACTCAAAACAGAATGAGGTTTAGGAGAGAAGGACCTCACCACCTGCTTGTTAAACAACCAGTTTGACAAGCCTCTGGAGTTTGCTGTCACAGCAGAATAATGTTTCCAGTTAGCAATGGAGCATGCCATGATAATAGCGGCTCTAGCATGAGAGCTAGCTGCACCAGCATGGAACCGAGTGCCTTGTGTATTCAGTTGGGCCAGGGATAATACCGTTGACCCTGTGCTGACACTTACTGTCAGATGACTGTTATGATGTGATGCTGTCATAATAAATAGCATGATAAGTTTGCTGCTGCGTAAGCAAAGTACTGCTGAACAATTTTTCAGTAGGTCATCGTCATTTCTTTGATATTCACCGACAGCACCAAAGCACAATGTCAGCATCTAACTAAATTTAAGGACAATAGCATGAACAATATCTATTTTTCAGTATTTAATATAGTATACTGTATATCAGTGTTGTAGTCGAGACCAGCTTACTCGAATCCGAGTCGAGTCCGAAACCATAGAGGGTCGAGTCCGAGTCGAGACCGAGATCATAGAGGTTGGATAACCTAAGGTTGGGTCTCAAACCTTACTTAAAAATATCTTCAAGAATATGTAAAAAATTTTGGTGGTAGCAATAAAATTGGCACCATAATCACACAGAAAAACAAATATACCATGGAATCATGTACACTGTAATGGTAAAAAGGCCACATAGTGGTGTAAAGGTAATTTTATTACAATTATGACTTATTTTACAATAAGTGCTCTTCACATTACTGCACACAAATTCTGTGAGGCTCTTATATGCAAACTGAATTATGGATGATAAGGCAGACATATTATTTTTCAATACATAGTTGAGCTAGAGGCTCCACATCACATCTGACCTGGGTCCTGCTGCATTTGCGCGCCGCGAACGTTATAGTCTCGATTCATACGCAGTTGCACACAAGAAAGTCAGCAATCATTGGACGTTCCAATCAAACAACAATTCAAAGAAATATTAACATTGCAGTAATAATCATGACATTTTGAATGGGACTCGAGTGGACTCGGGAATAAGTCCGAGTCTGGGTCAAAAAGCACACGAGTCTAAGACCCCGAGTCTCGAGTACACAACACTGGTATATATAGCATGCAATATAAGAGCCCGATCTCATGAAAGTTCGTATCTAACGAATGTTATTTTTCGTGCGATTTATACGCCAACAATAGTTTTTGCGTCTGTATAATACGCAGTTTTCGTGTGCATATGATACGCACTTTATGGCGTGTAATACGCACAAACTCCCCACCCCCCTCCCCCTAAACCTACCTCAGGGGTTTTCAATGCGTAGCATATGCACGCAAAAAAAAACCACAACATTTTTGCCGTATAAATGGCACGAGAAATTACATTTGTGGTTTGGTTTACGCACTTTCATGAGACTGTGTTGAATATAATGGGATTGCTTGTCTTTTCATACTGATTTTTTTTGAATTTTAGTTCTCGCATAGTAGTTATCTACCTTCTTGTTAGTAGCTCAAAAGATTAGCTTCATTATAGAGACATGGATAAGGAGGCAAAAAGTTGTACTGTACTTGCTCAGCAAATGGCTGCATTGAAAAACGCATACTCTCCGAGTAGGTACTTCTTTTGAATGGTACGGTGTAATTTTTTCTATGAACCAAAAGTTGAATGTGTCTAGAATAGTTTTCATTTTATTAGATTTTTAACCACAGGTGGGGGTAAAATATTATTAACTGTGAATTTGTAAACTCATCTCACTGGGCGACGTGTAACCAAAATGTCTGCCTTAAAGGGTCTGTCCTGTAATTTAACTACTTCACAAACACCTATAGCTGAAGCTACAGTTTATATAAAGTAGGTCTCAAAACACCAGTTAGCATTGTGAAGTTTCTATATCTTTATCGCTAAATGATCCTAAAAAGTTCAAAACGCATAAGTAACAGCATAAACTGTTCTCAAAAACTGTTCTATTGACATAGTCCCAGCAGGAGGGTTCCTCAGAGTGCAGTTCAGCGGGAGCTCAGGGAAGGGAAAGCCCATTTCATTCGTAGCTAGCCGCCAAACCACAGCAGGCCTTCTGGGAAACAATGCTCCTAAAAGAAACCTCTTGTTTCTCCTAAAAAAATGTCCTTAACATTTTACTCCTTAACATAATGAATTAGTCTATCATTTCACTAAATCTTGTCTGCAAGCTTCATTAAAGACAGTGTCAAGGCAATGCGCTCATAATGGTGGGAATTAACCTGACTATGCTTTTGTCCATAAATCCAAAGTGATCATGAACAGCTTAAGTATCGTAAAGTACCGTGAAGAAGGTAAATGTGACTTACATTTTGGTTTGTTCCTGACAAAAGACTTTGAAATGCAGTTCACATGTCATAGGGCTACTTAACGGTAGTTTTATGATACTTTTTTGTTATTTTGGGACTAAACAGCTCCATTCCTCATTCAATTTCATTATGAAAGTCTAGATGTTCTTCAAAGATTCGTCTTTTGTCTTCCACAATAGAAAGTCATACAGGTTTGGAACAACATTAATATGATGACAGAGCTTTCATTTCTTACTTGTCCTTTATTATGTACATTCAAAGTAGACTGTGTTCCCCTCTGCAGTGAACCCTGATCCTATTTGCAGTGACGCCCTCTATTCTCTCTCAGAAACACAATCTCACCTTGGCCACATATACCCTCGAATGAATTACCATCAGAATAGCCTCTATTCACAAACATTTACTGTCATCCTGTAAATAATGTGCTGATCTTTATTTTCCCCTCCACTTGAATAAAATAGCTTTTGTACAACTTTTGAGTGAACCCATGACTCTGTACATGATTCCATGTGGCCACATGGAACAAAAAAAAAAAAAAAAAAAAAAAACACTATTGTGTGAGGCCGGGGTACTATTCATCCCATAAAAGAAAACAACTGTCTCCTAAATGTGGAGTCATCTTTTTAAAATCATTCACAGAAAATGTCCTTGAAGTTTGTGAACAGGAAGTCTAAAACCCAGAGCCCATTTTAAAACCCAGAACCCAGATCAATTGCGTGTTAGTCTGAAAGTGTACAAATGTGTTTTCTTGTACTTAGCCAAAAATTGCTCATTACATTAAATTAAATTAGATTAGGCTGTTTACTCTAATGCCTATTACACACAACAGAAAGAACTACTTCTTCTCAGTTCCTTTTTTTCCTGAGGTCATTATTTGTTTACCATCTCCTGCCGCACAACATATCGACTCTAAAAAAAAATTCCCCGACCATATGATGTTCTGTCACTTGTTTTTGAGTACAAAAAGGTCATAGGTCATTTTTCAACTTATCACTGGAACGATGAGCTAGACTTCCACTCAATCCCTTTTTTGTGTCATGTATCTCCAAACTCAAAACAAATAAAAGAAACCACTGTTCTAACTTAAAATTGCAGCACTTTGAGTATGGGCTTGTGGGTATGGTTACTTATTTAACATTACATATGCATGGAAATAAAAACATTATTTTTATTTGATATATTTTTTGTTCATATTAAAATAGTAATATGAATTAATGTTAAGTCTACAATTAAATATATATATATATATATATATATATATATAAAGTCCACAATTAAATACTAAGATTTATACATATATATACTATATATATAGTCTTAATAAATTAAAAATAAAAAGTACTGACGTATATAAAGAAAATCACTAATATCAACGGATAGGCAACAAGGCATCATGTATTCTTAATTAAGAGACGAGTATTAGTCAACTCTGAATTGCTCAAAGGTCCCGAAGTCATGACCAGGAGCATTGGGGAAGTTTGAACGTAAATCCCAAATGAACTAATTTCAAAAAAGCCCTTTTGACTCACTGTCAAGAGACTTGATTCATGAAGTCTTGTCGACTTGTAGCAGGGATTCCACTAATGGTACATTTACACAACAGAAATGTACAAAAAAAAATTTGCATACAGACAACGTTATAGTTAAAACGAAGCCAGTTCACACGGATCCGCGAAAATAAAGACGCTGTATTATGCATGCCAGTAGTTGGCGATGTCTCTTTGTATATAGACTGAACACATAATACGCATGTGCATGATGTCGCTGTTTCACAAATTCGTGTTTTTGTAGTTTACACGGAGAAGATAACAGTATAGTTTTCAAAAGCTTGCATTTTATAACTCGTTATCAAACGTTTGCACTTTTAGTTGAAAACGGTGTTGTGTAAACTGCCCCTTAGAGTACATAAACACAGCAGACGCAGCTGTTATCTGGAAAAGCTACTGTTTCCAAGAATCCTGTACAGCCTGCCTTGTTTTTGTTGCACAAGTTTATAGGCCACAGAAATGCATATTACATTGATTAAGTTAAAGATTGATTAAAGTTCATTTACAATATTTTCCAACAGTTTCAGCAAAACACTGAATCGGAATTTAAAACATGACCAATGTTTGCTAGTCAAAAGAGTTGACTTTAAACAATGCTTTTATACTTGATAGGTCCTTATTTTACTGTGTTATACATGTGTAAAAGGTATATCCACCCAGTCAAATAACTGTGCCAATGAACCAAAGAAACCTGATATTACATTTAAGACATTTACAGCCATGAATAGGCTGACATTGTGAGTGAATTTTATAGGCAGTCATATCAAAACTAACTACTGTACCTATAAGAGACACAATATAGACATGTTTTTATACATTAAAAACGATAAAGTCTAAGTCATAAAATCATAAGAACAATACATTGCAATTTATATTGCATAATACTATAACTATTTGTTTCCTCATTCTGACTATTTAGAGAGATTTTCATTACAATCATGTGATTTTCAAAGTGTAGATTTATATTGGTCATATGACAGAATTATCTTGGACTGAAAGATAAATGACTGGAACTGTAGTGACTGTCAGATAATGTCTGGACCATTCATAATGAATGACGCAGTACAACGAAGCTATGAGATAACTGATCTTTGCACCATAGTGAAATTCACTTCTCCATATCTGCCATTTGACATAAGAGTCTTGCATTAAACCCCAGTTTGTTTTCAATAAAACCTAATAATTCTATCCATTAATCAAAAGAAGTTATGAATAAACCTCGGCAGCTCATGATGACAGTGACAGATGTGTGATAAACCTAAAAGTGGCTTCTCTAAATCAGTTAATGTCTGCTGAATATGTCTTTTATATTACATTTTAATTTATGGAATTAGGACTGAATTTCATAGTGTGACTATAGGGTGAGTTTAAGACTGATCATGTCGGCACAATCAATAAATCCCATAACAAGCTAAACTTTTCTTCACAGATCTGTATTTTATTTTTGTTCTGTGCCTTTTGCTTTGTGCAATATTAAGTCAATTTTCTCCAGTTCTATATCAAAATTGCAAAACAAGCCCTTAAAATGACAGCATTAGAGAGTTACTAGTTCAAGTGAAAAATTGAAAGCAGTTTAGGAAAACTAATCATAACCATCTCATATACGACCAAACTTTAACTACTACTGCCAAACCCATTAAGAGGCCTTACAGGCACCCACCTGGATGCATATGATCTTACACCCATATTATCTGTCCACTTTGAAAAACATAGTCCTTCTGTCTAGGATTACTATCACTGGCCTTCAGTTAAAGTTAGCCTACACCAGATCAGGATTTTCAATATCAAGCGCTTGTGAGTAGACTGAGGCAAAATTGCGCTCAGATTACACATCATAGGAAGATTAAACTGAACAATCCCTAGGCATTGATCAGAACTCTGATAAATTACATCATTGCTTCCGATCTGAGCAAAGGAGGACTATAATACATCAAGAAAGCTAGCCCTTAGTCTTTCCATTTATGCAGCATCTGTGCGTTATAGCCTAGTGTAAATGAGCCCTAATTTGCTTAAAATACACACCAATAAATATTGAGCATTGCACCAATTACTTGCGCCAAAAAAGTAAAGCTTATAACACCTTTAAATACTCGCATATAACGTTAAATAAAAACTTCCATGCACATAAACACTCGCACATACATGTAAACCTGTGAACTTTTCAGTGTAAAAGAAAGTAATTTCAGTGTAAAAGGAAGTTACTTCCCAGATAGCAAACTGACATTGAATCAACGTAGAAACATGACATCGAAACAACGTTGATCTGACATTGTTTTGCTCATCGAATTAACGTTGAACCAACGTAAGACGCGTCATTCTTTCAAAACTAACGGAAAATCAACTTGAAATCAACGCGTTGTTTCAACGTTATGAAAGCAAACCAATTTTCGATTTTCATTTAGCTTTGAAGAATGCCGCGTCTGACGTTGGTTCAATGTTAATTCGATAAGCAAAATCAACGTTGTTTCAATGTCATGAGAGACGTCGATTCCACGTTGATTCAATGTCAGTTTGCTGTCTGGGTTTGGTTTGAAAGAAAGTAATTTGTTCGTATAGCCTACGGAAGAAACCTGCCTAATTATGCATTTGCAATCATGGAGAGGGATCGTGCTACAACTGAAGTAATTAGCATTTTGCGAAATGTGCTTGCTTCGCCCACTATTATACGATCACTTACTTATTCAGTTGAATCAAATGTGTCGCCTTCTGCTCAACTGCAGTCAGAAGAATCAGAATCTGAATTGCGCACTTTGTTTCGGCCATCCCCAGATAGCAAACTGACATTGAATCAACGTGGAAATATGACATCGAAACAACGTTGATCTGACATCGTTTTGCTCATCGAATTAACGTTGAACCAACGTCAGACGCGTCATTCTTTCAAAACTAACGGAAAATCAACTTGAAATCAACGCGTTGTTTCAACGTTATGAAAGCAAACCAATTTTCGATTTTCATTTAGCTTTGAAGAATGCCGCGTCTGACATTGGTTCAACGTTAATTCGATGAGCAAAATCAACGTTGTTTCAATGTCATGAGAGACGTTGTTTCCACGTTGATTCAATGTCAGTTTGCTGTCTGGGTCGGCGCCTACTGTAAGGGACTTTCTAAAACGATTAACATAAAAAACGCTTAAGGAACACTCCAACGTTTTTTTTTTTTTTTTTTTGAAATTGGGGTTATTCACTCTCTTCCCTAGGTGGACAAATGCGTTTTTGTCTCAGTGCATGAATTGTCTAAGTCATCTAGCTTAGCTTAGCAAAATTAATGGAATATGTTGCCAGGTCATGAGTAAAAGTGGTAATAAATAATAAAAAAAATAATTACTTCTTGTGGCCTGCTTATTCACAACGTGTACAAATAGTAAAGCAGATTATATGGGTCATTTCCTGGGCAGAGATTGATTTGGGACTATATTTTGGGTGGGGGAGAGCACAGGTGAAGCACTGCTACTTGGGCGCAGAGAAATCAAGCAACACGTGAAAGAAAGTTTGCCACAAAGAACCGGCGAAAGTATGCATGAAACATTTGAACTGTTGTTATGAATTGATTCTCTGTCATTCGAAAAACTTCTTCGTGGCCTCATGGGATTGTAAAGTGTCCATCATAATATGCCCACTTCAGAATCTGGCGGAAGAAGTATAGGTAATTCGGGTACTTTTTGCCTACTCCTTTATGAGTACTGTGAATTTTATACATACTTCTTTTGTCGCATAGTCTACTGTTTTTCACCTATTATATAGTATAGGGACTTATGCGATTTCGGTTGCAGCCTTTCATCTCCTGCGCGACCTATTCTGCAATCCGAAATGGTAGCACAGCTGGTTTGTTTGAGCTGCGCCCTCTACTGTACATGCATGAATGTGCATTCCCTTCAGCCTGAAGCTTATTCATTTCACTTTCGGTGCCTTTACATTTGCCTTTACAAAAAATACAAATAAATTATATATTGTTTTTAAAAACAAACAAGCAAGTAGCAAGTAACACAAAAAAGTAACGCAACACATTCCTTTTAATCAAAATTAACATAGTTGCTTTTTAGAGAGTAACACAATACTGTAATGTCTTACTTTTATAAGTTATTTTACCCAACACTGCATGGTTTTTGAACAGCATTCAATGGAGAAAGACACTTTTTTTGCAGCTATATGGTGCACTTCCAGCAGGGACTAATGGGACTAATGGGAGTTATTCAGTAAAACCATAAACCATTTACTTCAGGCCTGTTTTAATACAACAAAACATTCTTGAGTGTGAAGAAGACCGATAGCAGACTTTGTCAAAAAAATAAAAAAAATATCTCATGATTTTTCAGACCACAGTGAACTACCCATACAAAGACAGCTAAGTGGCTCAGCAGCGTTCATTTCACAAGAGGTTGGTCATATCCAGTAGCTCCAAACCCAGAGCAGGGGAGACCAGACATCTTCCCGCCGAGCAAGGGTGAGGGACACACAGCACGTCCTGCCCACACCATCCCCTCCACCACACTCTTTCGCATGGATTAATGCAGCTAAATTACAGCTTGTGGTCAACGCAGTGAAAATAGCAGAAAAACAGCATGTTGTGGTGTCTGGCTAGGCGTTGTGATGTCTAGCCGATGGGAAGAGCTGTGAACCGCAAGGCTGCGAATAATTCTGTGACAGGAAGCAGGCCTGTTCACATCAACTCTTTCCTCTATATCACGCTGTTTAGCAGGTTCTCAAACAACACTCGCAAAACAAAGGATCTGCCTGCTATGAAAATCTCATGGGGTATTTTCTAGCCATTTCAGAGAAGAGAATTGAAACAAATTTTGGATCACAACCAGCTGCGAGGAGCATATGAGGACATTGCTTGCGTCTATGTATTGAAGGTTTATTTATAAAACTTTGCCTTACCCTAACACTGTGAATAATGATAAGGTGGGCAGATATGAGCTCCATTAGGAAATATTTGTTTATAATGACATCAGAGTTTGGTTTTATTCTTTTATGACCATGTACAGTGATATCTTTTTTTTCCACTATGATTCAGAAGTGGAACTTTGCACAGTAGCACAGTCATCAGACTACACTCCTTCAAGCAGTAAAACTGAAATGTTTTATAGAGGCATGATTCAAAAAAGGGACTTTCACAGTAGCATGGCTGCTTTCTGCTCTTAAAGGGACAGGTCATTCAAAAATGAAAATTATGTAATTAATTATTTACTCCTCTATACACTATTATTAAACATGCATGCTGTTTTTTTATGTTAAACAAAAAAGGATAAATGCATAAGAATCACAAATATTTTACATTAAATTGTTTTCATTCACAAAAATGTCAGATAAGGACTGAAAAGGTTAAAAAAAATGCATCTGTTGTAAACAAGCCTCCTGATACATACAAAAGCAGTTTATATACACTACACATCATAAACATCTTAAGTACATTTTCTAAATGTCTATTTAACTTCTGACAGGGGAAAAATACATCTTTCAGATGAAATGTGTGCAATGAATAGACGTCTCCTAGATGTATGTGTTCCATCAACTCAAAAAATTTTCTTTAAAATGTTTTAATAATATTGTGCATTTGGTTGCGTAACCTATGAAGAGTTTTTTTGTTTTTTAAACATTTTATTTTAAAATTCTCATTTTCTATTCAATAATAATAGAAATAAGAGCAAATGTGTTTGGAACCAAGAACTGATTCCATAAATAAATGAAAAAATTAAATACCGGAACCATATGATGCTCACCGCAGTGAAATAATAGTTTCCTGCACTACAACACTACTGAATCTACAGCACGAAACAGACAGCATGTCCAGTATAGCCCGACTCCTGAATGAATGATTCTTACAATTTGACTCTTTTTAGTGAATCAAACAGATAAAGCACACTCAATGTCCAACTCCTTCAAAAAAAGTATCTAATGATCCAGATCTTTTTTTAACTCAAAATATAGTATAGTATACCAGTATAAACTCAACCATGTAGTCCGATTCCCCCAAAAAATTATTTAAAGATACACATGCATAAGTCGGATTATCTCTTCATCTGGATTTTTTCCCCATATACAGTTTCTTTTTTTCTGGTGTATGAAATTAAACTTGAACACAGCAGCTTCAGGGCTTATACAGAGCCAACAATTCCCAAAAATGCCCATGCAAAACCTTACAGTCAAAAGTATGTTGTCAAAAATGCTGCATCATCTTCCCTTTTACCACACAAGCACTTAGTACACGCCCGAATGATTAACACAAAATTGTTGCATGACTTAGAGTTGGTTTCGACCCAGTCAGACATTATATAACTGCTGTAATTCAGTCTTGATGAATCAGGGGAATATGGTAGAGAAACGTCTGGGTTACGTGTGGTAACCCTCGTTCCCTGAAGCAGGGAATGGAGACGTACGTCGTGACCGATGACTTCAAGTGAAACTAAACGAGCCAATGCACACTGGCCACAACAGATCTGGCGACAGGACCATATGCAATCGAGACGTTCCCTATCAGTCGGTCACTCTCGGCATACGTCGTGACCGACTAGTAGGAATCCCTACCATAGCACCACAGCTGCTGACCCAATCTATCTTGCCCCTTCTTGCCTGGAGGGACAATAGGAGGGGGCTTACACAGATTTTATCTGTCACTGTTGTACTGTGATAATCCTTACAGTCAGATTATTGGATAACGATTTGTCAACCGAAAATGCCTGCAGGTCCCCTACCCTCTTGATAGAGGCTTGTGCAACAAGCAGCAAAGTCTTCCTGGAGAGAAACTATAAGTCTGCTGATTGCAAAGTCTCAAAGGGAGCATCCTGAAGTGCTCGAAGCACTAGGGAAAGGTGCCAAGAGGGTAAGGAGGGGGGTGGATGAGGCTTTAACAGTCTCGCCCCCCTAACCTGATGACCAGGTCATGCTATTCTACTGTTTTGCCATCTATATGGTCAAGATAAGCTGAAATAGCGGCAGCATGTGCTTTGAGGGTGGAGGGAGACAGCCTTCGAGCCTCCCTCCTGTACGAGGAGCATGAGTTCTAGGAACCAAGTCCGGGTGGGCCAATTGGGAGCCACTAGAAGTACCTGCTCCCCGTCCTCCCTGACCTTGCACATGGTCTGTGCAAATAGGCTCACTGGGGGAAATGCATATTTGTGGAGGCCCCATGGCCAGCTGTGTGCCAGTGCCTCCGTGCCGAGTGTTCCCTCGGTCAGGGACTAAAACAGCTACAGTAGCAGTGGGAGGTCCCTGAGGAGGCAAAAAGGACTACCTGAGCCTCCCTAAACTCTCGCACGAGGTCCCTTTGTTCACATAAGTGTGCTAGTATGAGCCAGTCATTGAGATAGTTGAGGATGCGAACACCCTGTTCTCTCATGTGAACAAGGGCCCCCTCCGTGACTTTCTTGAAGACACGGGGAGACAGGGACAATCCGAAGGCCAGGACCTTGTACTGATATACCCAACACTCAAACGCAAAGTACAGAAACGGCCTGTGTTGAGGAAGAATTCAGACATGAAATTACGCGTCCTTCAGGTCGATCGCTGCAAACCAGTCTCGGGGATGGATGCATTCGAAAATGCTTCTCTGCTTGAGCATTTTGAACGGTAACTTGTGGAAACGCAACTTGTGGATACAAAACTCGCAAGTCCAAGATCAGTAGTAACCCACCACTTTCTTGGGTACAATAAAGTAGGGACTGTAGTACCCTGACCTCATTTCGGCTGGAGGGACCAGCTCTATCGTGTCCTTCGCCAGTAGGATCTCCGCCTGCAAGACATGGGCATCTTACCAGGCGTAAAAACAGCCTTTCAACGATCTCACTGTGCACCTTACCAGCTGTGAAAACAGCTCAGTTTTTAAAACAACAAAGGAGAAAGAGAGAGAGAGAGAGAGAGAAGAGAAATCAACCCACTGCCACGCTATAACACCCGCACCAGCCACGAGAGATCCTCCTGTTAGAACTCGCCTATTTCACACTTTTTGTAGATAACAACATTGAAGTGCTCGGCTCCGAAGCAAAAAGCTGAAGTGCAATCGCACCTCTGCTCATTATATACCTACGCTGCGTGGCTGAACAGCTGATTGCATGCCAATAAGCATTGGCTTGTTTAGTTTCACTCGAAGTAGATTGGCCTCTCTAGTGAGATTCCAATTTGTCAGTTACAAGAGTGACAGACTGATAGGAAACTGCGGCTGTCTGAACCACAACCTCCCTACACATTTCAGCTATCATTCAAAGGCCTGACCTTCTCCATCACAGCATCACCAGTATTGAAGGAGTGGAGTAATTACTGCAGCTAACTATGATAAATTGACTGCCTAATTAAACGGGACACTTAAACAAACAGTCTCTTCATTAATCAGTCATGTTCACGGTTTTCCACTTTCAAGTGGGCTCTGGCAGCCATTTGTGGTAATTACACTCTTTTCCATGACTGGGATTTGCCACTTAACGCTGAGGGGTGCACCAGGCGTGAGTTCACCCAGCCTCCTACTCTTCTGGGTGGTTTTGCTCTAGCATTGCCCTTGAGCTGGGCGGTACATATGGACGACATTATCCCTCCTATTTTAGTATAGCGTTAAGGAGCTAAATTGTGCAAAGAGCAGAGCACATTCTCGTCATGCATAGACCTCTAAAAGAGGAAAATAAATTGTTTGCATTTCAACCACACAGTAATTACAATCATAGAGAATTATTTGAGTTGATAAGTTTGGTGAATTGTGTGAAGTTGAACTACTGCAATATTCAAATATTGCTTTTTATAAAAATAAAATAAAGCTTTTTTTTCCACTAATTAAGATACCTGCATTGCCTAAGAGCCTCCAGAGTTAAATATTGCAATAATGGTTATGTAATGATGTAAACTTTAAATATGAGACAGATTTGAATTATCTTTAAAAAAAAAAAATAGGGTCATCATTAGGCTCCATTCAGATCAGTGTTGGTTTACTTCAGTTCAATAACTGTGTAAATTTAATCAATTATGAATCAAGTTCATAAGGAATAAGCAGCTTTACAGAAGACAATAGTGGCAAAAAAATATTGATAAAAATATCGTTCTCAAAAGAATAGGTAAATATATTCAATCAACATGAATTAAATAATGCTATTTTTCTCCATTCAGTGTTTGGTCTCATCTCATTTATGTTAATGTTGTGTTTTACTGTGATCACTCCTGCATGATTGTTTTAGATATGAATAAAGTGTTTTTGTTGAATTCTGCTTTGTTGTGCACTCATTACAAATAGCCACAATGGTACACCATCATGTAGGTCAGTAATTACCTAATTGATTTGACAGTAATTACCTAATTGCAGTAAATACATAGAAGTCTTGTTTTAACTCAAAACATCAAATTGACAGTCACAAATTAAAATTGTGTTTTAGAAAATGTATTTTTCTGAACACATGAGCAACTAATATAATTGACATAGCCGAGGCTCACATCCAAATTGCCATATGAAGGAATAAACCCATTTCATTGAAAATATACCAAACCACTGACTAATTTAATAATATGACTGATGGGTCTGTGGGTGTAAATAAGATGAAAAGGATGGAAAACACTGATGTAAGTGCTAATAACACTTTGCTCTTTACTGAAATGACAACAATTGCTGCAGGTTTAGTAAGCAACACAGCTCTTAATCCAGTATTACATGTTTTGCAATGCAAGATACCAAGACAATAGAGGTAAAACACAATACAGGACAGAAAGAATTATGCTACTGACCCATTTTTCTCATCAAATCAACCCAGACTAAAAAGGGTCAAACTGTACTTAACCCAGGTTCATTAATACCTGGTAGGGAGAGAGAGAGAGTGGCAGCAGATGGTACCGAGGCTGCAGTGACACAGACACTCAATCACACTTCATGTTTGGCTCCAGACACCATTCCGACAACCAGGACACAGTTTGGCCCGTATCTGCTCACTGCATTTTATTCCCATATACGTCACTCCCACGGTTAACCTACATAGACCCTGATTAAATGAAAAGCTGGTTATTGATGTTTGACATTTTCAGCAGTGGAACTGACAGTTCCACCATCCTTGAACATCAACTGAAAAAATGATTACCTTTTGAAGCTTTAAATCTTCTCTTAATGGGCTCAGTGTGAGCACAAATGGATGAGAGCATAACGGAGCAGTAGAACGATCAGACGTTTCATCTTTTGAAATGCAGTTTTGGGATCGGACATGCCACGTCTTGTGTCCTCCTGCTGACATCAAACGGCTGATAGGAATCAGATGCAAGTTTGAGATGTGTCGTGGGAAATGCTGAAGTGTTCAGCTATTTCATGAGAAATCATTGCGGTATTAAGTACGTTCGAGGCAATCCAAAAATATTGCCCGTCTTTAAGCCCTTTTAAGGAAGCAGAAAAAAAAAGATTTTACACATTTAGAAGCAATGAAATGTGATTCTTACTATGTCAGTGACATAATGACAGACCAGACATCTTATTGAGGAAAATATATATTTTCATGTGTAAAAACCCATTTATATTTTGTGTTAAACATATGAATATCATATGAAATATTATAAGCCTACACATTTCAACATTGACTGCCCAAAAGATATTGTAAAATCTTTTCAATAATAAAAATATGACAGAAACACACAATACGTATATTAAATACAAATTCTTCTATTGCATTTAATCACAATGATAACTAACTGTTAGGAATTATTAAATAGACTCTTAACCTTACTAGTAGAGATCTCTTCTTGTCTGACTTCACACTACTGATCATGAATCCTTACTATCCTGTATCTGTTTATTTCCTGATTTTTTTTTTCTGAGGACATAAAGCTTTAATAATGTGTGGACTGAATCTTTAAGAGCAAATACCATCTTAAATCTCACATCATCTGGAATTGGTTACTTTAGGAATAATATTATGAAATAACACTTACTGGGGATTGGTGCCGTAAGGTTGCATTTATATGAGCAACATATAAAGATGTTGGATAAATCCTTTGCCTGGCACAGGGAGAGTAGATGGAGTTGTTTTGGGGGCCCAGGCTCTTAGAGGGGTATCCCTGTTTAGGAGGCAAAGGCATTGGCATGGAGCTGAATTCAAGTGTGCCAAGAGAGCAGCTTGAATCTAAAACCCTTCCCAGCCTCCATGACTACTCATTCCACTATGAAGCATCAGGCACTGGCGGCAGCCATGACGGACTTGGCAGCTGTTGGGGACATGGATGGCGTGCCTGAAAGACAAGAGAGCGAGAAAAGGAGAGAGAAAAGAAACATTCTTTGGCGCAAACAAACAGAGTGAATCTCTGTCCTGTCCATACTGTCATTGTCAATCTGAAACACAAGACAATTCTGACTTTTTTTCCCTCCTCCATTTTGTCACTTATGGAGTTTGGGTTCCACTGTCGCCTCTGGCTTGCTTAGTTGAGGACAGTTAACAGTCAACAATATAATTGATCTGACTGTACTGATGCTGTATGAGAACTGAACTGAGCTGGACAATGACATAATTTTTTAGCAGAACTGCTTTATAGCCGAATTGAACTAATTTAATAATTGATCATCTTTATATGGAACTGAATCAAAACTGAACTGACTTCAGCTGAACAACAGATGAAATGAATTATTTTCCTGTAATCACAATAAAGTTGCTTTGAAACAACCTTGATCATTGGCTCTTACCTTTGAGAAGAGCTGTAAAAAAAAAATCCAACAGTATTTTGTATGATAACTTACAGTGGATGTCAAACTATAGTTTGTATACAGTTTTGTAAACTGTATACAGTCAGAGAGACTGGTGAGATGTCGTTTAGAACTATTCAGAATCTTATGATAATAGATGTTCTCATATCATTTCATAGCAGATTTATGATTTTTCGCTTTAATATCTCACTTCTTACCAAAATTACAATTTCAGTAAAAAGTGTCTCATCTTAACCCACTTGCCTGCATATGTGAATTTAATAGAGTTGGACTGTTCAATCTCTGGAAGAGGATGGCCTCTCAACGTTCTCCTTCCAGCAGGCCAGACAGAGAGCTGATTCCCAGGCAACTTATTACCATTCTTCATGAGTGAAATTCCCTACCGATATTTACAGGTCAGCTATGGCATTGTTTCCGCAGCTGGAGCTGCTTGTTCATGCAGACTTTGAGACACGCAAGAGCCTTTCCACATGTATTCTATCACTCTCTGCCAGTTTTCCCCCTCAGTATTTCTTTTAAAATTCCATCAGGATAGATCACCGTTTGGAAACAACCTAAAAAAGATCTACTGCCAGCCCCCATGATGAAGTCTCCCTCCCTGATATGGCTCATTCTCAGCACTGCAAGTGGTTAATGGCTGTTTTCTTTTTTTGCTGTCTCTCACTATACCTCTTAAAACCTTCACATGGTAATGATTTTCAGTGTCTGGTTTGATCTGGTACCTCTGCGGCCCCCATCTGGAACAGTCTAGTCTAAACTGAGAGTTTTCCCTTTGATTCAATCCTCAGAGAACCATGCATGGGTGTTGCTCATTTATATGTCTAGATTGTTTTATTTGAACCTAGGAACTGCAGGGTAGCACTGAATGTAGCATGTGAATTCAACTTATTGAGTGTTGTTGGGAGTGAAACATCTGCGATGAAAGGGTTTGATGCCACTTCACTCAGGGGGACAAAAAATATTTACACACATGACCACAGGACATTATCAGATTAGTGTATGAAGTAACACCTTGAGTTTTCTCAAGTAGGGCATCATACTCCTCCAATCACACTTTCCTGTCACTGTCACAAGATCTAAAGTTAGTCTAGTCTACAGTCATTTTCTAATATGCTTTTTGTGATGTCATGACATTAACTACAAGTAAACAGTCTAAAGCAGAGAACCAGAGGATTAAGATGTGAGATCCTGCTACTGAGAACACTCTCTTTGTGCAAACATTTACATGTTAATGAAGCTCTTGTTATACAGTACAAATGGGTAACAGTTAGTTCAACTGCTATTTAAGAGACCTTTAAACAGTTTTTGTTTCGTCGTCTTAGACTAAACAAACAAAGTAGACAGTGTCAAATATGCAGACACTGAAGCTACTCAGAGCAGAATGACTATTATATGCAAACAGACATTACTCTAACAGAAAGAACAGAGTGTGAGTTTTGCTGTCTCCCGCATCCTCTTATTTGATAGTTATGTAACAGGAGATCCTGTATTCAGAGAATCATGAGTTAAAAAAGGAAAAACTCTACTTTAAAACTTTAAATATGCTTCCTGTGATCTGCACCAAGGGCAATGAAGCCCAAGCAAAACTGTGAAAATGTTCCCAAGATTTGTCAAAGAAATTTTCCATGGCTTTCTGTAGCTCAAACAGTAGAGCACGTCACTAGTAGCAATGCCAAGGACAGGTTCAATACACAGGGAATGTATAAACTGATAAAAAAAAATTCAATGCAATTAGTCGCTCCGAATAAAAGCGTCTTCCAAATGCATTAATTTAAATTTGTAACAGGGATTTGTAGAAGTGCATTTGAATGTCTTCACAATAACAGTTTCACACCAAACAAGGGACCGTTTACAAAAGACTATTGTATTTGTCCCCATGTGAGACTTATTTAGCAGTCTACAAAGACGGCACCCACATAGGACATGCCCAACAACCACATCACCCAGCTGGAATGAGCCATTCGGTCTCGTTGGTGTCCCACTGATCGCCCTCTGGGTGAAAAGATTACTGATATGACATGCTGCAACCTACAATGCAACAATATTGCTAGCATCTCTACCGCTTCCAACAGTCAACATCGCCAACAATATTACTAAAATAAAATGGGCATATTAGGATACAAATTTTCCACAGATTCTGTGTGGGTCTGTTTGAAACAACTGGTTTAAAAAGTCATGTTTACGGAGCCAAAAAGCGGATACACCTCATGTCCTCTGCTAGCACATGCTGAAGAAACAAACACGGATTTGCCTTGAAGTTACTTGAAACATGACTTCAATTCATCACAGCAAAGTCTGTTGAACCTCCTGAACCTGCAACAGTTCCTCCATCAATAACACATTTCTACTGTTGTAAGCCAAATTGGACCCATTTCTCTCATAAAAAGTATACACAGAAACTCCCAGCCTTCACCATTTTGAAAATATTACAGGCAGGAATGTGCTGTTCCAGACACCCAAACAGCACACTGTTCCAGCCAAGCCGCATACTTGAGATGAGTGACCTCACATTGAAGCGCCAGCGCTCTGTGTATGCAAACACATTTCCATGGCAACCAAGAAGTCGGGATGACACTGGGAACATTGATATGAAAATCTACTCTATTACACACAGCAACTCATTTACCTTGGGCTCAACTCTAGCTGAAGATCTCTAAACTAAAACAACTGTCAGAAGAGATGCCATTTTCTTGGAACAAATTTTCCTTGTTCTCGTCTCGCTTCGTTATGTCTACAGATAAAGTTTCCAGTGTTTATTTCGGGAGAAATTAATAAAACGCTTACGGACATCAACAAAATGAGTTACTGAAGAGAAACTCTTTCAAGCAGGGAAATAAGACAAAGCTTGTTTGTATTGTGACTATCATCAAATTCAATTTCAGTCTAGCCTCTGGTGTTTGAAGGAGTATTTTTTGTAAATAGTGCACTTAAAGCTGCATTCCGTAACTTTTGGCGCTCTTGTGGTTAATAAACAACTGCATGTGTCTAGCCGAAGAACATGGTAGCTGGGCAACTCCGAAGTGGTACGACCCAACCAGTCTAAAATAGTCTGAATATAAACACTTATTATAAGTGTACCATAGTGATTCAGGATAAGACAAAAACACGGTTTGGAAAATGGATTCATATAATGAGACTGCAGCTTTAATCACTTGACAAACCTGTTTTTCTGTGAAATGTTATCCAGTTTTACATTTAATACTGCATTAAAAGCAAGACAGACAAATCAAGATTTATCCTTTAATAATTTTCAGAAGTGAAAGAGTATGGGCCTTTCTCAATCTGTTTTTTTTTTATAACGTCATCTTTTGTGGCCCAAGTACTGTCCCAATAAGTTTGCATTTTGGCAAGAACGGTTAAAGGAGCTGTATGTAAGATTGTGGCCAAAACTGGTACTGCAATCAGTTTCAAATTACTGTAGAGCGGTGTATCCCCTACTCCTCCCCCCTGACTCAAGGTTGCAGGATCCAACATTCATTCTATCCCACACGTTTGTAGCTGCAGCTGTGCTAACTAGAGCAGAGCTGGCAACCCGAATGCTGCAATACTACTGACTTCATGATTGGTAGATCGGTGGAGGGTGGAGCATCAGACCAAAACACAAAATGACAGTTGAGGGTTGCAACTTCACTTTTTAAATGACAACATCCTGGCCAGACTACTGTTGTCAGTGATATAAGTATTTAAAAATAACATGATTTCGGAATGTCTAGTGATATATCAGGTCCATTTTATGATTATTTTAAATACATTTCTTACATACAGCACCTTTAAAAATCCCAGATGTGTTCTTGACACACCCATTTGACAGAGGATGCATCGATGGGTAACTTGTGTGAACTTGACGGCAGAAATATCCTAGCATTCAATTCGGCATTCAAGGAAGGAGTGGCAAGTCAATACAGTAATTCGTTTTTCTACAATAACGTATGCTATTTAAATCACTAAATTCATAGACGTTTGCTGACAGACTTGTTTTCCCCACAGTCAAGAGATCATTACAGCCTGGCTGTTATAGTCAATTCTCATTACGTTTGGGTACTGCAGACGGTGTCTGTGCAGGGTATTATTGTGCAATACCAGCAAGAACACATTGTATCAAACTATCAGCAGCGTTTACGTGCTCGTCACCTTATGAGTTCATTCTTCCAAGAACTACTAGCAAGAGCGTTCTCCCCAAGAACACAAGTTTGTTCTTTGCATTCTTGGTTGAGAAACACCCTAGATTTAAATGTTTTAAAGTGATACCATGCAGGAATTTTGTTTTTGTCAAACAGCGACCCCTAGAGTCACAATATAGTGTCGTATATGCCACTCACGCAGAGAGTGACGTGTTATAGTATAAAATAGAACATTGTGTTTAATTAGTCGTTTAATGAGATCTAATATGTTGTTAGTGGTCAGAATTTTCACGCGATTAAATACATACATCCGACTATTATCCCCATGTACTTTAATGGTCCAGTGGCAGAACTTTTGCCAAGCGTGCCAGAGGTTTTAATCCGCACTAGCAGTATAGTTTAGCCTTAGTTTATCCTCATCAAAACCAATTGTTTATTAGTGGTTGTATATCAGGCAGGGACACATTTTTTGTGCATTAGGTTTAGGTAGGTTGTGTGAGAGCCACCATTCAACCCAAAAGAAGTCAACCATTTCAATAACTCCAAAGCTGTTCAGTTAAGCTAAAAAAAAATATATATAAAACGCCGCATGGGATCCCTTTAAGAGTCATCCTGCACTGCACAGATTTCCATCCAATCAAATTGCTCTCTAGAATGAGAATGTCCCGCCCTAATACCATTCACAACTAGCAAATCAAGATTAATGTCTGTACAATCAAAATGTGAATTAAGTTCTTTTTTTTTAATTCCACTAAGAACACATTTTAATAAGAAACAGAAAAAAAAAAATCAATTAAGTAAATATGCAAATGAAATAATGAACAGACCATTTTCATGGGGATTAAGGGCTGTAAAAACCAAAAAGAGAAGAGATGTCAATTATAATAAACTTTATTAGATAGTTACCAATATTATCTACATCACTGAATACAAAGAGAATGGTGGTCTGCAGGCAGAAAGGGTTTAAAAACAGGGAACCAAACTATCCCGCTAATGCTTAGCAAAATGGCTGCCAAACAGGAACTACATTTACACATCTAAAATACTAGAATGGGGGGAGGGAAAATAATTGGCAATCTTACATCCTCTGAATCAAGACTTTAAAATAACAGAGCAAGAAACATCAACATTTGCCTGCGTGCCACTTAACATTAAGTCATAGACAAGGCACCACACAGCAGTGTCACTATTCAATCCCTGCTTTTCTCAAATCATCAACAGGTTAAAAACAAACACTCCTCAATAAAATTGGCAAAAAGTAATTGTGGGAAGGGTGTTCACAGGTTTTAGGGGCCATTACAGAAAGCAAGCTATACAACCGTTTATTGATTAATGTATGCTACATAGTTTCACAGTGACGCTATCTTTAATTTAATATAAAAATGACTTTAAATCATGGCTTTCTCTTAATATACCAGTATCATGAGCCAGGCACTTCAGATATTGCAGTGTTAACAGAAGTGAGGGACTTGTCGAGAGATTAAAAACAAGCTAGCATAACGCGCTAGCTGTGTTTGTTTCCATGAATGTTAGCCTCTCAACTCCCCCTCACAGACATCAGACTTTTTCCAGGCCAGACAGTCAGAGTAACAGCTAAAACCAGGCTATTTTTAACCTGCAAAGAGTGAGCAGCGGAAGACATCACCTTCCCATTGTGTGTCGACTACTTGCTGACCTGTTAACTGTGGCCAAGGTTCGGAAGTTGACTCAGCTACATTATTATACGGACCGCAAGGGGAAGGACAATTGAAAAACGTATAAAAATGTCAATTAAAATAAAAACTTGCTGGTTGTTAAGCCTAAAAGTGTTGAGAAGGTAATGTATTTTGCATTGCCTGCAAAGAGTCACTATATGGACCCTCAAATTAATGACGTGATACAAGAAAGGTGCCGACAACTCAAAAAAAAAAAAAAAAAAATATAAAAGGAAAAGGCCTTGACAAAGTTGAAGTTTCACTAAGCCATGATTAGAGAGAAGAAGGGTTCTTGTTTTCATATCTGCCACAGGATTCCAGCGAAAGCATCCGGTTGGACATCCAGTAAATGAGCGAAGCAAGAGATGTTGCCACACTTGATCCTGAAAGCATCAAGCATGAGACACCATTGGTCTGATTTGTATAAAAACATATTGTTGGTACTATACCCAGTGACAGAACATGGCATTGAAACCAAACCAAAGATGTAATGAAACAGGCTTGCCAGAGTGAAGATTAATCCCAGAGAGAAACAGAGGTGGATGCTATGCCTTGAATGGTTGTAAAGGCACTACTAGAATCATTGGTAGAGCAAGTAGTTCTTAAGGGAGGCAGGTAAGGGCAGTCCATGGATTTCACTCAGTCGCTCTCTCCCCAACGCGACCCGTACCGAGCGTCTACAGAGGTCCATTAATGGCAGAGGTTCAGCTACAGGCAGAGAGAGAGAGAGAGAGAGAGAGAGAGAGAGAGAGAGAGAGAGAGAGAGACACAGAAATTCATTAAAAACAAATCACTCAAATAATTTGTAAACTTGTAAATCCCAATGTAGGCCGTCTTTCCCATTAAGATTATGATGGGGTTGTGTGTCAGACTGGGTGTTTTAAATCACTCATGTTCTGACATTCTGACACATAAGCATGGTACAAGCCCAAAAGCTTGAGCAAATGTTAGGAGTGCCAGGAGTCTGTCGTGGCATGAAGAGCGAACAAGCTTATTCTTAGTATAGAATGTTTGGTAATATGATAAATAAAGAATGCAAAGATCTTTGATATTTGGGGTTCTTCAACCTTGGGCACTTTGTCTCAGGGGTTGAACTAAATTAACTAAAAGAGTAACAAGCATTTATATTTTTGAAAGTGCTTAAACACGTAGTTTGAGATGGAAGAAATTAAATAGTGGGAATTTATGGCTTTCTAAACGCTGAGTGCAAGATTTTATTTTAGGTTAGGGAAATCAAACGACCGCGGATATGGAATAGTCCCAGCATTTGCAAACTGAAGTTCTAACTGATGTTCGATTTGGTTTTCTAAAATACTACATAGGCAAAATGCCAAATCAAATATTTGTGTATGGATTACAAAACTGACAAAAGCGATTCATCAGCTGATGTAGAGATAAAGACTTGGGTTTAAAGTTTTACAATTACAGAGAGAAGAAATTGTGGCCAACAAAGAAAAAAATTCAAACAGTGTGCACCTGGCTTAAAATATTACAAGTTTCCTCATAGGTCCCATTTATTCCAGCCATAAAACACCAGTAAGTACTTTGAATTTCTGAATGGTTTCCACACAGCACCACCTGCACGGATGTTGAGATTACTTCATAAAACGCACACTTTTGCAAATGAGACACAGGGGAAACCAAACAGATTGAGGTAAGGGATAAATAACAGAACATTTATACCTCTGTTGACCACAAGCATGACAAAGAATGCATTAGACAGATACAGAAGGAAGCCAAAGCCTTGGAGTCAGAGGTTGAGTAATACTCTGGCTACTATTATCACACACATACGGGAGGAGAATTCTCCAAAAATGGGAACACCTGTATCCTGAACCGATGCAGTAATGCAGCACCAATACTTCTCAAAGTCAGACCTTCATTAAATGTTGCTACACATGGCTCACTCGGGAAAGAGGTTTAAGAGTCATTTCATCATCTAATGGCATTGAAAACATCAAGGTGATAAAAGGTATTCCTTTGGAAAGGCCATCATTAGTGGCCTAGAGACTGCTTCCTCTGAGCGTAAGGCAGGTTACAGCTGACCTGAATCCTGAGAAGCCCAGACATTAGTAAGTCTGGCCCTCACCTGCATCCTTTCATTATATGACCACAGAATGATAACATTATAAGAATGCCCTCCAAAACTGACTCATAACAGCATACTGGGTTGAGGAAATGAGTCAGATTGGCAGAAACTACAAGCAAAAAAGCAGAAATTGAACGTATGTGGACTAACCTCGAAAATCCAGCTGTATTCTTAACTCTCCTTATTAGCTAGGTTTGTTAGTTAGATTGTTCTGTAGATGTTCTCATTTTAATATATTTATTTAATTTAGCACATTTTAGTTCAGCACTGTTTTACTTGATAGGGGATTAAAACCAAACATAACACTCCATTTAAAAAAAGACAAATCGGTTGAATAGGCTATCGGCATGCATGGTCAAACCTAAATATCGGTTGACCTATTAAAAAGCACATCATCCGAACTTGTTTAGCATTGTTAGCTTTTCCACTCTCAGAAGAAACCAAGATAAAAAAAAGAAATAAAACCATGTACCAGTAGTCAAGCAATAAGTTTTTTTTTTTTTAAATGGCTGATGCAAAAATCAAAGACAGATTGACTGCCATTGCAAGGGGGCCCGTTCCTAAAATATATATATATATAAAAAATAAAAAAAATTAAAAAAAAGCAGCTATTTGTGTATAAAGACTAATTTTACTATGCCATTGGGAACATTGTCTACAGTTAATTTGACTTGCAATGTGAATTTATATCAAATACATTGTGCAAATATTATCTCTAAAGCTGATTCAGAGCAATATTGCCATAAATAGCAACAAAACTTACATTTTTAAAGTAAGTTTACACATCTCTATCTTAAATAATTTCTTGTTGGATGTCAATAAAATAAAATGAAAACATTTATATCAAATTTACCACAAGCACTCAATTTTAAAAACCCTGATCTAGAGAACATGTTGGCTGATATGAAGAATCTGATAGTTTTCATAAAGGAAAAGCTCAGTTTTGATCTATAATGGAGAATGTCTGTTTACATGTTCCTGATCAGGCAGCAGTGGAATCAGCTCAAGACGCATGTAATACTGAAAGAGCAGAGCAAAGCAGACAGTTTAATGATTAGCTTCCAGGAAGTGTTCGAGATAATGAATGATGTCATGTACACAGGTTTCCTGTTTACAAACATCACAGGGTGCGTGCGCATACCAAAGGCAGAAAGCCAGATTGGTGAGCTCAGCTGGTCCGCTACTGCAACAACCTTATAGTACTGCAGATTTCCTTATTGTTTGTATATAACTGCTGACTCAAAACGTGATTTTAGTTGGATCCATTTGGCGGTCTTTAATTTTGCAGGGTTACTGTGATATGTATGAATCATCATGTTAGGCTAGTTATGTAATAGCCAATGTTAGTAGAACAGGATCTACTGGCCAGACCGAATTTGCCTTTATAAAAGCTTTCCTTAAGCTTTTGACATCTAAGAGGTTATCATATTATAAGAACATCCTGTAAGTTTCAGAACTGAAAACATCCTTGTTAGTCCAATAAAAGCTTTTATTGACACCAGGCTTAGCAAACGACTTGTTTTTCAAAGTGGGGAACTATGACGACAAAGAGGATAGAACACCACCCCCGCAGAATAAGATCCACGCCTACTTCAACACGGCCGGTTTAGCCCTGCCCACCGACTCGTGGATTACACGCATAGCTAAATAACATAGGCCTACCTCGTGATGACAAACCGGATCGAGCTACTGAGCAATAAACATGCCGTTTACAAAGTATTGTTCCACTGGTTGTGGAAGAAGACAGTCGCTGCATAAGCTTCCTCTGGATTCCAATAGGACTGCATAGTTAAACTTTATTTTTAATGACGTTCCAGCTGAGAGAAAAACACTGTCCGTCTGTTGTTCGCTTCATTTCACTGAGGATTGTTTTGTAAACAAGACTGGATTTGCAGAATGATTACGAGTAGGGGTGTAACGGTACATGTATTCGTATTGAACCGTTTCGGTTCGAAGCTTCCGGTTCGGTACGCATACAAACCGAACGTTTGCTACGCATACAAACCGAACGTTTGCTTGGACCATTTTTCCTACCGGCAAAATTCGTGCTGACGCGGCCAACACAACTTTGCGCAACATCAAATGGCAAGCGTAATGAATGCAGAACGAAACTGCGCTATAAATGTGCTTCACGGATCGTTTATCAGTTCGGACCAGCAACATCTGTGCAGCGCGAGCCGATCTCGACCAAGCGACACTGTTACTACACAGCGCTAAGAGATCCGGTAAAGAAAACATTTGAATTCGCCACTCGGGTAATAACATCGCTGCGAGATCTAGTGAGATGCATTCACATTTCTCCGTTATTAACCGCAGATCTCTATTAGATCAAACAGCGCTGTCATGGAAACCAGGAGAAACATTGTGCCGTGAATGAACTTTACGTCCACAGACCAGCAACATTCACCATGGATTTAATATAGTAACACTAACTGGAACCAGTTTGGCTGGAATGGTGAAATGCTTTCAAGTACTTCACACATCTTTTACCAGCACTTCAAAATTCAAATATTATATAAATAAATATATATTTAAATGTTATTTTTAATGTGATGACCAAAACATTATTTGTTCACCCTTCAATGACCCCCATTTATAAACCTGAAAGTTTCAAGATCTAGGAAAACTCACACTTATTTAAAAATATTTTTTCTTTAAACAAATAGGAAATTTCTCTTGCATTTCTTTCTTTTTGCTGTATCGAAAACGTACCGAACCGTGACTATAAAACCGAGGTACGTACCGAACCGTGATTTCTGTGTACCGTTACACCCCTAATTACGAGTAAAGAACAGTGCTGTGCCGTCTATATTGGAACCGATAGGAATGGTGCAACACACGGACTCTGGGTCGAACATATATGGGCGAATCATTCCGGTTAACATTGGACGTTTTCAAACATTGAACGTTTAATTAAACTTTGAAAATTTCACCCCCTCTCCCATTTGGAACATTTACAACATAACTATCAATCAAACAGCACAGCAGCTGGGTTGTTTTGATTAAGTAATAACAAAAGAAATACAGGTTACTTAAAGTTCATTCGAAACATGTTTATGGTTCATTTCAGCTGAGGACATTAAAGTTACAAAGACACACCAGCGGGTAAACGAAAATGAGTGCTTTGCGGAATGTGCGGAAATGCTTAGACAGACGTTACGCAAGGAGAGTATCAAAATAAAAGGTACCTCAGATCAATATTTTACATGTGGCATTGATGCATCGTATCGTTAGATGTTTGATAGATGCATTGATCCATATCCATGTATTGTTACACCCCTAGTTTCGCAGACCACTACAAATGTCTGTCCCCACTACAAAAATCGTGCCCCAATTAAGGGTATAGGGGGCGATTTTATCAGGTAAATTGAGCTGGCTTAATATAATTAATGAATGAGAAACAAATCCTTCCATAGACACACTAGCTACAGCCACTTTTAATGTTTAACAACCCACAGAGTCAACCTTGATATTCAAGAGAAGGAAGATTGGAGGATCCATGAAAAAACAGACAAATAACAAACAAGTAGAAAGGGTGATACTTACGATCAAGTCCATTGATGTACCGGATTCTAATTTCACAGTGTCCCCACACAGCACTCACTACAGGGTATAGCTTCCTTCCTTTGAGTCCTCTGAAAGCAACCCCTAAATATTGTCCGTCGACCACAAAACTTAATGTCCCCTCGTCCATGTCCAGGACCACCAAAAATGAGTCTGGGACAATAAAGGTCTCATCAGGCTCAAGAAAAGCTGGATACGTCCTACTGGGCTGGTTCTTGCCATCATGATAGAGTTTGTTACGTCCCAGGTCCCAGCCCCAGGACTCGTTATTGTTTCCTACAAGTGCAGTGTATCCTACAGAATGCAGCGGGGCTTCACCCGTCGCCACACCAACAACGGCATGGGTTCCCCGCTGGCGCATGGCCCAGCTGATCTCCCACACATGCAGTCCCCGTGTGTATCCCACTCGGCCCCGGATAGCATCTGTACTCTGCGCTACAGGGTGCCGGTGAAATATGAGTTTATTGTCCTCTTTAACAAAGATGTTAAGCGAACGGTCATCGTTGTTCCACGAGTGTTGCACTTGGACATCCTGCAAGGCTGATGGCATGTCTAACAACATATCCAGACGGGAAGGCTTGGTGTAATCTAGGGCCTGCAGCTCTAGCTTGAGAGGCCGAAACGCCGGGTCCCGCATGTCCACAGTCTTTATGCCTCCCGGAACCTTCTGCCCCATGCTCTGGGTGGTCTTATTAGCACTTTACTCCCCCTCTTATCACAAAACGAAGCAAATAACAGAGAAAGAGGGCAGTCAGGGTCCACTCCTTCACCTATGCCCCTCCACCAATAAGGAGGCCAAGGCCACTGTTTTTATGCCAGTGGTTGCTGGGAAACCAGGTCAAAGCAGCTGCTATCACGCTCACCTGGGGAGAATAAAGGGAGAAAAAGACAAAGTTAAATGACTGCAACAAATCAACCTTTTTACGGTTGCCCGTTTTCCAACTACAACAGTATAATCATCATGTTATTTTTAACATTAAAGTTAAAATTATCCAAACTGACCGTGTTAAACATAAAATATTGGATGACCAGTAACTTTTTTTTCTATTAAATTCAGATAAGACTGAGGCATAAAAAAAAAAAAAAAAAAAAAAAAAAAAAAAAAAAAAAAAACACCTGTACACAGCCTTCCTGATCATTTTGGGGGCACAGACTCAATCTCCGGTTTTTATCTAGATTAATGACATCTCTTTAGCCATGCATTTTACATAATACAGCTCATAACCTTGTACTCCAGTAACTTGTACTGCAGTTATATAGGCCTATTACATGCACATGTTTGTCTTTTGCCTTAAACGTTATGAACAGCAGCTACACCAATTTTCCATTTTCTTTTCTGTTTCTGTTCCTCTAACATTGGATGACCCAACACTTGAAAAGAGTTTACAATAACCCCAACCAGGACTTCATGCGACACCAACTCTGAAACAACACACTATTTTGTGATCAGAACTTGTAATAACAGTTTTAAGGAGATTGTTTCTGCCTAAATTGATACATGTTAGCTACACTGCATAATTTGTATTCTTAGAACACCACATTTCTGGAAATATGGGCATTACATGGACAGTCACTTCTGATAAGGCATTTTCTGTAAAGCTGCTTTGAAACAGTGTATAGTAAAAGGCGCTATACAAATAAATGTGAATTACTAGGTTTATTAAACTACTACTATTATTACACAATACAGATCATGAAATGTGTATGTGCATGATGCATGTTTTCCAAGCAGATATTTGGTTTTGTAATAAAACAACATTGAACTTAAGTTACATATTTAGTAAGATTTTAATGAGAAACACTTGATTAGGCACACGTTTGACAAACATACCCTAAGCAAAATAAATCTACTCTCCTCTACAAACTCAGACAAGAGTGGATTGTCAATGGCACAGTAACTATCATTCTGTCATTTGCATGCTCAATGCCTCACTTGTGTGTGTTACAATATGGTTTATTGGTCCAAGGCACTTTTCAGAGTCCCATTATATCACATGACATGCGCATAGGAGAAAATAAATCTCCAGCTTTACCACAAACAACCTGCTCTTCTTGACTGCTTCACACAATGCCCTTTAAAAATAAGGGATATAAAGGAGCGAAAGAAAGACAGGCTATATCCTCTTAAGCTTGTCTAGTCGGAAGATAACAGGAATAGCAATAGAAAGTCTGACTTCAAGAATATATAATACAGAGCCGAAATGTTTTCAGTGAAAAACCGCAAATTCAGGCCAGCAAAAATTCCACCAGACAAGGTCAGTGACAAAAGAGGAAAGTAGGAGAAAAAAAAAAAATTCATTAGACATGCTTAGAGACTAGACATACCAGTGCAGTGTGTGAAATCCCCATATGATGTCCTGGTTTCTAACGCGATTCATGCCCTCTTAAATAACATCACTGTTAAATCGGATATTCAACAATTAGGGCAGTCTACTAGGAGGGAAAAAAAAAGAAAAAAGCTTTATGGCTATCTCCAAAAAAAAAAAAAGTCAAGTCTTCCGTTCTTTCCGTACAGTGCTTATTGAAAACAGCATTTCATAATAAGCTGGTGAAGGGCCCCAAGGGTAATTGAATTGTAGACAAGAGTTCATTGAGGAGCATCTTAGCCCTCTCTCTGATACAAGTAAACAACCTTTCAAATGGGTCACGCCTCTTCGCCGCTGGCCTACCCAAGGCAGAGGAACACCAAGAAGTGGGTGGCAAGTTTGTGAATGCCAAACAATACAGTCTTCAATGGCTGTCCAACCTTTAGAAAGTAGGAAACATGTTAATTTGCACACTCTAGGCAGTGAGCAATTAAGCTTTGTGGCAAAGCACCAACACACAGACAACAGCCTTTTACAGATCTGTTAGAACCCAGTGACTATTTTAAATGAGATATCGCATTATTGCATGATACACAGGGGCAGGGTGACCTCATCCTGCAGGGTCATCTCCACTCTTTGCATGGTTTTTTAAAAGACACTGCTTGGCATGTGAGGGGACCACTTTTAACAGTTTTGATAAGTTAAATTTTTTTGGTGGTTTATGGGGAGGGACTTTGCAGGTGGTTTGCGGACCACTTCTGTGTAGAGCTGATTGAAATGCGTGATGGGGGGGTTCTGGTGGATTTGTTGGGCCTGGGGAACAGTGGTGGCTTTTGTCTTGTCCACATTTAAGACTTATGCAAAACTGGGCTTCCCGAGACTTCTAGTTGCTTGAAATCCGTTCAGCACAGTCTTCTTGTTCGTTAACATTGGCCGTTTCCACCGTCGGGCCGAACGGAGCTGGAATGGTTACGGTTTCCGTGTGTCAGATTCGCAGCAGATCTTTGGAATGTATACAAAACACGTACCCAACCTTGCACCTACTTGGATGCAAATATGTACCTCCCAACTCAAAGTTTCCCTACATGCTTTGATTCAATCTTGAACATGTACGATTTTAATGAGAAAACACCCCTTTGATTTTCCTGATTCAGCTTGCGCTTTACACAAATAAATCTACCCTGCTCTAAAAAGTGAGACAACAGTTGTTTTATTAGCACAGGAACTGTATTCTGTCAGTTGATTGCTCAATGACCCTGATGATGGCATTGTGTGAGCATGTCAACCAGTGGAGGTTTTGTTTGTATAGAAGCAAAATCTCTACAGGTTGACATGCTCACAATCAGGGTAATTTCTCCTCTCAAAAGTTGCAGCATGTATTTGCAAGATGACGGACACTACTCTGAAATGGGGACATTACCTTCGACAGGTTTTAATCATGATACTGAGGCATCTGGCAGGCAGCTGTGACTGAGGGGCAAAGCAGGAATGAGAAAGTAGATGACAAATCATGGTGTCAACCCAAATGTCACACAGATGCTCTATTCAGACAGTGGGCAGACGGAGTGAAAATGGCAGACAAATGGCACTTTAACACTGCTTGATTAAAGTGTGAAGACTTCTCAACTGAAAGACAAAATAAATCCTATAGGACATTCAAAAGAAAATCAAAGTATCCTTGCATACATTTTTTTTTTTTTTTTGGCTTTTTACACGTTAATTGTACTACAAAGTGGTACATATACCATGCCAGAAAGCCAGCATACTAGTTGCAGAAATAATGTTACAGAGTTGGTTTAACATATCAAACAATGTTGGAGCAGAGACGCAGTCGGTAGCACATTGTTCATGAAAAAAGAAACTGTTGTGCTCACGGGGACCTGGGTTAGAGTTATAGAGATTTGGGTCATGTCCCGAACCCAGTAACCCCGTCTCTCTCCTTCCACTTCCCTGTCAACTCCCCCATTTAAAAAGGCAATAAAATATATTCACACACAAAAAAATGGTAACACTTTACAATAAGGTTCATTTTTTAAACATTGTTAACATGAACCAACCATGAGCAATTCATTTGTTACTGTTTTTGTTCAACTTTGTTAACATTAGTTAATACAAAGCTAGCTGTTCATTGTTTGTTCATGTTCAGTGCATTAACTAATGTTAATAAGACTGATAAAGTATTAGTAAATGTTGAAATTAGCATTAACCAAGATTAACAAATGCTGTAGAAGTATTGTTCATTCTTATTTAATGTTAGCTTTATTTATTTTTTGGCTAACACTTTACAATAAGGTTCACTAGTTAACTACATTAGTTAACAAACCAACTAATGACCAACAACTAACCAACAAATTGATTTGGTTCTTAAAATAAACTTTATATTTAAACACATTTATAACATTACACCATTTGGAGGCAACAGGCAAGCAGCCTGAACTCAGCTCTGTAAAATATAAACCTTTTATAACTTGTGCTAAATTGTGTTAGAGTTAGTTTTAACTTATTTAAAAAAAAAAAAAACATGAATAGCTAAAAATGCATTTGGGGGTTTTAAATAGCTGACACTGACATCAAGTAGTCAACTTTATATATAAAAAAAGTCTTAAACCAACAAGCCAAAAATGATCACCAGTGAGAATAAGTTTGAGAAATATGAAGGTCTGATTTGAATTGAAAGAGATCAGGGTGTCTTTATATTGACACTCCCTTCATGAATGTAGACTCACCCTGGATTAAAGCAATCATATTTTTCAATTGTTTAACAGGGCTCTTTGAGGCTGACAGCCGTTATGAGAGAACAGGAGCACACTTAACCAGCACTCCCCCACTAGACAAGCTCAACAGCTCTAGGCAGAGCCACAGCAGGTGCATCATGATACTGAAAATGACAACACCCTACACAAATATATAACATACTGCAATCTGATCGAAATCTTCTGAACATTGCTAAAAAAAACACTCATGTAGGCCATGTGTTGACCAAATTTGGGTGGTGCAGTCTCTGCCATGATGGTGGTTATAGGGGAAGCCTAATGGTCCCTCCCTACCTAAAAAAAACAAGTCTTTTGATAATGAGTAACATCAACTGAAACAAACACTGAATATGAAACTACATAAATATGACCCAATATTTTTAGAACACAGCAACCCTAAAGGGGAAGTAAAAAAAAAAAAAGAAAGAAAACCTATAGATTATTTTTCTTTTATGGACAACAAAAATGTTTTTTGGACCCTGCCGAAGTTGATTGTACAGACCAGAAAATGCTGAAACAAAATATGCCATTTTGTATTCCACAGAATAACGCCAGTCAAAGTTTGGATACAAATTAAACGTGTCCATCCAACTGGATAAACTTGCATTACAGGTAAGAGATGATGCTCTTCACAACTTATAGAACAGGGAAGTACTGTACATGAAACTGAGCCAGGAAGCGAAAAATAATCTGACACCACATACAACATTAATAAGAGCATCACAGCTGTGGTAGCACCATCACACACAAAATTAAATGTTTAATGTTACATTATCTGCCAAATATGACTTCCCCATGCATGCTCACTGACCTTCACAAATCTGATTCTGAATGGAGACATTAAACTAAAAAGAGATTTACAAAAGCTCAGCATTTCTTGGTTTACCATCAGGGCTGCATGTCAAGACATGCTGTATTGTTAGCATAACAAGTTACTAAATTAGTGCTGTTACACAAGCAAATTAAATGCTTGGTGTATCAAAGCCAACAGAACAGATCACAGTTTACTAAGAACCTCAATGATATTCATTTATCAGAGAGTAGTGGGAGCTTTAGTCAGCAACAAAATGGCAAAAGCCATTCAAACGGCCTCAGTCACCCTTGAATGAAGTGAAAATATGCCAACAATCAATTTTCTGAACAAAACATTCAATTATACAAATATGCTAACTCAAAACACAAATTGAAGGACTTGCAAGTTCACACCAAGACAATAATTAATTTAGCTGAACCAAACGTGATCCTCACCGCACGGAAAAGTGCCAAGCGAGATTTTACAGGGAACATGGGCTAGTAAGAACCATATATTAGTGAAGTTCATGCAACAAAGATCAGGGCAGTTGCAGTGACACATACAGACTTGTGTAACTTAAAGCTGCAGTCTCTGTCGCCATCTGTTCGAAATCTGCAAATTGTAGCCATTCGCGGAATTATCGACTTTACACGAGATGTACTTCAACACCCGACATGGCACAGCGCGGATGAACACTGTTTGAGGTGAATGTGAAGCCATCAGTCACTGCGCCGGTGTCGAGACTGACATTTAGAACCACAGATTATTCTTTTTGGAAGTATGACCAAGAATTTTTACCAGAAAATGTTATCTGAACTAGTCAGAAAAATCCACTTGTTCTGACATTGCAGTAAATCACGCTAATTAAATCTAACAAATGCTTATAAGTTATCATAACACGCAAAACTGTGCAAATAATACTTTGCTCTCAAATTGTTAATGTCAACAACGTCAGCATTGCGTGACTACATGTATTGTCCTACCGATATTATCCTTGTTTTCGCATGGGCCTGGTTGCAGTGTCTTTTTCTGTAGCCACTCTGAAGTGCGAATGAAGTCTTTTGCATTTTACAGCGGGTGAATTGTTGTCACTTGTGATTGTTGTTTGAACCTTTCTGGATCTGCCATCAAATTGATGTTTAATTATATCAAGTGCTGAAAAGGGGACCAGTAACTGAGCAGATTGTGAAATACTCAAACCGGCCCGTCTGGCACCAATAACCATGACATGCTCAAAATTGCTTAAATCACCTTTCTTTCCCATTCTGACATTCAGTTTGGATTTCAGGAGATTGTCTTGACCATGACCACACCCCTAAATCCATTGGAGGCTGGAGAGCGTTTTCCAAAAGATACGTTTTCTGGCAACCCGGGGTGTTGAAATAATGGGCTATATTATGCACGCATAAGTTCCGCATCTGACGCAAGGATGCTCGTCCATTCCCGGTTGTGGAGATTTAAGCGGAGAAAAACCAAGGAAAACGGGATTATGGCAGAGTCTTCAAAACTTACTGTCCTCCCGTCTTTGAAACGAAACGTACATACGTTTAAATGTAATTTTATATATAGATAGTTTATTTAATATCATTTTAAAAAGAAGCATAAACACAACGAGGGGTGTCTGTTTTATCCGTTTTGAGACTAACGTTTCTTTAGTACAACCATGGAGTATAAAATTCAATATAAATTCTCGGTATTGCATTGGACTCTACGATCGCGGAAGTTATCGAGCATCCTTACACCTTCACCGGAAATACCGCGGTGCATAGAGCCCATTGGGTAAAAGTTAAATTGGCAATGTGCAAAAATGGATATTACGACACGTAAAACACATTTCAAAGTAAAATAACTGGCTGTAGCAAAGTTTCTCAAAGAAACGAGTATGTGAACACCACATTATGTTTCCTAAATATCTGCAAACATATGGTCTTTTTGTGCTTGTACAGTCAAAAACTTACAGCATCTTTAAGCTTAGCTTCTCACCAAGCAAACTAGACCAAAGGCCGGTTTGGAGTAGACTGGAACGGAGCGCAAGAGATTCCACATTCACTCAAAGTGCTCTCTAATCACCCCAACCCCCACTCCGGGTTTTTGAAGTTTCCCGCTCCATGGCGAGATCTTGGCGCGAGTGAAAACAACGCGCACTTTTAAAGGCCCACTCCATGCTACAGGTAAATACCATAGGTAAATACACGCGATTCCGCGTCTATTCACGAAAGAACACCCGACTTAAAAAACAAACAAACAAACAAACAAACGAACAAAAAAAAAAACACCATGACTTCAAAAACACTCTTTCCCCCAGGCAGGAAAAAAAGTCAACAGAATATTAAACAAACTCCCGTGATAGCAATTACCAAATATTAGCACTCTTGGAAACACCAAACAAATAATTAACAATCAAGCCGCTTTTCTAAAGTTAGTATACGAATAACTAACTTAGAAGATAGCGTTGTTCCCCATTTATTACTAACGTTAAAGTAAAGTAATGTACAGATAGCAAAACACAAATGACTCTACAGCAATGCTCTAACGTTAGGTCTTAAAGCCCTTAAACCGAAAGTGAAGCCTCTCCAGCATTGTCTAGGCCAAACATCTTTAAAGTCGTGGAGTAAAACTATAAAAGGTCCGCAGTTTGAGCACAATTTTAATTCGAATACAAACTAACGTTAATTAATGAATTGAGATTCACACTAGTCATAGTAATGCGACTACCTGGCCCTTCGTAGAAAGGTTAAGTGTAACCAATGAACAAAATAATCAGAGACACAAATCTTTTGATGTTGCCAAACTTATCTCGGGTAGGAAACTAATAAGCGTAACGTTAGATCCACGAGGCATCTTTGTTGGTTTAAAAAAAATATTTTATACCCATTACAAAACGCAGGAAGCAGTTGTTGTTTAGTCCACAGCCAACGTTAACGTTACTCATTTATTATTTACACAGACGCATTAGGAAAGGTTTCAAAAGCTAGCACGTTAATATCGCATTTCACGTTTTAGGCTATCATCGGCTTGTTGAATGAGCACATCGACTGGTGTTTGTTTTCGAAAAGCTTGGAAAAAACGCGAGTGTTTGCATGTGAACACACAGCAAAGACAAGCAAATCAAATGTGTTAAATATTAACAATTTCAGACCCTACCTGCAACGGATACACGCCAACAAATAAACCATAGGCGAAGGAGTGGAGCGAGTATGTTCCTTTCAGTCGGTATTCCCGTGCAAATCCATGACTATATAACTCCTCTCTGTCTTTTTAGCATAGGCTTGTATTGGGTGAAATGATGGCTGCTACAGCGACAGAAACATCTCTCCAGTCACGTGGTCAAATAGCTCTCAGCTGCTGCTGCTGAACCCTCCCAATTGAGCTGAGCTGTTGTTGTTTAGCTCATTTCCCCTGATAAACCCTGCTAATTGTGGACTACATAATAATGGCATAATCACTCTGTGTGTGTGCATGCCAGATATACATTTATGCTCTAGTACTCTCTTTCTATTTTACACACTCTGTTGTGCCAAGTTAGCAAAGCAAACCAAATAGCTTTATTTTGAGGGAAAATTACAAAATATTCCAGTAAAAGTTATAAAAATGCCTCAGTGTTCTCAATTAAGAGTTTTATTTGTAGTTTAGTTTAGTTTTATTTGTTTATATAAAATATGGAGAATATCTTTAAATTAATTACATTTAACAATTTGAAAATGGATGGTACTCTGTTTTGTTTATTTGTCATCTCAAATTTTATATAATTCATAATATTCTTTTTAGGGATTTATATTTATGTAGTTATGTAGGTTAAAAAGTTTTGTTTTGTTTTTCCATGGGTAACTATTACCCTTTAATAAATAGTTATATTCTGAGAGTTTATTTAATTAATTTCTGTTTATATTTATTGTATTTTTTTCATATACTGTTATAGGGGGCATATCCTCCAGAGTAGTGATCCATTTTTATTGGTTTTCTACTTCCAATCTTGAATGGTTTTGGTTAAAGACTTGTTTTCCATCACAATATTTGCACTTTCATATTCACTTTCAGACTGACTCTAGCCATTGTTGCACCCTTTTGTGTGATGACTGCATTTCCATGCTTGAAGACACTGATTCATGTGGCTCCTCTCTATATGACTCAACAGACAACGAGGCAATCCAAACTGTCTGGAGACAGAGTAATAACTCCTCTAGACCTTACACAACGGATCACTCCTCCTGAGCCCATCTCTGTGGTTGCGAGTGTCTCTAAAACTGTTCTGTTTGGGGGTGGAGTGGATGTTTTCCCTCTGATGTAGACCTCAGTGAAGAGGTGAGCACAGCAGTGATGTAGCATCCCGCTAAGAATCACATTGACAGTATATGCAACGAATCACCTCTGATCTGAACATACAACACTCTGATGGCAATATATTCCTCTATATCTCTATGAAATATACCTCTATGTCTATTTCCAAAGTTAAAAACGACAGCAAAAAACAAAATGCACATATTATTTTAACATGTTCAAGTCATCAGTTTTGAATGTATTGTACTATTGTTAATTAATGAATTTTCATTCGCGTTAATGCATGCTTAATGTTATGTATAAATTAATATTAAACTAGATTAATAATATATATTTTAATTTTACGAAGCTCCAAATCGACAGTACCACATCATTGTTTGAGGTTTTATAACACATACTGTGTGGAGGTTTAGCAAGACGTGCGTTTAACCCCTCTTCCCTTCCTCTAATATAGGGGTCATTTACTTCAAAGTGACCTCAACCGCTATTAAAATATGATGTATTTTCCTGTCGGAGGTTGAGACTTTGGCAGTGAGTTCAGTCTGTAATGTTCAAGGGAATGTTTTTCAAATTTCACAGGGGCCAACATGATATTAATGCACAGAGACACTTACTATATGGGTGAAGATTCTGGAACAGAGGAAGTGTTGACCCACAAGAGGGGGGCAGGGAAGCAGTGCTAAACCTCCAGATGGAGTGTGCCCTTTACTCTGCCTTTACTGGCACATAAACCACAACAGATCTTCCTGACGGCATCATGCACTCTCCCTCCCGTAAATAGAAAGCTTTTCCTGCCTGTCATGCAAACAGTATGGATGCAGTCTAGACGTTCCCTAGTTAGAGCTGGTGTTAAATAAGGAAGCCTGGGTCTGAGCTAAAGTGAGGTAGACATTGCTGAATGCTGCCAAAATGGAAGAAATAAGGAGAAAATCTCAGCCAGATGTTATGAAAAGTGTTTTGTGAGAGAGGTGAGCATTAAGGTTTTGAAGTCAAAGTCGGTAGGGACCGAGTAATCTGTTCTGACAAGACCGTGTGTGTGGGCTCTTCAAGCTGTTAATATCTATAATATCTGAGAAGATCCATGTTCGCAATGACAGGCATGCAGCACATACTTATTCCTGGGTACAATCCCCTATAATTAAAATCAGGTTATTACTTTTAAATGGCCATCAATAGTGAAACAAGCTTTTTCCCTGCAAAAAAAGATAAAGGATGCATTAGTCAAACGTGAATGACAGTATAGAGACATTTACATTACACTTTCTGGTCTACTAAAAAATCTACTCGAGTAGACTACTGTACTGATACGAAGAATTGAAGGAGTACTTTCCACCTCTGCACTCCTAAAACAAAGCACCCAATCTGCATATTATAATGGTTTCTGAAGGATCATGTGACTGAAAATTCAGCTCTGCATCACAGAAATAAATAACATTTTAAAATATATTAGAATTGAAAAAGGTTATTTTACATCATAATATTATTTCACAATACTACTATTTTACTGTATTTTATATAAATAAATGCAGACTTGGACTGTAAAAACAAGACTTATTAAGAGACTTCTTTCAGAAACATTAACATCTCAAATGTTTGAATGGAATATTACTGCATACTAGAGCAATGCTAACCAACCAAGCCCTGAGCTCCTTACAGTCTGTAAGCATTTACAGTCTTTGGAACTTACAATATTGTCCTCTTATGTAATTTTCTCCGAAGACTATATCCATCCACTGTACAAGACTGTCCACCCCACTGACTTTCAGGAAATGTCTGTGTGAAGACCTTGGCATTTCTAGCACGTCATTTTTATCAGACTGGTCTATTTCTGCAAATCCTGCCCACATCATCAGATTCTGTCTCTCAGAGTTGTCTCGAAGAGATATTTATGTATATTTTGACTAGAATATACCCTTCCATCAGTGAGGCACTCTGCTGTGTAATGTTGTTGCATGCTATTTTGTCCATGTTGTTCCAGGAATGTCTTTCCATCTCCACTTGTTCAGTCCAGCTCAAGCTTTACGGCACAGACCACATGGAAAGATGTCAGTCTGACTTGATCACATGATCAATGCAATACTGATGTCTCCCACTAGAGCATAGTAATCTCTGCACCAATTCAAAAACGTTACTAGTTAGTTTTTCATCAAGTTACCAAGAAATCAAAATGGAATGAATTTGGAATATTGCCTTATTTATTATAAATGATTTATTAGTGCATATCATTAATTTTAAATTCATATGCTCTCTCTCAATGTTTAATCAAAATAACTTTCCCTCCCTCAGTGACTCTGATGAGGTGTTTACTGGCGTGAGGGCGGGACAACCTGTCACTCATATGACATCACAGCAATAGCAAACCACAACGATACAGTCGATTCCCGGTGAACGAAATCAAGTCCCGCCCCTTTTTTTGTCTTTTCAGGAATACGCTATCTCACGACCAATTCGTACGAATTCGTACGAGTGTTTAAAAAGTGGCTAATTCGTACTAATTCATACGACCTCACTCGTACGAATTCGTACGATTTGTCCAAACCCATGTGATGGGTAGGTTTAGGGGCGGGGTCAGGGATAGGTCATTCGTTCGAATTCATACGAATTGGCCAATTCGTAAAATAGGTACGATTTAGCAAAAACTTACTAATTCGTACGAGTGAGGTTGTACGAATTGTTACGAATAAGCCACCTCATAAAATTTGTACGAATTCTCGTGAGATCGGGTTGGAATGGAAGCCTTTTCATAAATATATACGTCTTGAAGAAAAGACTTTCGTAGCTAAATGTATATATCGGAAAAATGCACAATAAAAGAATTTTAACTAGCAATCTCGAACTTGTACCATATGAGCTATTTGGGAAAGCTGTGAGAGGATTAGTTGGTTTAAATAAATGACCTCTGTGTCAGCTTAAACACTCCAATGGTAAAGTAAGAAGCGAAAATGATATTGTGATGAAAACTAAACATCTTAAAAGATGTTAAAAGCCAGCTAATTAGACTCTGCGAGGAATTGAGGAGTGTGTGAGCGAGGGCTTTGAGTGTGATGGGACAAATGTGCCACAAACTGAGGGCTGATGAAAGCAGTGTGAGTTTTTCATATTATGGGATAAAGTGTGAAATAATTCTCTCCATCCAGTAGTCTCTTCAGTTCACACTCACACCCAGCTGCTTGCACTTCACATCTACACACGGGCACAAAAACAGATTTTGAGCTTCACATTTCTGATTCGAAATGAATAATTTTTTTTGCGGTAATCAACATTATGCCACAAATGTTGTCAACTGAACGCAACTCTTACGGAACCTGGAATACTCTAGGAAAAAAAGCTGTGGTTATTAGTTTCACATGTAGGCTACCAGAAGACTGTGTCAGCTGCTCATAAGAGGGTCAACGCGTTTGGAACGTGTAATGTAGATGAGCAGTCTGGCCTTTCTGTGACAGCAACGAGAATTATGTAACTGAGGAATGTACAGAACTCAAATAGTATCATGTGATATGTGATCATGTGATTTGCGCTAGCATGTGTCTATTTCTACTTTTACAAAGCTTCAATTATCAGCATAATGTATAGCCAATGCAAAAAGGGTAAATACCTGCACAATACTGTTCATTTCATTGAGCGGTTCTCTGTGGTCGGCTCTAGTCACCAGAGCTGCGTTGACAGGCTCGTAAGTCTATGTTTCAACCCTGGGAACTGTTTTAACAGGGAGGGTTGAGAGAATAGCACCGGTTTACAAGAGCTGGAAGAGAAACTGGGACTCCTCCAAACTCTGATTCATGGCCACCTTACCAGCTGTGTATGACATCTGTCCACATCAACATCCCACCTTTGACCCAGTGGATATGGGAACAAGTATTTAATCAATGATTCACGAGTTCACACTTATAAATAAGGTAAAGAGTTTGAGTATTTGGTGTAGGCTACTGTCCGAGTAGAGGGCTCCAAATCCTTTTAGACAAGTCCTGCCACTCGGCCGCCATCTTGGCAACGCCTCCGATCAGCTATTTCGGACTAACAAGACCAGGCTCCTATCTAAATGACTGGGCAGAGAGTCAGAAGAACTACACTTTCACTGGTCACCGGTACATAAAAACTGCATATATAGAAACAGCAGTAAAATATGATAAAAATCACTGAAAAAGTTTGATGACTTTGCCCCAAAATTAAGATAATTTGAAGAACGACGGTACATGACTTTGTACTATGGAAGTCAATGGTGCCAAACAACTGTTTGGTTCCAATCGATCTTCAAAATATCTTCCTTTGTGTTCAGCAGAAGAAAGAAACTCATACAGGTTTGCAACAACTTGAGTAAATGACTGAATTTTCATTTTTGTGTGGAGTATCCCATTAACACTTTGACAAGCGGATGCAATGATACCTGTTTCCCTGTTTGTTCATGTGACGTTCGACATAAAGCCTTTTCCATCATGGAATTTAAGGTGTTTCTCAATGTCAAGGATAATTCCTCGACAGGACGGGTCCTTCCAAGTCATTTCCTTCAGAGTTGGTTTTTATTTGACATCTTTTAGAAATGACCATGTTTTGCATCATGCAAATGTTGCCATCTGCTGGTGTGGAGAATGTACTTACATTTAACGTTTATTGTCATTTACTGACAGTGACTAGGTAATGTAACACAATATATAGCATTATAAACATGTATTATTATTTTTTTTAAATAAGGAAAAAGATTTGTGATGTTGATAACTCTGGAAACGTGTCACAGTCTGTGAAAAAAAGTCCATTGACAAAACATCCATTTCAAGCTTAGTAAGAATCACATACAGTAGGCTACTTCACATATATATGGCCACATGCATAAATTAATTCATCATACTTGTGCTTTAATACTATAAATCCATTTGGGTGTGATCTTAGAAAACAGACAAGCATTAATGTATATCTCAAGTCATTCAGCTATGCCAAATTGAAAAGCGGAAATCAGACAAACATGTTCAGTGAAATATCACACTCAAGTTTATTTGTTTCAGATTTTCTGGGCAGTATGTACAAAAAAAGCAGTATTTACAATGATGATTGCACAGGAAAAGGTCACAGAAGCAGCAGCTCAAAGGAAAGCATAACAATGTCTAAAAATTCATACCCTGTATGGATTTTGTTCTGCATCTTTTTTTGTTTCCACAGACAAATTTGACTTCCGCACAGGAACAGCAAATTACAGTCATGTACATGGACACTGCAAATAAATGGTAGAATCATGTCTCACCACAAGGGGGCACAGAAGCCCTGCGCAGAGCAAACACAAGCAGACTAAAACATTATTTCAAACAGATTTGTTTTTGATTGATACACAACTGTTCCAAAAGGTGTTTTAGGTATGAGTTAACAATTCTTTGTAGATGTTGTGATGATGTCTAGCCTTTTAGCCCTACATTGGCTGTGTCTGAAACATTAGTCAGTCAAAGACTCCACAGGCATAATGAATCTGCTTTCAGATAGGCTTCAAAGGCCTTAATGTCATTTACTGACTGATATATATATATATATATATATATATACTGACTGGATATGGATGTACCTTTCTGCCTTTCTTACCTTAGTATATTGCCTGCAACTCAGTTTTCAGGTTTCAGACAGAGCCAATGTCTGAGTATGCCATCAGGACGGATCAATAATGGGAACTGTATAAAACAAACATGGATCAGTAATGACGACTAGGCTACATTACATCTTAAAGGTGTAGGACCAGGGGCTTTATAAAGGCAGTTTAATGGAGGCCAGAAAGGCCAATCATTCATCAGACATAAATTACAAAATAATCTGTTCATATATTTTGACACTTAGAGTAAGGCAACTCCAAACCACTCTGTCATATTTAGGCTCCGTTCAATGCTTTTTGCCTTTAACAGAAAGAGCAAACATCACATTGACTGATTTTTGGCATTAATGATTGGTTTATAGATTAGCAACAGCACATTTGTTAAACTCCCAAAGTCTGTTTAGACTTTTTAAAAGAGGACTGGTATCTTGGCACACAGCTTAAACATTAAACCATCTGATGTTCAAGCACAAAGCAAAGAATAACCAGTTTGAATTGATTCAACACAAAGAAAGAATCTCCACTAGGGATTTTTATACAGTTCGGAAAAAAGAGTCCATAAGGAATGCCGCACTAAAGATGAAACTCAAGACATCGCAGCTTTTTATTTATCACAAGCTGCTTATGTGGCAAACAGATAAACAATCAAGACGTCGAACTGGTGCATCAAAGCTGAGCATAAACCATGATTTACAGTTAGTCCTGTTTGGTCAGCTGGTCAGAAAACTGAGCTGAATTAGTATGTTAGCTCACTGTTGTTGTAACACTGACGGCTGAATTTCTTATCTGTTTGAGGGTAAGGTAAGGCATCTGCAATGTATCATGTAATATATTCAGAGGGCGTCTCTCACACTTCACCAAGCGTGAATATTTTTTTTTGACTCGCACTCATTAAATGCCCCATTTCTCCATGCACAGTTGATAATGGCAGATAAATAGATACATTATTTAAGAGTAACAGCACTTTCTTAAATATGAGAAAATCATTATGCACATAATGCACATTATTGAGAATCAGTACCATATCGGTTTTTGTCTGAAATTAGAATTTTTTAAATATCAATACTGGCCAATATTAGATGTATAATTGTTTTATTGGATGTATAATTGTATATTTTGTATAATAGCTTTTTTTCCCCTTTAATTTTTTTAAAAATACCTTTCATGTAGCGTGTAACATACTAAGTGAATGAAAACATCCTGCAAAGATTAAAATCTGTAAGTGCACTGTATATTAAAGTAAGAGTCGACTGAGTCAATTAAATGAATCCTTGTTCAAATGAGTCTTAAGCCGCTTCGTTGTGACGTCAAGACGAAACATTAGAATATTGCCTGCCCACTTACTGCGCATGCAGACACCAGGGAAAACTTGAACCTCAAACACTGCATCTAATTCCTGTGGATACTGGACAGAATCATGTCGAGAAGAAGCTGTGCGGATAAAGCCAGTTTTTTTTTTCACTGCCCGAAGACGAGCATTTGAAGAATCAGTGGTTAAAATTAACAGCAGTATAATCCTAAACTTTTGCAGTGTTCCCTTTATTTTACTGACGAAAATACGAAAATAAGAAAAATACTCTGTGAATAAATAAGTGTAAGTAAAATAATTGGTTTGTTAATACATTGTTGACATACACTTGTTAATGCTGATGGTGAGGAATTGCAGGTGCAACATCTCATAATGTACCTCAAACCGAGTAGTGTCTCACTGAGAAACGTCCTGCTCGAGTCGTCCTTGCGATGGAGGTTCGGGTTGAATAACTAGTTCTTCTAATGGTAAATCTTCAGACTCGCGTTCGGATTAATATGGTAAAATCAACGTCATTGTTCGTTACTGTCTTTAGTTTATGGTGTAGAATTGCTCTGTGTTTTTGTTTTCGATATGCGCACTGTCCGCGGTAGACTAATCACAACAGACTGAGCTGTCTGGCCAATCAGAGCAGAGTAGCTCATGGAAAGGAGGGATTTAGAGAGATTGATTCATCTGACGAGTCGTTTGAGAATCATTGAAAAATGTGGTGAAAATTTTTTTGTTTTTTTTTACCTTAGATGTATGTGAACCTGTTGTAGGAGACCTCCAAAACAACATTAGGAAAGTTTAAAATTGCATAAGGGGGCACTTTTATATTAATCTTTAAAAACAATTTCAAAAAGAATGTTGAATTTTATACTGCACATTATGATGCTGTGATACTTTACTTAGTAGCATTTAAAAAGTTACATTTTATTTTTATTTCTTGTTTCTTTACAAATAAGTAGAATTTGTCATAAGATGAACATAATTAGCAGCTTATCAGATATATTTTTAATATCGATGCTCCCCTACTCAAAATACTATGCATTGACTTAACTGAAATTCACAAAACAGTATTTTTTACTCGTTTTTTTTTCTCTGCAGAAAAACTTTTTGAGTGGAGTTACTCTTAAATAATGTCAAAAGATGTATTGCACAGCTGTTATAAACATTAGATCAAGGGGTTTTACACCTGAAATCTGACTGAAAGAACATCAATTATATCAGAATATGAGAAATGACCCTGTCCCAAATAGTGCATTTGATGTGTTCTGTACTTGCAGATGTGCGATGACCGTAGCAAGTTCCATTTGTCATTTTAGGTTTCAGAAGGATGTTCTATGCGCCCTGTTGCACAGCCTGAGCCCACCATTTGGGACAGGGCTGAAAATGCTTTCATCGTGCAAGCAGGTAAAATGTCCTTGAGGAGAAAGACTTCACAGAACTGAATTTTAGCACAGTGTTAGGACCTCAAACAACCTTCTAGTTTAGCCGCTCATCCGCACAAAGACATGTCATTAGACACTGCTACAGAGGAGGTTCTCATTCATTTACTGATGTACTCACAAGGGGGTTAAGGACAAGTCTGAAGGAGGGCACAGTTTCTGACTGCCTATCCAACACCTTCCTGTTTCTAGTCAAGTCTGCGAGGGTAGTGAGTATCCTAATGGAGGTCACATGATCATGGCATGTTGTCACTCATGCAGCCGACTGGTGTCATCGTCCTTTTCTTCATCAAGTAACCCGAGCTCTCCTTGTCTCTCTAAGGTGTTTCTAATGGAAATGCTGTTCAAAAAATATGGTGTGAGACATATCTAATTCAATAGACAATAAATAAATACTACTAATAAAAAATAATAGTAATTCAGTAATTATTGATTTCCCAATAATGAATGATCTCAGTCATGAATTTATTGATTAATTAATTGTATTTCCATATTAGTTAATAGTAGTAGATAAAGTATTAGTACTACTCATTTATCATGCATAGTTACCAATTAATGATGGACGATTATCTAAGTGTTACAAAAAAAAGTTATGTGGTCTATCTGTAAGTTTCCTGAAATTTTTTCTTTCAGTTAGCCTTGCAAAAAACACAATTCACATGTAAATGACCCAACATATGCATCAATATTCATATTATGCAATAGTCATAAACCAATAATATAATATTGGCAATATTATAGACCAGCCTGTAATATTCAGTTGATGAAACAAAATAATTCAGTCAAGATAACAGTTAATCTAACCTGTTGATGGATGTCCATGAGGCAAGTCAATCAGGAGAGGCTAGCAGTTCTGCACAGTCACAGACACAGACAGAAATAAAGAATGGCAAAGTACATTCACTTGCCCAATACTTGATTAAAGAAGCTGTCATTTTTTATGTGCACACCGCATGCATTTACACACTTAAATCCAGCATGTTTAGACTAGACTAGCAAGACTCACCGATGTGGATTTGGAATCATGCGCCCGCTCAAGTTTGATGCGAATGTCTGTACGGTTCTGCTCCTGGTTCTTTACACCATCCTGCTGTTGAGTTTTGCCAAGGCCTGGAAAAAATATTTAAATGTATTATATAGAAAGACACACAAACACTACACTGCTACACAAATATATTGCGTGAATGAAACCCCTTTGTACAGCTTATTTCTCTCACCAGGAGAGCTCTCCCTACTGGTTATACTGGTAGTGCTCATGTTGTCCTCAATCCATGTGCTGTATGTCAATGAGTCTCGCTTATGAGGAGTCTCTGCTGATGACAGACTCTCCTGAATGGAACAAATTTAACATATTGCTCTAGACATATAAAGTTTGGTTAATGGTTTTGTAATGCATTAACAATTAATGTGCTGTTCTCACCATGCCGGTGTCATAGTCCTCTGTGGCCTCTGTTTCGTTCTCCTCTACCACACTAGCAAAGCTGCTGGCATTAGAGGAGGAGCGGGACAGGTCATGTGCCTCAGGAATGGACGGAGCTCGGCAGTAAATGCTTGAACTGCACACACATTCAAACAAATGAAAACCTGCTCTTAATGCATCCCCCAAAATGCATAACCTACCAAGCACCGAATGTGATTAAAAGCTGAATTTGGCAAGTAAAGAAAACAAAGTTACGGGTAAATGCAGTGGAAACTGTAATAATAATAATAGGGTGTTTCTTCAACTGTGGGCCATTTTGACCTTGTGGAAATGTTCACTGTTTCACTAGTTTAGCTTGATATCCAACAGTGGACAATCTTAACAGTGGTCATTAACATTTCCACATCTCAAATTACAGAAGTGATGAAGTTAGCTAGCATTTTGAGTACCCAAATACACACAATTAAATCATATTTTTCACTTTTGCATAATTTGATAAAAATATTCAAGCTTGTTTTGACACAACACACAATAAAAATAGTTTTAAGTGTAAATATTATGATTATTTACATAGCGTACATAGCTGCAGCACCTCTTTTCACCCTCTGACTGAAAAGCTCTGTTTTAGTCCCTGCCTCTTTAAAGCTTACGTTTCTGAAAAAGCCCAGTCTGCTCTGATTGGTTAGCAGGCCTAGTCTGTTAAAATTTTCATACAATTGACTTCCATTCAATGCATCAGATCGGAAACGCAAGCTAATGTGAAAAGCTTCACATTTCGCTGTTTACATTTTGAGTGTATTACTATTGGTTATATGTTGAATTCATGTTTATAAAAAAAGGTGCTGCAGAGCATGACGTCATATCACGACCGTTGCAGTGTCCGAAGAAATTTTGCAGGCTCAAAATCTAGTGTGACTGCGGCTTCAGAGATTGTGGCGGAAATGGTTTCTGTTTCCGAGGCCTCTGGTTTCTGCTTCCGAGACTACATGAGTAGCTGTGAAGAGCATTATGTCTATGGTATCTATTAGAGATGCGCGGTTGGAGGTTACAGCCACAGACTCCAGGGATAAACCACGGATCAGGCAGATGACGTGACGGAAAAAAATTGAATTAAATTCAGGTGGGCGGTTGAACCAATCAAATGAAAAATATATGTATACATTGTTAAGTATAGTTATCTGACTATACCTACACCCCCCCCCAAAAAAAAATTGAGCAAAAATTGAAATAGTCAAATTTTCATCAGGCAGCTAGTCGAGTCTATGCAGAGACTGCTTGTTATTATCAGAGAAGGCAACACCAGAAAAGAGGTACTTGCCAAACTCAAAAGAGAAGAATTAAAAACAAAGGAAATAGAAGGTCAGAAAAGTGTTGCCTGAAATAAGTTTTACAGAGTTGTAAATCAGGATGACACCAGTGCAGGCTATGTAATTTGCAAAACCTGCGAAGCAGTTTATGTTCATGACAGCCACAAGACAGGTACGTCTAATATGCTGCATAACAAGTGTGCTGCTAAAGCTCAAACCTCCACGAACACCTTGACAAGTTTCATCCGTTAACTTAGACTATTTATTTATTTTTGTCCCTGCGCGGAGTTCACTGCTGATATTCTGAGAGCTTTCTAGTCTCCGGCTGTCATCAGCAGCTCCTTGTATTGCTCAATCAGCGGATGGCGGGCGGGTGTGGTTTTGAAAATTGGTTAAAAACGTTGGTGGAGATGGAAGGCAGATGGATGTGTTTTGTGATGCGGTTGCGGATGAAATAATAGCCCATCCGCGCGTCTCTAGTATCTATGACGTCTAAATTTGAAGTCCTCACAGCAGAAACAAAAAAAAAAAGTCACTCAATTTCTTTGAAGGTGGGCCAAAGCAACCAGTAGGAGGCCATTATGCAAATGTATATGGTGACGTAGTCAATAATGGCAGGACTTCAACAAAGGGTTTCGGGCAACTATTTTCTGTATCTCAAGTGGACTGCTTTGCAACTTTGCAGATCGTTAACATGCACAAACAACTATATTTTCACAGTAATGGTGTAAATAATAGTTGTACTCTTCATTTAACAACCACTGAAACATAAAAATATGGTTTAAAGCAGCTCTATGCAGTTTTTTTTTTACCTTAACTGAATAGCTTCGGAGTTATTGCAATGGTTATATGGCTATTTTCGGGTTGAATGTTGTGCGTCTCGGCCCCCCGGTTGCCTGTGAACGGCCGCAGCATCAGAAAGTGTCGCGTGATATCAGGTCTCGCGATGTAACGAACTGCTTTATGGCAAGAAAGATCTGATAAAATAAACATCAACAGAAATAACCTGGCGCCATATACATGCGGACCAGGTGTTCGAGGCGCATACAATACAGACTGCCGACAGTTCAACAGGGCTCATTACAGCTTCCATCCTACTGAACAGGTACCGGTAAACAGGGGGAGAGGATCAGGCCGTGAGTGCAGAGACGTCTCTGTGTTTGAATGCTATTTACGACAGTACATGTACTCCACAGCGACTTTAGGGGTCACAGTTTGACAAAAACGGAAATCCTGCAAAGTGCTGCTTTAAGGCAAAATTCATAGTCTGATCCTCATGATAAATGTGAGCAAATCATATAATCACTTTTCACCTAACCTGTTCTTAGTGATGAGGACCTCAGGAGAGCTCTGATTGGAGGAGTTTTCAGACTTGGGTTCCTGGGAGGCGTGGCCACTGTCAGGAGTCTTCTGTGTGCTGGGGGAGCTCTCCCTATTAACGCGCACACACAGACACTGACCGTTAGAGGGCAGCATAAGCATTACGTTTGCAAATCTACATGTCAACCATGAGGTGAAGGAGTCCAAGCTCAACTGCAGTCAACTAAAAATTAGGTTTGGTTAGATACAACAATACATGCTGATTCACATCACTACACTGAAACACATGAGTTTAGAGCAACATGATTCAAGGGGCCTGTAAGTATTTAAGCACATTTGACAATGGCCAGCTCATGCAAAATCCATATAACAGACATTTGATTGGCTGAAAAAATGAGCAGACCACCAATCAGCTAGCATGTTGATTTTGCATGTGCGACCAGTTGAATGTGGTTAATTCATAGCTTTACAGATGCATTTCTATGGCCAGGTAAGGTAAGCAGCTAGTCTATGGTTAAAGAGGTGGCATTATGGTAGCATTTATACTTGAAGGGATCCACGATGAGCCTCCCATTCTTGAGAGTGACGCTGGGTAGAGAGAGACAGAGCACTGTCCTGTCCTCTGACAACACAGCGGCAATTCTTCACCAAACACATAAACACACATAAAAGGAAGGAGTTCAGTGTAATATCATGCTTTATGTTCTGCCTATATTTTTATCAAATGTAATTGAGGTAAATATATATCTTAAGTATTGTTTTTAAGTTGCATGTACATGTGCATGATCAATCAATTATGAAGATTGTTGGGACATATCAATTTTATAACTCTCTTTAACTGGCCAAAGCCATCTTTTTGTTGAGTCCTGCTCTCACCAAAACACGCACAAACTCTATCATTCAAAAGTTTGGGGTCGGTAAGATTTAAAAAAATATATATATATATTTGAAAGTCTCTTATGCTCACCGAGTCTCATTTATTTGATTTAAAGGTGAATGCACAAGGGTCACTAGGTCTTGAAACCAGTACTGTCTGAATCTGTGATACAGTAATGCTCCACAATTGCTGCTCCAGAAGTTCACAAGTGTTTTCATCCTCTTACCTTTTCTCCTGGACCTCCTGGATGTTCTCAATGCCGATAGCGCTGCTACGTCGAGAGCTGAAGGGTCCTGACTTTTTCCTAGTTGGGCTTTTTCCAGGAATGATCAAAGACTGTGGGAGGGAACAAGAAGTTCAGTGAGCCGAGGATTCAAACATACTGTACAGATATCACCTTCACACTCTGATGGCCACCATGTGGTCTCAAAGGAAACTTTAAAGATATTACATCTTGTACAGGACAGGTCTATTTTATACCACTTGCAGTCTGTAATTTCGTATATCTGTGGCGTGGTCCAGTCTTTGTGAGAACAAAACACACTGGTTCGTAGTTTATCTGGCAGGGTGGATGTGAAGTGTGTGCTTGAGGGTTTGGAGATGAAAGATGGGAGCAGGATCTCCTGAGCTTCACTGGACGGCTGTGTTCTCGCCGGGGACACTTTGTTCTCTTCAAGCTTGAGCGCTGGGATTTTACAGCTACTGCTTTATGACTTCAAATGAAAGGCCTTCAAAAAAGGCTTTTATCTAAAATGGCTTCAAAGGCTTCGGAAAGACTCTGTTGCCTTTTTCTTTTGTGTTTCTACACTATTAGCTCGCAAAGAGTGTACAAATATCAGACGAGGGGATAGAAATACACCAAATAGTACACAACACCACATGACAACAAGTGACATTGGACATTCAAACATAGCAGAGCAATGCATTACACACAGGGAGTGATGCTGAAAGGGGAGCTGTGAAGAAACACTGAAATAATTCTGCTAAATGTAGAAGAATCTATATGTACATGGGTCATTATAGAGAAGAGTGCTAATGGATATAAAAATGTGCAAAATGACTATGACTGAACAATGCTTACAGTCGGATATGGTGTGTTTAGAAAGACTGGATAGATCTGATCTATCTGTTCCATATCAGTTATTGGCCGATATTAAAGATATTTTTATTAATTGTTGTTGGCCGACATTTGGTATTTATTTGTGCGATGCTAATTTCCTCTTCTTTTACAATTAGATGAACATTTTCATCATGTAAAATTCACCTAAAGTTCAACGTAACCAATAATTAATTCATTTCAATTAATCCGTAAATAATAATTAATTCATTGATGTTAATGTAACAATGTAAATGTAATACTTAGCAAATCTCAAAATTAATATGAATTTTCCATAATTTTATTGTCTTTAAATTCACGTGTAGCTTTTTTAAAATGATTGATTTTATTTTTTTTGTAATTTTACTATTTTTATTTATTCAGACAAAATAGTAAAGCATTTTAATATAGACATTTATCGGTTATATCGATTATTATATAGAATATTATTATCAGCGTATAGGTATCTGCCATAATTTATTATTGCAACAAATTAAAAATGAAATAAAATGGAATAAATAACTTAAATTAAATAAGAATAAATTAAAACAAAAAGATGTCATTATAATGTTAGTTGTAGACGCGTAGATGTAATCAAGGTAAATGCCATATTCAATAGGAAACATATAGGTGTGTTTCTGTGCACACACAAGTGTCAATTGTTGTCAAAAGTGTGTCAAAAAATCTCACTTTTAACAGTTAGTACTAAAAAATGTAAACAGTGCAAACAATTAATCTGAATTTGCATCTATCCCTCAAATCCTCATATTTACTTGAGCAAGATTAAATATGGCATCAGCCCTGACTCTGAAGTTTCATAATCCTATTTTTATATTGTTATGATGAGTGCATTGAGAACAGAGAGTCAAAGGGGCTTTCACTGACTGTATCAGCAGCCGTATGGTGTGAAAGTGATGCTTAGGTCATGCAGTGAGAACGAGTGATGCAGACGAGAGAGGAGTGAGAGTTATACATGAACCTCTTCTATGGTTCCTATTCCTATGGCACTGCCACGCCGTCCATATTTACTGGGACTTTTGCCTGGGACAAGCAATGACTGCACAGAGCCCACAGAGAAAGAGAGAAAGAGAACGAGAGAAATTATGAGTCCATGCAGCAGGTTGTGTTATACAAACAAAGTAGGCTACAGACATCTGTTAGAGGGAGCATGAACAGGAAGAAAAAAGCTGTCATAAGCACAATAGGGGCAGCCACATGAGGAGAAATGGTCCGGAGGAACTTCAGCAGGTCCCGGGACCTGTGAAGTACAAGAAAGCAAAAGTAGCACACAGCACACCATTGAAGACAATGGGACAGTTGACATTTCAACACAGTTTAACAGTTAGTCAGGTTAACATTATTGGAACAGGGTAGTCAGACGAGAAAATTAATATCATGCTGTTAAATAAACACTAATGCAATGTTATTTGTAACAGAGCTCTATTTACTGTAATTGGACCTGTTGATATGCTAAAACTCGCAATAATTCAAATTATTCCCCCTCAGATTGTATCATAGATCATTGGTTCTCAACTGGTGGGTCAGGATCTGAAATTGGATTGTTAAAGTAAACAGAATTTCCAATACAGTTACACTATACAGTTTGTTACATTTTTATTGATTTCGAATATTGTTGGATTAATGCACGCTGCAGCTCCATTGGGATTTTGAGGACCTTTCTATTTACACTAAAATAAATTTGTATGAAGGATACAAATAAAAGTAAAAAAATAAATAAATAAAAATTAAGATTTATAAAAATACAAATACAATTTTAACAATTAAAATAAAAAAAATAATTCACAACATTCAATTTTACTATCCATAATTCTTTTTTATGTTATTAATTTTTCCTCAATGCTGATATTGGTGGATTTATGAATTTTTCAGTATTGTCAGCATGTTTTTATTTACTTGATTATGATAGCTAATTTTGGTATGTGTTGGGGTGTAACTTGATGTCCAATACACTTGGACATATACTTTATTATATTGTCCTGAAGAAAAACCAGTTGAGAACGGTCATAGGACCCTTATAGGGCCCCCTCATCGATGGCCCTGGCTGTTGTAACATAATCACCATAGGGGGATGAATCACTAATTTTCACCTCTAAGCTTTGGGATTGAAGTCCCAATAGTCAAAATATGGTCAATATTCTCCATTGCGTAATCTGCTGTGAAGGTCAAAAAAGTTCATTTGACTGACGTGGCATATGATAGTGCTATAAATAACAGAAACATTAACTGTGACAGAGGCATGGCTCAGTAACTCTGAAGTCTGTTCCAGCGTGAGTCCCTCTGGGGAAAGATTTCACTAGGCTCATGTGAGTTTTGCTCACGAGGGGCACTGGCATGACTTAGCATGGCCCTCAGTGAGTGATAGTCCCCAGGGCAAGGAGCAGCACCATTATGAGCCACTCCACTTGATGGAGCAAGAGCTAGCTGGCCGAAGAACGCCGTCTCTGCACTTATCCTGTGCGATAACCATACTTACCGACAGCACACCTGTAGCACAGCAGAATCCATTCAACACACACACAAACCTATTTACAATTCTCTCTGCAGGTCCTTGATGTGAGGCTGATCCTGTGGGTGGTGTAATAGGTCAAAACATTCACAACTGTCTTTATACTGACATTGCTGGCAGGCCACCTTATCCTACATCTAGATCAGATAATATTCATTCCTGAGAGACACTAGAAGGAAACAACTAAATAAAATCTCACATGAGCCCTTGAAGACTATCTGACAGTATTTCATTCCCTCATGAGCAACATGCAACACATTCATAACTATATCGTGCACATCTCAAAGGACCCCATCTCCATCATAACACACAGCACACACACACAGATCCCTCCTGTGATGACAGAAAGGTTAAATGAGTAACAGTCTTCTCTGTGGAAAACTCAAATTCAGGTAACATGCTTTTGGGCCAATGACATATTTATACTTTAAAAAAAAAATCTATTATAAAACATCTGTGCCAAGCACTCAAAAATATATTTGTGACGGATTTTAAAAACTTCATTTTAATGACTTGAAAAAATAGCATGTGATTATTATTTTCAAAAAGGTTTTTAAATATATATATTTTGAAGGAAAACCAAATATTTTAATTTTATGAATATCACAAATTGTTTATTCATAAATATTATATATATATATATATATATATATATATATACATGCACATTTCTAATCACATTTTGCAACCTAAACTAATCTTGTCTGATATTTTAAGATATTTATTCATCTTGACATACAGTCATAAGTGTCTTTAAATTAAACAATTAATTAATTAAAATAATTTAACATTACATTTTTTATATACTGTATATTAGTAAGCAGTTTTGTTAAAATATAAAACATGATAGAAAATAGCTTATTACTTCTAAATTAGGATGTTTATTTTAAGTAAAAATCTGGATAAAAATGCTAACATTATAAGTGGACCTCAAGTTCATGCCCCAAGTTTTCTTTTCAAGAATTTTATTAAGGTTTTTTGATCATGAAAAAATAATAAGGAAAATTGTATCACCCTGACATTTTTTAATAAAAAAAATCATTTTAATAGAGATTAAAAAACATGCTCATCATTATAAAAGAGCTGTATTGAATATGAATGGCTTTTTAAATGTCCTTTTGAACAAGTCAATGTCATTGACCCTTTTAACTCAGGAAATATTGACTGTTGCTAGAGCAGCGCACATGAGCAAGGCCAGTGAATTACAAGTGATCTTTTCAAGAATCATTCCTGAGGTAAACTCAACTGTAATAAGTGAAAGCTTCCAGTGAAATACAGAATGAGAATATCAGTGGCTGCAGAGATGACCAAAAAAAAAGCATGATGGGAATGAGAAAAAAGGGACTCGTGCATGAGGGTAATTATTAAGTTGAGGTTGGTTGATTATTCATGAAATATTTCGCCTTTGTTGTGTTGTTTGTCTTTAGTTCGGCAACTCTGAACATTATCATGTGCTTAAGGTTCAGTGTAGTCAGGAATTAGTGAAGTATGTGTAACCAGGACTGGGTTTTTACCCCATAGTGGAGGGTAGTGAGGGGACTAGCATAGTTTTGCCTATTGGGAAGCCTGTAGGGGGGTTACTTACTATCCCAGGGGTTTTGGGGGTCTCTGGTGAGAGGTGGTTGATGTTGTTGTGGGTGAAACTGCCGCTGTGACTATTGGAGACTGTGTACTTCCTGATATTGAGGCCCATGGTGTCCAGAGACTGGCTCCTGCTGCGCATCACCCGCTACAGCACAGGGAGAGATGAGGAGGAGACACGGTGAGCAGCGGCAGGTCAGGGTGGGCCAATGGAGTGGGTCTGAAGGCAACCAATCAAGTTGCTAAAACGACTCAAGCAACACCTGAGTGAACCACAGGTGAGGAGAGAGTGCAGTTTTGTCCATAAAAGAAAAAGCATGTGGCCAGAGGAAAGAAGGATGACATGAAGCCTGAGCACATGAAGTCATTGAAAGGATGGCTAAGAGCTACCGAAGCTATCTGTGTAAGAGTGTGAATGGATATTGATTAAACCCGCTAAAGTGCTGCCCGATTTTAAGCGGAAATTCCCAGAATGCCACAACCACAGAGGAGCTGGAGAACATCCTTTATGCTAATGTGTTTTCTACAGACAGCTACTGAAGAAAACTGTGTGAATGAGTGGTTGCGGAAGCAAATAAAATGGCTTAAAAGAGATAATGAAAATGATTTATGAGAAATCTGATAGATTTGTCTGGATGACCACAATCAATGCGTAAACACCACTGGACACATTCAATTATTAACCAGGCTGTCGAGCACATAGAAACAGTCTGTCTATAAGGAATTATAGGCCGTTTGAATTTTGGGCATTGAAAATTCTGTCATCTTGAATAATATCCATGGTAAAACTTTAGTTTAGGGTCCAATTTTCTCTATATACTAGTTGCTTATTATCATGCATATTACTAGGATATTGGCTGTTTATTAGTACTTATAAAGCACATATTAATTCCTTATTCTGCATGACCATATTCTACATCCCTTAATCCTACCCAAAACCTAAACTTAACAACTGTCTTTCTGACTAATTGACATAGTTAATAGTGAGAATTGAACCCTAATCTAAAGTGTGACCATAACCTCTATATACCAGGGTTATTATAGTTAATTAAAACCATAAAAAAACATTTCCGTTATTTAAAAAAAATAAAATAAAAATGTTAACTAAGATTAAATAAAATACATTAAAAAAATATTTTATTTCAGCAAGTTGCCAAAGCAACATTTCTTATTTTCAGTTAGTTTAACTTGATGTACTAAAACTACACAGACCTATGACATACGTAGTTTAAAAACTTTAAAGGTGCAGTGTGTATTTTTTAGCGACATCTATCGGTTCGGTTGCGAGTTGCACTAAGGGCTCAGTCCACTGCTCACCCCTCCCTTTCGAAGAAGCTACGGTGGCTAAAATGGGACAAACATATCGTCGGCTGAGACAGCAGAGAATAGCCAGAGTAAGCCAGGAGTGTGTAACATTGTCACTGTTTCTGTGCCACAGTCCATTATAATGGATAAAGTTTACAAAGCCATAGTCAGGTGAGAATAAAGGGTCTTAATATATAATATAATAATAGTAATCAGCTGATTGTCTCACAAACGTAACCAGCCCATTTATCCCCACATAGCAAAGCCATAACACAGTGAGGGAGAACAACTAAGCTACATGAAACAATCCAACTACATATTTTACACCACGGACAAGGGAAAAGTCACTACTCAGTGTTTATGGCTAGCTTCCAGCTTTCTGCTGCATCTCTATCAAGGTAGTGACGAAACGTGCTCTGTAGCGCTGTTTGTTCACTGTCGGCTACGGTAAAAACATGACGTCACAATATGTCGACCTTCATAGAAGGGGGTGCTCGCGGTTATGTCGTTATAAATGTCTCATTCTAAGGTAATAAAAACATTTGGTTTATTAAGTAAGTTCTTTACACACCACTGAAAACATAGCTATGGATGTCATATTGTAGATACTCAACATTTTTACACATTGCACCTTTAACTAAAATTCAAATGACAACAGAAAATACAAAAATAAAATCTTATTCAAAATATATAAAAAGATCTAAATGATACTAAAATAACACTACTATATACTCATCACGCATAATTTTACATATTAGAAAATATCTGTGTACGATATGATTAATCATGAACTACTGATTAATTTGCTAAGTGTTTTAGGAAGCAAAATAGTGTAGAGCCCAAGATAATTCTCATGAGTGTATCTATGTTCAACAATGTGCTAATAGGACTAATTAGTGTAAATTATGGTAATGCGTGATTTAATTTAGGTAGCATTGGTTACATCACTTGGCAGCTGGAGTCAAAAAGGGGGCACCATCTAAATCCCAAGAGAGAAAAAAATATGCTACCATTCATTTAGAACAACAGCAGCAAGATCAAAAATAAAAATCTGAGCGAACGACTTATCTGACATCCTTGAGTGATTCATGAGTGCTAATATGACTGTAAAACAACCAGAATACACCACCTCCACCATTCACGCACAAGCCAAAGTAATGCGTCACAAACATCCCTATCCTCCTCTATTCTGGGTGGACAGTAAGTGCCCTCACATACCCCTTTTCCACCAAGGCAGATCTGGTGCTGGTTCGGAGCCAGAGCCTAGTTTCAAATTGGTTCTTTGTTTATCGACCAACCAAAGCAATGAGCCAGTAAAAGTGGTTCTTAAGTAGCACCAAATCATTGCTGCTCTAGAAGTAAGAACCGCTTACGTCAGCGGCTGGGGCGGGGTTACCGTGACCAACAAGATGAACAGAAACTTGTGACCGCCATTTTTTAATGGCGTGCTAATAGCAGCTCGATTGTAATCTCCGTTAATGCAATTTACGACGGGCTGCACGAACGTGCTGGAAATCGCCGTGTTTGGATACCAATGTAGGTTTGAAAAGCTGTGAGCATAAATAGTAACGCAACAACCGCCATTGTTGATGGAAGGCTTGTTTGAGATGCATCGGAGCAGCGTGGAATGAACGGAGCTGCGGGAGTGTTTGGAGCGCATACGACTCCTGCTTTTGGATCGCTCTCGCAATTCGAGATTCGCAGTGACGAACCAACTCGAACAAGCCTGGTGTGTTTGTGTGCGCCTTGCTAGGCAAGATGAGATGTATACAGTGAGGTGAGGAAAGGCAAACTGGTTCTTTGAAAGTTTGTCAATCGAACCAAATCCGAACCGGCACTAGCTCTAGCTCTGAACCAACACCTGGTTGTTGTTGGTGGAAAAGGGGTAACAGAGACCCCTAGAGCCCGGTTGTCCTTGTGGATTACCTTGAAAGATTCAAAGAAGCCCCCTCCCCCTCCTCCTCCATTCTCCAGTTTGTCCTCCTCTCCTCCCAACCCCATCATGGCCTGACTGTTGATGTGTAGCTCCTCATACAGCGTCTCCAGCAGGGCAGACCGGGTGCGCTCCTAGGAACAAAAAGGTTATTGTATTTGAATATAAAGAGTAAATGAATGTTAGATGAGGCAGTATGCATTTGTTTCATGCTGAATATATCATTATATGCTGCATATAGCTTCAATAACATTCAAGGTGTACACATTATCAACATCACATTTTCCTGGGAATTTAACCCATTAGCTTGGTGTTGCATGTGTCATGCTCTATGAGTGAATGTGAAGTAAAACGTTCTTGGATCACATCCTTTTTGATCCTGGAACAACATTCCAATCAGCAAATCAGATTTTAGGGTTAGGTTTAAAGTTAACATACCCCAATTGTGGTTTTTCGAACGTTCCCTTTCATGCAGCGTGTAATATACTGTATCTGTTTGGGAATGTAAAAGTTCTGAAAAGTTGTAAACTCGTGAGTGCACGATCAACAAAGTTATTGTCTCCCAAAACAAAGAATCGACTCTGACACTTTGAATCCCACAGCTTTACGATTGAACCGTTTCGGTACAAGGCTTTCGGTACGCATTCCAAACCGAATTTTTTTAGCATTTGCGCTGGTGCGACCACCACAACGTTGCCCAACATCAAATGCCACAAATGTTAATCATATATATATATATATATATATATATATATATATATTATAAGGAGCTGTTTTTGGAAGGAAATTTCTTTGGCATTTTTCTTTTTTGCTGTATCAAAAACATACCGAACTGTGTCACCACTGAATCATATTGAACCGAACCGTGAATTTTGTGAACCTCAGAAACACAACTTGTAAGTATGAATAATTAATTATAGATGAATATAATTTCTACCGGGAGTTGAAAATACGTAATTTTGTATTTTATATTGTGTAACTCACATTATTATTTTCTTATTGAAATACTTCTGTTGATCAGCCACTATTACCTAAAATTGTGTCTATTAATGCAGACTGTCTCTCTTTCTCACTTCTTTGAGTAAAGATAAAGGATGGAGCAAGATTTGTTTTGCAAACTTTAATCTGTTACATCAATCATAGAGCTCGACTAATGTATGTTCTGTTATTGATACTGTTATTAATACAGTTTGCGCATATGACTGTGGATGCTGCACACTGGTGGTGATTGAGGAGAGATCCCCTGTGAAAGCGCTATATAAATGCTTCATTCATTAATTCATTGATTAAATAATTAATTAATTCATTCATTTATGTGCACCGTAATAAATTTGAAACATACACATCAGTTTGTTGATGGACATACACTTGTTAATGCTAATGGTGAGGAATTACAGGTGCAACATCTCATAATGTACCTCAAACTGAGTAGTGTCTCACTGAGAAACGTCCTGCTCGAGTCGTCCTTGCGATGGAGGTTTGGGTTAAACAACTATTTCTTCCAATGTTCATCATCGGACTCCTGCTTGAATTTTTTATGGTAAAATCGAGGTCATCGTTACTGTCTTTAAAGAGTGTACAATCACAGAGGACTGAGGAAGCCTTCTGAGCTGAAATTGAGTTAATCTGTCGAGTTCTTTGAGAATCATTGAAAAATGTGGTGATGTGCAAAGAAAATTAAAGTGTTTTTTGACCTTTGATGCATGTAAAAATGTTGTGGGAGACTCCAAACAACACAATGAGCCTTTAAAATAGCATAAAAGGGGCACTGTAATGTCAAGTTCAAAATTTTATTTATCTATTATTTTTAATCACCTATCATTTCCCACTGATTTTTGGACTATGTTTTTGGACAGGATTATTGTTCTAAGATCAACAAAAGATTTTGATCCAGGATTCAGGAACATGTCTTTCTTGTGATGACTATATATGAGCACTGATTTATGACATCTTACAGTCACTCACCTCTAATTTGGCAAATTTTTCAGCTTTGTAACAAGCGTATTCAGCATTGATCAGCTTGGAAAGCAAGAATTCATGAAACTCTGGACCCTGTAAGAGGCGGAAGGATGTAGCAGGACAACAAATTAGAGAAGGACAGTTGGATGGAAATTAGTGTTTTCATTACATACTATACAATACTGTTCAAAAGTTTGGAGCCAGTTTCTTTATTTTATGAATATATTCACCAAAGATGCATTAAATACAGCAGGAACCAATCAGCTGTGCCCTATAGAGAATGACATGATTTCAAACAGATTGAGTTATGGACCTATCAGCCTGCACAGAACTTTGCATTTCGAACAAAACATTTTTTTTAAACATTCTATTAATCAAAGAATTCTAAAAAAAAAAAAATATTAGTTACTATTTTCAACATTGATGATAAGAATTTTTTTTTTTTTTATCAGCAGAAATTTCAGAGGGATCATGTGACAATGAAGACTGGAGTAATTATGCAAAAAAAAAAAAATCAGCTTTGCCGACACAGGAATAAATTACATTTCAAAATGAAAATAGACCACAATTACTTTAAATTATATTTCACAATATTATTGTTTTACAGTTTTTGGACCAAATAAATGCAACCTTGAGATTTATTTCAAAAACATTTAAAACAATCTAACAGACTCCAAACTTTTGAAAGGCAGTGTAGTATTTGACAGATACTTTTTCCTTCCAAATACCTCGTAAAGAGCATTCTAAGAACTGTATATATATTTAATCAATGCATTCCTTAAGAACTGAACCTATGAATTGTTGTTGCTAGTGCCATGCATCTAAATTACATTAATTCTCTTAACTCACTTTCTTAAAAATGGCTGGGTTAGGGAGAGGTGGTCCGAAGAATGGGACGTCATCTCTCGCCGTTACCGAAACCTGGAGAATGACAAATGTATATAATTTACTGACTCACAGTGTTACAGAAGCTCTAGATTACAGTAATACTGTGATGATACAGTACTTTGTAGAGGACGTTGTCAGAACAGGGATTTTCCACTTGAACCACTACATAGGCATGCAGGAAGTTGGAAGCAATCATGTCTGGCACGAATGGAGTGCTCTCCTCTTGAAACACTATGGCCACGATGTCATTTCCTATATGCCTCTTCCTCTGCAGCTGTAAAAGGACACAAGAGAGTTTATGTTCTAATTCAAATAAATTCTGTTCTTTTGAAGATTCTATTGACCAAAGAATCCTTGAAAAAATGTATCACAGTTTTAAGCAGAAAAACAAAAAAGTTTTCAGTGTTGATTAAAACTAGCATAAAAGCATAAAATTAGCATATTGATTTCTGAAGGATCATGTGGAGTAAAGTAATGTAATGTAATCCAATTCTGAAGATTGGAGTAATGACAAAATCTTCAATGTTTAATTAACTGAATGTGTATTTACTGAAAAAAGAAAAAAAAAAGTCATGCTGAGCACAAATTTTGAAGAGTAGTGTTCTAAAGAACACTAATTTTAATTAAAAAAAATAGTAGCACATAATAAATTAGTTTAAATAAAGTTTTAATGAAAGAAAAAAATGTTTTAATACTTTTATTATGCAATATTTATTATATAAAATCAATAAGGCACTCAAATATGTGCTACATTGTGCATAGCCTGTACATATTTTATACATGAATATATCGACAATGTAACTCAAGATTTCATACTTTACTACGTAGGATTGAAATGAGCCAGCCCAAACATATTTGATATGGTAAACAAAACCACAGTTGGGATGAGTGCCGTGCTCGGCAAAGGCTGACATCTCATGATAAATTAATTTCATTTTGAAGGTTGAATTTATGTGTCAATGAAACCATGTGCTGCTGAAGTTGTTTTTCACAACATGTCACAACAGATGGATGGCAAGGACAAACGCAGAGGTTGTTGCCAGTCACTTAAACACATGGACATCAGTTCACCAACTTGATCTGCTGTCAACCTCCAATCACTGCAGAGTGTGTGCACACATGACAGCAAGGGAGAGAGGAGCTCGGTTCATGTGTTCTAAATGTAGAAGATTCCCTGAGGAGTAAGCTCTAAAAACACTCTTCCTCTGAGGGCGCAGCACTGCCAGTGAAGGTGCAAAATAAAGGTCACTTTGTGAGTCAACAATCATCTGCCAGCACATCAGCAGTGTGTTTCTGCAGGAAACAGCATCTGTCCCAGGGCTAAGAATGGATTTCACTCTCCTGTCTATACAGGTGGCTTACACCTATATGTGGCTTGTTGTTTTATTTTATTTTACATCAGAATAGGATCTACAGCAGAGATGGATCATTAGGGACAACTGATGATATTTTGTCATACTAACTTTTACATTTGTAATGATTGAAGGTTCTAAGAAAGGGACAATCTACATCCAGCCGGTTGTTAAATCCGAATAAACGCAGACAGAGTGATCAGGTCTTGAGATATTCTGAGATAACAACTGGCTGGATGTACATTATCCTGCTTATTAAATAATTAGTAAATAATAAGTAAATAATTAGACACGAAATATTGATCTGAGTCTAAATATTTTATTAGGTCTTTAAACGCAACGCTTCCGTGGAGAGAGCAGTTCCTAGCACTGCAAGTTCAAACTAGATGAACATTTAAGGGATCCGGTACAGTCATACACAGCATTTTGCGACATAAATAATTATGGGGATAGGAGATATTGATTTGAGATCAAAACAAGGGTCACAAAATGGCAGCAGCTGCATTTGAATGAAACAAGAGATAACGAGTCCACGATACTGGATGACATAAGTAAGTAACTGTACACAAAATATTGATTTGACTGAGTTTTAATATTTTATTAGCTCACCAAATGCAAAACTTGGATGAGAAAAAAAACTGTTCCTAGCAAGCGTATAGCTCTGCTGACTTCAGTAAGCCTGTGTTTACAGTGGTTAGAGAGGAATAACGTAACGCTGAATGGCGTGATTGACCAATCAGAATCAAGTATTCCTCAGAAATGTGTAATAATAACAAGGAAAGCACATGTGATGACATGAGTGAAGCCACATGGTGCGATGGTGAGTACCTGCTGTGTATCGCCCTCTGTGTAAGGGAGCTTAGTTGACACGTGGAACATGATCTCCTTGTTGTGGAAATTGTGGTAAACAGACTCAGAGCCTGTCTGTCCATGTGTCACGTCCAACCCTCCACGAAACCTAGAAGGAAATATATACAGAGGTTTTGCAGAAAAGACACGAATTTTAGCATTACCATTAGCATTAAACATCACATCCAAGATTTAGTATCCTTTATAATAGGGATATACTGTATATTGTACATAAAGGTTACTGTATACAAAGAACACTCATGCATGGGCAAACTCACTAAATGGTATTTTATGGCAATATATGGCAAATAAATTTAGGAATAAATTATTTGAAGGATAAACGATGGAGAAAACTATTGGGTTTTGATATGTCTATTTCTTTGTAACACCTGAAAGATTTATATTATTGTATTATTTGTTGTTAAATTTTTGTAATTAACATTTAATTAAATTAGACATTTTTTACCATTTAAAAGTGATTAATTTGAATTTTAATTAATAAATAATAATTAATACATTTATTAAATTAATATTCTTTATTATTATTATTATAAATTAATCATTTTATTTAGTTATTTACAGTGTTGTTTTAGTATTATTTATATACTATTGTGTACTATTAGTATTTAGGCCTACTATTAGTTATTTATTAATATTTTGAATTTGTTTTTTAATTTTATGTAAAGTTTTAGTAACTGACACTGTTATGTGCTTTTGTCTATTTTATTAGTTCTTGTTTTTCTTTAAACATTTCTATTCAGCTTTAATTAATTATTCGTTTTCAGATCTTAAAGTTTTTTTTCATTTAATATTCATACTGCATTTTATTTTAGCTTTATTTCATTTATTTGCAGAAATACATTTTAATCAGGCACTAAACATGCATCTTAAGAATTTAAAGTCACTTTCTTTTCTAAAGCATAAACACTGCATATTGCAGGTAGACATTTTGTGTGTTTTAGGGGTCAGGCAAGTGCAAATAAACAACTCTAAATGTAAGTGTAATTCATTCTTAGTGAAATCTCTCCTCAGACGCCCACTTTCAACTCCAACATCCAAAGCTTCTATTTTAATTAATGCATGCAGTTATTTCATCTAGTGCGTTTACATTTCTCTCATGCCGTACTGAAAGAGAGAAAGAGTGTTCTGTTTATAAGAGTTACCCTTTGAAGTCATGGAGCTCGATTTTCTGTCCCAGAAACTCTAAAAACTCCACAAAAGCAGGACCCTCCTCGTTATTCCCAAACAACTCCTCCTCTGAGGTCTACACAGATAAAAGCACATATTGCTGATAAGATTCAAGCAAACATTTGTACTTAAGTCACCTTGGCAGTAGACACCCACCAGGCACAATACATGGTTCTGTTGAGGTCCATGCAACAAAGAAGCTTCATGCAGTATCATAACTTCAATTACAGAACAAAATAAAGAAATTCAGCCTTTCAGATATCCCAAATCACAATAGCAAGACAGCACAAAGCCTAACATTCAACGAAACCCAAATGAAATGAACCCACAAACAAAAAAGCAAGAACGCCTTGATGAGGACAAAGCAAACTCTAAAATTAGCTTGATGCAAATGCTAATTGTTCCTCTGAATAAACATAGTCTGTCATTTAGAGTCAAAAAAGGGCAAGCGGAAAATTTAAGGGCTGATCTATAAGGTGCATTTCGAACATGAGCATGTCTCATCAAAGGCCTTGGTGTACTTGCTGCATACTGGAAAGGTTGAGTATGTAAACACATCGATCTGTGAGATGAAGAGGCTATTCAGGCCTCCGCTTTCATGCTAATACGCAAAGGGTGTTGCTGCCAAGCCTCCTCGAAGAACCTCTTAAGTACCTCTCGCTCTCTCTCGGCTCCTCTCTGCGGCCTTAAAGGTCAATGACTGTCCTAATGTAATCAAAGCTCTTCTCTGGGAACAATAGCCTTATGATTTTAATACAAGACAAATGAAGACAATGCTTTGATTGTTGTCTAAGCAGAGGAGACGTTATTGTGAGGTCGAGAGGAGGAAGGACTACTTGGTTAGTGGTGGTGTTCTAAATAAAGATGAATTATGAAGGCGAGTTACAGCAACAATTAATCTCTGTGCATCTGCTAAATGGCAGGGGCAAATGGAGATAAGGCTTCCCATGCGACTCACCTGTCCAAACTTCTGATAAATGACTCCGAACTTGAAGTTGTTGCTTATGACGTGTTCGTCGAATGTGACAATGAGTCTGGATGCCTACGGGAGGGGTAAAGGATTTAAATAAGTGTCCTTTACGTAAGTGTCCGCTTAAACTAGCGTATTTCCCAATGCCACATTTAAATTAACCAGGACAAATGATCCGGGATCATGCATTGGTGTATAAAGCTTATCACTATGACGCAGATGGGTCATAAAAAGACGTAAGGTTGTGTACCTTTGGGTAAAGCACCGGGAAAAAGCGGTCCACGTTCACCTCCTCACAGACGAGCTGATAATAACGGAAAGACATAGCACATATTGATTCTCCTCATTCTCATTTGATCTTGCAAAAATGAACACTATGGTCATCTGTCCAGGCAGGACAGAACAGGCTCATGGGGGAGTGAGACAATCAGTCATGTCACTCAGAGAGAAGTGTGATGAATTGGAGGGCATGAAAACAATAGTGCTGACCCCTTCACCCCCTCCCCGCATGATTCACTCTCACCTTGGCCATCTGGACAATGTTGGGGAATTCGGTTAGACAAGATATTGGAATCACATCGTGATACGTTTTCATTTTTGTTCTGTAAAAAAACAGAAAGACAACATAAGAGTACAGTTAAACGCTGCAATATACTCACACATTATATATATATATATATATATATGTATATAGAGTTTTCAATTGTAGTCTTTAAAAAAGGCATACAAAAATATTGATTTATTTAATACTGAAATAGCCGAAACGCTTCCAATACTAATTTATTAATTAGGCATAAATAGCAAAACCTAAATGTAAATAGACAAATTTATTTGAAAATCTAATTTTGCATAAAATAACACGTTTTCATTTATATATATAATTTAATACTTAAATTAATTAAATATATTTTTACCCCATGAACAAGAAATAGTTTGTTATTGTATTAGGCATGAAATAAAGGAATATTTTGTGAGGTTTAAAAAAAGCAAGAAAAAACTATTTCTTGTTTTCCCTGGCAGTTCAAAAACACAGCTTCTAATGATATTAAAGCAAAAGGCAGCCCAGACCTACAACAGTAACACTTTTTAACCACTCCAAACTCAGTGTCATTGTGGCATCATTAAATGTGTCACATGGATTTGATAACAAGAACATCCTGCTGCCATCCCTCAACCCACACACATTGGCCTATATTGTCCATCTGGTGCCTAATGCGGAAATGAGGGTGGCGAGTACATTTGGCCTGTTTAATCTGTGAGAAAAGAGCTTTTATTGTGGGTCCCAGGAAACATTCACAGTTGTTGTCAAGGAATAGATATCAGTGTGCTCTTTTTAATGTCCACAGTAAAAGCCAAAGTTCAAAACAAAGTGGTGGAACTGGGCCAAATACTAAGCCCTTCATTAGCCCCCCTCATCCACACAATAAAGACGTTTTGGCAGGACATGAGGCCAGGAGAAAAGTGAGTGATTTGAGGGAAGGGAGAAGCAATCTAGAATCGAAAACAAAAAAGAGGAAAGGAAAAGGTCATACCTGAGCATGAGACAGAGATGCTCTTGGTCCCCGATAACATCATATTTCATGGAGAACACCAGGTGGCCCAGGGCACTGTCCACTGTATAATAATTAAAGTGTTCCTAATGAAGGAGCAGAAGGTGAAGCTGTGAGCGATCATTCTTCATCACACTTGGAAACTCATCTCAGTTTTTAGTCTCAACACTTCCCTACCCACCCCCTGGCTAACCGACCACTTCTTTATGCACATTAGTCTAATTTATAATGGATATTAGATGTGAATACATTAAGCCCATTGAAGCTAAACCTAATAAATCTTCATTATGTCTGGCTGCTGCGGTGTCACATTGGTCTATGTAATTAGGTTACATTTGCTAACAATTATATCATTGAAACTTATTCAAATGATAGATGAGAGTGGTTCCATTATGAATGTTTAGCTTTTTCTAGGCATTTTAGACAATGAGTTGAGTGATAAAAAAGTAATTAAGTTCAATTTGAGAACCTAAACAGTCCGATTTGTGAATGAATCATTCAGATCAGTTTTTTGAACTCGATTAACTCATTGACTCAAAATAATATTTTTTCTGTGAATTCAAATAGTCCTTTTCTAACTCTGAGGGTGTTCAAACTTGAAGTTCAGTTCTCTTTATTTCTTTTGGTCTGCACCAAAAATTTAGCATTCATTACAGCCGAACCGCTTGGAAGCGGACCAATACTTCCTGAAAAGGTGGGTCTCGTTCCGCTCTTTTAGTGCGCACCAGGGTTCGGATTATTCAAATGAGCCGCACTAAAAGAGCAAACACACACTCGAGTTTCTTTTAATCAAACCAAAACTGCCAAGTGTAAACACACCCTCAAAAACAAGCCTAAGTAGAGCTAGGGCAGATTTGCAGTAAATAATGGTCTGTTCCTCTCACAAAGCTATCAAATGTCTTTAGTGCAAACTTATAGTGCATAAATATAGTGTCTGAAACATGTAGTGCACATGGAATTATAATACATGTATGGACCATTTTATGACAAGAAAGTCATACAGTTTTCTAATATAATGACATGAAGGTGATTAAATGATGACATGATTAACCACTTTTGGCTAAACTATTACTTTGTTTAAACAAATCCTCACCTTGCCCAGAAAATGTTTCCTGTAGATCTTAGCTGTGTTGTTGCACTCCAGTTTGAAACGTGAGGTGGGAGACAGGAGCTGCTCCGGGTCAATCCCATTGCTCAGCTTGTGATTGGTCCCTTCAATCCAATAACCCCCAAACTGGGGCAGCAGAATCAAGGGAAATGGACTCTGCCTGCCGAGAACCTGACAGAGACAGCAAATAAAAACAATTACACTGGCAGTCAATCGTCCAAGCCCACAGTAAATTCCACTGAGATATCGACTGCAACAACAAATTCTGTCAGTTTTATTTTGAGCCGGTTTACCTCATGAACGCTGGGGTAAGGAATGTAGTCTTCTTCAGTCTGTAACAAAATGATGTTCAAAACATTAATTATGCAGCGGATGCATTTGGTCGCAACAGACCGTTTTAAAACTCCAATGACACAAGGAGCAAAAACCACACTGCTTGCTCATCTGCTGGTTTATTCAAGACAACTAACTCACTAACTGTACATGGTACAATCGGTTTGATTCTTTACATTCACTGAGGCCTCGGGCGGGCCAGAGAATATTGCTCAGCACCAGCTAATCTTATTTGATTGCAGTTCCATTAGTGCAAGGGAAAGTGGGCTACGGATGTCTTTGAAAACTAGATGAACCAGCTTGACTGATAACCGGCTTTTTCTATTTGAAGCCGTCTGCCCGCAGATAAAACAGCAGCCCGTGGCCCTCAGACAATACGTGTTTTGTATTATTGTGAGTGTGCGTGTGTACAGGGACAAAAGAGAGACGGTGAGGTGAACATACTTTGAGAGGAGGAGGAAGAGTGCTTCGCTGCTCGTCCATTCTGCTGCTCTGAAAGATAAAAAGAAAGAATCTGTCAGCCTTATAGCAGGCCTGTGAGCTCACGTGTGGAAGCAAAAATAACACTTTGGTTCTGTTTATACTTTTAAGCCTTTTAAAAAAGAAAAGGAAATATCAGTTTATAAATTACAAGAATATACATCTTAAGAAAGACACAATGGGAATATCATTCTAGGAGCAATTCACTTTTATGCATGGTATTTAGAATTTAAATTAATATAATGGTTACACTATTTTACAGTTCGTGCACAAACATGTACTTTCAGGATATTTACCTAAAAAGTACTTGGTAATATAAGGTAACTAGATGGGTTAAGGTTAGGTTCAGGGTAAATACCTAGTTATTACTGTAATAAGTACATACTATGTACATGGGGAACAGGATTGTAAAATAAAGTGTAAAATAAGGCAGTTAGCGGAACAATACAATCTTAGCAAATTCCACTTTAGCAAAAATAAAAAATACTAATTAATGTAATTATTATAATGTAATTTGTCCTTAAAGTGTTAGTTAAGATATTAAGATATTTTTGGTTAATTGAGATATTTTTGATGAAATCTGAGAGCTGGATCACTCCTGCATACTAGTCCATAGGCTTCTTGAGGGATTGAAACTTGCTGGCCTCGAAAAGTTATTAAAGACATCGTTAAAATAGTCCAAGTGACTACAGTGGCTCAATCTTAAGTTTATCAAGCGACGAGAACACTTTTTGTGCGCAAAAAACAACAAAAATAATGACTTTATTTCAACAATTCATTTACTTCTCTATCTGCCTCGAGTCAGGTTACTAGTTTAACAGCGTAAGCTTCAGTAGTTGTACGTCACACGCATCACACACATGACCAGCGTCGGCCAATAGTGAGCCTACGTGTGACGTCATACTATGTTAACTGACTAGAGGCCCATAGAGAAGGAAGTGAATAGTTGAAATAAAGTCGTTATTTTTGTTTGTTTTTGCGCACAAAAAGTATTCTCGTCGCTTGATAAAGTTAAGATTGAGCCACTGTAGTCACTTGGACTATTTTAACGATGTCTTTAATAAATTTTCGAGGCCAGCAAGTTTCAATGCCATGAAAAAAGTTAAACGGAATAATGGGACATTCATAGAAAAGATTATGAAAGACCATAAAATCTTTTTAAAAGAATGTTCACATGCACTTGAACAATATTTTAAAAGAGCAAATGACTTTGGGTAGACAAGCCGAAAGACAGAAAAAAATATCAGCCTTTAGATCAGTCTTAGATAATGAACTGTTTTTTATTCTCTTTAATCCGGTTTCATGAATATGGCAGACAATGGAGCACAAGATCAAAGCGCGATTGTAACCGTGCAGGGAGAAGACGTTCAAATATTTACAAGGCTATTTACAGTCATTATACAAAATATAACATCCTGAAGTTGTAAATATCAAATCATTTGTCCATTTCTTTAACTAAAATGCTGAAGATAAAAAAGATACCCACGCAGGGCTGAATATAATTCTACTGAGAACTGCTGTAGATTTGAAATGCTGCACTGAGATGCAACAGAGATTGAATGTCTGACCTATTTGATGACGAATTCCAGCAGACCAACACATTTGTAATTTAAAACATCTTGCACATCTAGCTGAGCTTTTCTTTTGTATAATGTCATCCCGAAGCAACGCAACAGTAAATCAGATCCAATTTCAATGTCATGTTGTTCTCTGAAACATTCAGGTGCATTTAGTGCACTTGTTATCATTAGACATCTTCATTGTCCTAAGTTAGAGATAACAACCGTAATATCAAATGACTAAGATCAATATGTCTCTGTGTACTCAACAGCAGGATCTTGCATTTAATCACCACCATAGATAGTGACTAATTTGTTCTCCACAAATTTAAATCATGTTCTCATTGTAGATATGGCAACTGTAAGACTGTGATAATCAGAGCCCAACGATAAATATATTTTTTGTAATATGTATTGACAATAAACACATAAATAACTTTAACTTTCCCCATAAAAGAATAAAAAACTATTTGCTTCAAAAAAGGGTCATATTTTTAATTTAACACTACAATCCAAATTGCAATGTAATCAGATTTATAATTAAAAAATCATATATTATTCATATTTATACGAGCAATGTTGTTTGCAACAACAAACGTTTTCACATGCACATGACAACGAGTACAGTGTGTCAGTGCAGCGTTGGTTGGGTAAATGACTGGCCCCAGGGTCATCCTTATTTGGTTATAAATGAATAAACGTCCTCATTATTTACTGGAATGACCTTCAACTACAGTAAAAGACATGCAAGTGCAACTATGTAGCCAGTGAAGACAGCTCATTCAGGGGTTAATGGAAAGTATTTTCATCAAAGATGAAAGGCAGAGGGGAGAGGAAAAAAACGAGAAAAGTAAAAGAAACGTTACCTGCATTTTCTCAATCATTTCAAATAAATCAGTAGTCTGGAAGAAAGGAGAGGAGATGAGATGAAATGAGATGAGATGAGTTCAGAGCTGACCCCTAGATTACATTCTCATGATGTGAGAGGGGTGTGGCTGACAACACACACGACACACTGCAGTGTGGGACACACACACCTACTGAAAATATATCTCTCATCATTTAAAGTACTCAGACTGCAGCCATAGTCCTACAACAAAATGCATTTTATTAGCCAGTTAACTTTATCAACTAACTTATAAATAAGTTTTTTTTTAATGGGATGGAAAGTTTTTTCCACATATTACACATTTTAAAGTGCCCCATTATGCTTTTTCAGATTTTACATTTCATATACTGTGTAATGTACAGTAGCTGTTTGTGAATGTAAAAGAGCTGCAAACTTTCAAAGACCAAAGTGGACAATAAATGGAGTGATTGTTTCCCTAGGAAAGAACCGATTCTGAACTGCCTGAAACGAGTCGTCAGTAATTCATACATATTAATTTTCAAACAATTTGCATAATGCTAGCCTATGGTCTTTATTGGCTGCCCACAAACTATGTTTATGACCCGCTCTCAAACACTGTAGTTGTAGCTGAGGCCTGGAAGAGTTAGGTCTGTGTTGTTTATGTTGAGAAGACGTTGTTTTCTGCACTGAGTGAGATGAAATCCCCTTTGCATGCACTTCCAAAGGATGAGGACTCGGGGCTCGAATTGATATGATCAAACCGACAACATTGCTACTGTTTGTATCTCTGTGCATACAAGTGCTGAGGAAGCCCCACAGCTGAAATTCAGATACGCTGTAAGCTTTAGACCAATCACAACAGACAGGGCCATCTGACCTATCAGAGCAGAGTAGGCTCTCAGAAAAGACAGGTTTAGAGAGACCGAATCCTTGTTTGAACCATTAAACTGCAAAAAAAAAAAAAAAGAGGTGATAAAGTGATTTTTGATCTTGGATGCTTATATTGTAGGAGACCTCCAAAACTAAATTAGGAACCTTTAAAATAGGGGCACTTTAGCAATAATACAACATTCTTTAGGAGTATGAAAGTGTTTTTGGATCCTTGCATGATTTATTATGGCCAAGTGCATTCAACATTGGGTGGTGGCAACATTAGTTTTGGCCTAACTCATGCAGAATACAGTGGAACTGGCATTTCCTCTTTAGCCCGATGGCAGCATGAATTTTAGATGGAGAAAATGTATAGAGATATATAACTCATTCAAAAGCTCTCATATTTGGAAAAAAATGCTTATAGCTGATTGTCTTTGTAGCTATGAAGTTTCTTATAATTGCATACAATTATAATTAGTTATAATTGGCTGCTGTTGTAGTTTTTAATCATATCCCATGTGCATATGCCAATTAGCAATATGACACAGAGGCATTCAATTTCACAGTTTGAGGCAAATTATTGAAATTCATGGCACACATGTAATATTTAGCTTCTACATCTCAAATGCACTTGTTTTGTTTCCTAAAACGTCTCATTATTAATTCTGACTGATTCCCATTACCATGTTCTTATCTGACAGCTGATGTGACTCTAGTGAGCTTATTCTAGCCTGGAGAAACTTCTCAGACACAGACAGTAGTCCAGACACAGAGTTCAGTCCAGCCTTTGGGACAGACCCAGAGACAACGTGAATGTTGGAGTGGAAACAATTATCTTCGATCAGTGGAGATTGTAGTCTGGATACATTTCTCACAGTCTTAAACAAACACTTTGTGTCCTTTAGCACATTGTTGAGGACATTGTATGAGTCCTCCACCATCGACAAACAAACCCTACTGCTGTCTTGAAAACAAACTTCAGGAAACTGAACCACGTCAGGTGAAATACAACTGACACGAGGTCAGAAGAGTCCTGCACAGGGGAGGAGTGGGACCAAAAAATCTACCGGGAAATTTCGCAGACCACCGGCCCTCGTCGCCTGCACGATTTTAATAGCCGATAGCATTTACAGTTTTACTGATTTAAAAGGAACTTTGTTGTACAATGCTGGAGTAAAGTTCATAAATGGTCGTTCTTTCCCATAGGAGTTTCCAAAGCTATGTTGGGTGGACTCCGCAAGAAAATTTTGGACATTTTAAGGTTAAATGCATCAATCTCGTGCTCTCTGAAAGATCAAAATTAAGAGCTTCAACCCATGAACTGCTCGTTGAACAAAGAAAAAGCATTAATTTGTACCAGGACAATAAAGAGGGCTCAAACATCTTTTTAGTTATGAGAGTCGTTATGATCGCGTGAGCAAAGTAATCACGCAGCACAAACAGGATGCTATTCGAATGTCAATTATTATAATGGCGCAAGGCCATATCATTGTTTCAATTTTAGTTCGTTGGCAAAATGTAACGCTAGAGACCTTAATGTTAGGTTTTACATTTTACATCTTTACATATGTGTCGGGAAAGTTCGGCAAAAGGTGGATTCGAACTCGCGTTCAGCGCATCAAAAGCTGCTTTCAAGCACTTCACGCCCTACGACCTACGCCGCTGAAGCTGTCTGAAGTCGGGCTTATTTTTGCGGTAAAGACAGAAATTTATTGCAAATATGTGCTCCGTTATAGAAAATGAAAAAAAAAAATTAAAGAATGTTTTCTTCCCTTAGCTTGGGCCCCACATTTTATCAGACCGGCCCTCGCGGCCTCGAAACACTACCGGCCCACCGGGAAAACTCCCGACTCTCCCGATTGCCACTCCGCTACTGGTCATGCACCACAAACACATTACCAAAGGGCCTCTTAGGCCAAATGACTAACCAAACACCAGATGGTTAAGTCATTTAATAATACTACTAACCTCTGAATTATGTGCACTTTATGGTTCAGAGTAATTAGTATCCTCCCTAAACAAACATACACAGATGAACAAACACCTATTGGATAACAGAAATATTGTAAATATAATGAAATGATATAATTCAGTATAATATTGATATATATTAACCTGCACTGCAACATAGGGGGAAAAAATGTAATCTTTTGAAACGTATAGCAGCTGAATGGATTATTTTAAAGGCAAAATCCATTTGATCTTGAGATAAAAATAAAGGTAACTAAATATGACGGACAGTGATTAGACTTGAAAAGACAAATCTGCAGCAAAATGATAGTGCATGTTAGTTTGCACTGATAGCAGCTCTGTCAGTGATGGGAGGAAATCCATTTTCTCTTTTCTAGCTTGCATTAAAAATCGCTGCACAAGGAAAAGGAAAACCTTTGATATTTTTCTGGAAGAAACATGTAAATGTGTCAATGTGCATGAAATATATCCTGCGATGGCAGAACTTGCACAAATCAAATATATCCTGCTCTCTTCACACTCATAATCAGTAATAATAAGTAAAATAATTTATTTTAGTTTACTTGCTGTTGGTTTTAGCAATATTTTGCTGCGCAGAATTAACTATTAAGAATAATTTTGTTCCAGTTCTCCTTTTTTCTCGAACTCGAACACTGTTGCAAAAACAGATCTTTACCTCCCAGCATATATCCAATGTAATTAGACTGCAGATTTCACATACTTACTCCATCAGGTCTTTTCCAATGAGCAACTGTCACTTGCAGTGGGTTGAGCTGTGAATTCTGACTTTTAGCCATTTTTCAAAAAGTAAAATCCAAAGCCTCTATTTGAAAATTTCTGTCAAAAAGCAAAATATGGTGTGGAGGCTGCAAAGCTACAAAGTCCTTTCTCCTCAGAAGTGACAAGAAACATTCAGCCCAGAGAGCTTCAGCTGTCAATAAAGTGAGAAAACTCCAGCTGGGCAGCACTAGACTGCAGTGTGTACTCTGGGAGGTGTGTGCATGTCTGTAACCTGAAGTCTAATTGTGTATTTAAGCATTAAGATCCTTTAACTCCAGGTGCTCTGGAGTCTTTCCTCTCTCAGGGAACACAGAGTTGTGGAAGAGACGTTGCAATACGTTGCAATTAGCTTTCTCTCCGTCTTGTACTTTGTCTTTCTCTCACTCGGAGGGCTTCAGGATAAAAACTGAGCTGAGCTTGAATCTGTTCTTTCAGCCAGACAAGCCTGAGCAGAGTCGTACTGACTCGTCAACTCTGTTCCAAAACCTAGTGCAACATTGTAACCAGGGTTTGAATAGGGTTAGGTGTCTTGCTCACTTGGTCAGGTGGAACCACCAACCTTCCGGTTTGTAGACAACCTCTGAGCCACTGCCGCCCCTTTACAGACTTCACAGCATGTCTAAATTGCCACTTTTAGGGATTGTGCAAAAACATTGTTTTTGTGTGTGTCCCTTTAAATGCAAATAAGCTGCTACTCCCGGCACAGAGGGTGGAGCTTCGAGAGCTCGTTCTTCGGTGACAGAGAATCTATAGACCTACCGAACCGAAATATTTTTAAGGATGGCCATAAAATGGTGAATAATACTTATGTAAGAGCACCTAATCCTGGTTGTAAGCCTAAATTTCACATAAACTGTAAACGTATCCTGATTGGTTGATTAGAATGTTGTTCCAGGATCGGTTAATTTTTTCTTTGTGCACAGGTTTGTGCCACATTAAACAAGCTAAAAATTGTTCTGCTTATCTCCGAATAGTTTATAAAGGTAAAGAGTAAAGAGGTAAAGGTAAAGACATGAGTTTGGCTAAAGTGAAGTATGCCTGGGCTGATCAACATGCAGAGGCCGTCCTATAGCTAATTTGACCACTGTCTCGGGACAAAATCTCAATTAAAGCACGCTGTTGCCTAAGCGTGCAATCAGTATATACTTGCCAGAGAAGTATGATGAACGGTGTCTCAGAGGGTGTAAAGGAGAGATGCAAAACTGGCGGCTTATGTAGGCGAGAGCGACTGTTGTTAATTTGACTGGCATCATTATTTGAGTGAATTGTCCCGTTTAAACTCTAATAGGCCTTTAACACTTAAACTCTATTTGGAGATTTCAGCAGAGCCTACCCACTGATCTTTAATGACTTTTGCCTGAAAAGCAATTCACAACATTTCCAGGAACCACTGATACACTAAAATATTTATCTAAAATGTAACAACCTTGTTTGCTCAGTAACTTTTGATCAAAAGTAAAACTGACTTTGCACTGAAACAACCTGTTCTAAAAAGACTAAGATCATGAATATATTAGGCAAATTAGTTTACATTGCAAGCTAATCTTCTTGCAGAGCTTGGACACATTGAAGATGCTGAATAATCATATATTTTAGAAGAGGTGAACAATAAATTGTCCAAACCTTAATTAACCGTACAAAAATTGTACTGTTATAAGTAGCTCAAGTATACCCAGAAATAAATCTTTGATATTGTATAGCTATACAAACAGATGAATCGGCACATTTGGGTTGAACTATAGCGACTTACTGTAGAGATTAAAGTGAGTAGATTTTTTCAAAATGTTCTGAGGATTTTTTTTTTTCATAGTTATTTATGATTCATGCCAACCTGCCAGACAGAACTGGCAGTAAAGCTTAAAGTCAGCGAGTGGATTTGGAAATGGAAATGCCTGCAGGGATAAGCAGAAATGAACAAATCTATTTAACTGGTCTTCAAGAGACATTGTGAATACATTTTAAAAGAAATGATAAAGAGCTGGTATGGTTATTTCTGTTTTAGACTCAGCCAAATAACAAAAATATACCAATGGATTTTTTTTTTTATTAAAGAAAGACAAATAATCAGTCTAAAATGTTTCTTGCGCAACAAATCAGCATATTATAATGATTTCTGAATAATCATGTGTCGCACTTTAGATTAGGGTCCAATTTTCACTATTAACAAACTATTAACTACAATGTTTGCCACAATAAACTCATTATTACTGCTTATTAATAGCTAGAAAGACACTTGTTAAGTTTAGGTATGGGTAGGATTAAGGGATGTAGAATATGGTCATACAGAATAAAACATTATTATGTGATTTATACTGTAGTTAACAAACAGCCAATAACCTAGTAATATGCATGTTAATAAGCAACTAGTAAATAGTGAGAATTAGACCCTAAACTAAAGTGTTACCGGATCATGTGATACAGAAGACTGGAGTAATGATGCAGAAAATTCAGCTTTGTCATCACAAATTACATTTTAAAATTTATTAAAATAGAAAACAATTACTTTAATATGTAATACTATTTTTTCTGTATTTTTTAATAAATAAGTCTTCATATTTTACTAAATCTTTACTTCATACGTCCACTAAAAATCACTTTAAAAAAGGTACACAATTTTTGCTTGTAAAAGCAAAAATGGCTCAGCAAATTGAAGATAGTCTGAATGTACAGTAATGGCATTTTGTGGCCACTGTTTCTAGAAGAGAAAGTTCTCTTTTCTTTTTTTAAAAGTCATATCTGCACAATCAAGGGGTGATCAAAGTGGACTTCACTGAAACTTTGTCAGACAAACATGTGGAGAAAAATGTCCTGTCTTTCAACAGAGCTCAGAGAGAGAAAGGCATACTGATGGGCTTACTGGACTGATGCACGATGATGTCAGAGGCATTATCTCCACTGTGAAATCAGGCCAATCCTTAATTAATAATCCCCTTCATGTGATTCTCTAGTCAGTCTCTCTCTCTGTCCTGTCCATGACCATCCTCAGCTCAGCACAAATTAAACTAAATGAATCTAACTTTAGAAGATGCTGCTATTAGACTAGCAGAAAAGCAGTGCTTCTCTCCAGAGCAGATCACTATCATCTCAAGCAGTGTCGCAAGCCTGTATGGATACATAGGATCTTGTTTTTTAATATATATATTTTTGGGACTTTCAACATTTTTATGAGATTAGATAGAGGACATCAAAAGGAAATTATTGGGGAAAGAAAGGAAATGTGAAACAGGCCCGCATATTCCACATATATATATATATATATATATATATATATATATATATATATAAATAAGTTTGTGACATTTATTTTAATTTAGATCTTCGCAGGTGCTGCCTATCATCTCAGTTATAAGTTGCTAGTGTCCTTTCTCTTTACAGCAGAGGGGTGTCATATGGAAGCAGGCAGCCCCATATGCTCCTTGTTTTACAGCTGATCTAACACACGCTAACACTCCAGGCCTTTGTTGCTACTGTGTGTTTTCATTTTTAGTGCTTTCGAAACAATTAAAAAAGAATGGTGAGACATTCCCATTAGCGTTCAATCAGCAGCGCCTCACAGAAGGGCGTCTCAGGCCTGCAGCATGTACGTCAGAGGTGAAAAAAGGACTTGCATCTCACACTGGGTCAGAATTAGATGGTGCGTAAAACTAAAATCCTCTCTGACGTGGCAGTCTCTTATGTAAATGACATCAAACTGCACAAAGCATGATTCAGTGGAGAACTGCTCTGGCATTACAACTATAAAGTTGCACAAACACGTCTCTTGGTGGATATTTGTAAAATTATTAAAGTCAAATATTATTTATGTGCAAGGTCCAAATTGCAGATGAATTGGGAAAAAATAACCAACTGAATAAGTACTAATAAGAGATAAATGATCACAAATAAAACCCATAATAACCAACAGAATATGCACAAAATATGAGATCTTTATGAATGTTAGACAACGAGAAGAAATGGAGAGATAATTGAGACTCTTTCTCCTGAGAAAAAGATCCCATAATTTTAGGTCAGGTATGTCCTATTCAGAGCTTCAGAAGAGATCTCAACAATGTCAATGATGCTGGATTTCCTGAAGATACAATACACACGTCTGCAATTAACTTTCAGACATTTTAACATTTTTCACCAAATTCTCAGACCCGTTTATCTGACCACAATCCACATTAATGTTATTACTCTGCCAACAACTGTCTCATTTGTATCTATACTGTACTTATTTCATTTCAGCAGAAACATCTGGCATAAAGCTGATATTTAAAGGGATAGTTCACAAAAATCTTTGGGGGGTGAAAATCATTTACTCACCCTTATGTCATTCTAAACCTGTATAACGTTCTTTCCTGTTAAACACAAAAGAATTTATTCTTCAAAATGTTAAAATCATTTTGTAAAAATGTATTTTATAATTAACTTTTTATCTTTAGTCAAATCAGCTTAGATAAATAATGTGTTTCAGATAACACATTATTTTGAATTTCTATTTACTAAACCAAACTGCACTGTATTAATTAAAGTCCCCGTGAACCGGAAGTTGCAAACGATTTTTCTCCAGTGCTGTGACGTATTTCCAAGTGAAACGGAATATTGAACAGAGGGCAGGGTTTTACTCTAGCGCTCCTCCTCTCCATCTCTCGCTCATAGCAAACTAACGGTTTGAGGGGAGTGGTTAAGCGTTTCCCCACCCAAGTTGTGAAACCTACGTCATCAGAAAAAGAAACCGTTCCAGAACGGAAGTAACTTTTCAGATTTTGATTAAAGATTACCAAGGTAAAACATTTTTTAAATATATTTTTACTTGCACGGATTAATTGTTCACCACAAGACTAGTAATATGCGCTAACAAAGTAAATAGGTTCAATTTTGATTTCACGGGGACTTTAAATTTAATTTCAATTAACTCAAAATTTTAAAGTGCCCCTAGAACTATGGATTTTTTTAAAAATGACCTTTCATGTAGCATGTAACATAGCTCTAAGTTAATGAAAACATCCTGCAATGTTTTAAATCTGAAAGTGCACCGTATATAAAGTTATTCTTTCAAAAGTAGGAGTCGACTGAGTCAATTAAATGAATCGTTGTTCAAACGGGTCATGAGCCGCTTCATTGTGACGTCAAGATGAAACATTAGCATATTGCCCACTCATTTATTGCGCATGGACACCAGGGAAAACTTGAACCTCAAACACTGCAGCTGATTCCTGTGGATACTGGATAGCATCATGTCGAGAAGAAGCTGTGCTCTATAATGTGAAGGTAAATCCAGTTTTTTCACAGCCCAAAGACGAGCAAAATCTCGGAAATCAAAACTCGAATCAAATCTTCTCAAATCTCGGAATTCAATGCAGGATTCATGAAACGAATTGTTCTTGATAGATGGTGTTCAAAATACTTCGTTTTGAGTTTGATATTGTGTAGGTCTGCTAACTGGTGAAGTCACATTATTACAGTATTACTGAAATACTTCTGCTGATCAGCTGTGGGCCACTATTACCTAAAACTATGTCAATTAATGCAGATTGTCTGTCGTTCTCACTACTTTGAGGAAAGATTAAGCACGGAACAAGATTTGTTTTACCAATGTTTATGTTACATCAGTCATTCACGCTAGAGCTCGGCTAATGTATGCACTGTAATTGATAGTTTCCATGTGTTCACTGCACATGTGTTTGTTTGTTAATGGACATACACTTGTTAATGCTAATGGTGAGGAATTACAGGTGCAACATCTCATAATGTGCCTCAAACTGAGTAGTGCATCACTGAGAAACGCCCTGCTCGAGTCGTCCTTCCAATGTTTCATCATCGGACTCATGCTCGGATTGCTATGGTAAATCCGACGTCATTGTTCATTATTGTGTGAAGCCTCAAGACACGCAGAGCTGATGTTGTTATGGCAATGGCCGTTTTTTTAATTTAATTGACTAACAAAAAAAAAAAAAAAAATGACTGGACATGATATCCAAAGACTTTTCTTTTTCCACTCATTTCTTTCTCCCATTTCATTCACGAGAGATTACCCTCTGTTGTGTTATAAGCTATGCTGCAGAATTGTGGATGCAGTTAAGGACTCTGACATCACCCAAACTTTATCCTCTTAATCGCAAGCTGAGCTCACTGAGTTTAAAAGCCCGAAAATCTCCCACACACACACTGAGATCACTCAAACTACTTACACACAGCTGCACACAATACACAAAGGATCTTATTCTTTAGCCCTGCGCTCAGACAACCTGACCCTCATGTCTAACTTTGTCGGACACAATCACCAACATCGACAAAAAATTCCAAACTAAACATGGCTCAACAATGAAACTAATAACACTTTACTTAAAGAAGGGTTAAAAGGGCCCATGTATTATTTCTCTCAGGACCCTGTTTCAAGTGATACTCGATTTGTGGATCAGCAGATATAAAAAAGCAATACATATGTTCCCTATCGTAGTCACTTCGAGTTACGTCAGAAGTGACGGAGATTGGGGGTTTCGCATAGAAAGCCAATCCTCTTCGAGTATTAAAACACGAGCCAATGGCATGCAATGCCTTGGGGCTGCGGAAATTTGCATAGCGTACTCCGCCCTACTCCGTGAGTATAAAAGGAGGAAGTGAACGCAACCGCAGTATGTTTTCGCTTCGGAGCCAAGAGAACCTCTTCACTCCTGAAAGCACTGTTCAAGACTCTTCGAGACGAGCGTCCTCTTCAGTGTTGGTGTGACGGCGGTACCCAGCGAGATTCTGCATCGCCTGCGATCTGAGCAGTGGTCTGCCAGACTTTGCGCTTCTCCCTGGTCGCTTCAGCGCTGAAAGAGTGAATTTCCTCCTCTCATTGAAAGAGCTGCACGCGCACGTCTTTTTAAAGACGGTTCGCCCGTGCTCTTCTGGGTGTGATTGATTTCTGTCGTCATCTGATGGTCACGATCGCTGCTTTGTATGCCTGGGCATTCAGCATGCAGCAGCAGCGTTCGTGGATGACTCATTTTCCTTCTGTGGGAACATGACCATCTCTACACTGAGGTCGAGACTCAATGATCTCACTTGAGTGAGAGTCCCGGTCCCCCCCGCTCGATCGGTTTCCTCCATAGGGGGCCCGTCGACCCGGGGACCTGGTGATTTACGGTGATGGTGTGGGATAAGCCCCGACGATTCCTCGGGCCACACCTCCCGCCTCAGTGCGAGAGCCAGCGAGCGTTAGTTCGATTCAGTCGGTTGCTTCTTCGGTGGCACCGGCTGCTTCGGGCAGCGCTCCAGATGATGATGCGATGTCGATCACAGCATCACTAGGCGGGCTTGACTCCTCGGGAAGTGAGGATGCGGCCGCGTTGCCTCCCTCGGGAGCGTCAGCGCCGCCGTGTCTGATCCCGCGATGATGGCCGTGCTATCTCGGGCGTCCGTGAGCATCGGGTGGGGGTGGAACTCCGCCCCTCCCCGATCTCTCGCGGCTGAATAATTGGTTTTTGGGTAACGCTGCCGCCTTACGGCCACGGCCAACCCCAATTTCCTTTTTTCCCCGAGTTGCATGCGGAACTGACACGCACTAAAAAAAAAATAAATAAATAAATAAAAAAAAAATAAAAAAAAAGCGTGCTTAGTTCCCCGCCCTTCCTCCCCTCGGCGATGCGGCTGTCTGTGGGTACGCTGGGGCTCCCCCGGTCAACCGGCGGTTGCTCTCAGATGCCCCTCCAAAGCCTATGGGTTCTCGTCGTCTATGGCGGCGCGATTCTGTAGAGCGGCGGGACAGGCAGCCTCCGCCCTGCATATGATGAGCACCTACAAAGCTAGCTGCTCAGGAATGTGCACGAGGAGGTGACGGACCAAGCGAGCTGCGAGCCTGTCGCCTACCTTGTCCTTAAACGGGTCACGGAGGCGGTCGCTCGCTCCCTTGGTCAGGTGATGCCCACCGCTGTGGTCCAGGAGCATCATAATGTTCGGCGGTGCGGTCCAGGACTTTGCCCAGCACTTCTCGACCGCCTAGGAGCAGACGAAGGCGGTTTCTCTGCCCCGACGGCCAGCTGCTGCCTCCAACCAGCCGTCGGCTCGGACGCCTCCGCCAGCTCGCCGCCGAGGACGCCCCCTGCGGCTCCCTTCCCTCCCACGCGGCCCCGGCAGCAGCCTTCAGCCGGTTCGCGTCGCGGAGGAGGCCACAGGTAAGCGTCCCAAGAAAAGAGCCCCCCCTCAGGCCGCGTGCCCCGCTAGATGCCAGGCGAAGCGATGTTCCTGAGGCGGGCCGCTCAGTGATAGTGTCATGGTTTTTCTCAGGAGGCGGTGGCAGGGCCCCTCCTTCCCCGGTGGAGGGCCGGTGGAGAATCTTTTGTTCTAGCTAGCTCCCTGAGCTGGTTGAGGAAAAGCTGACACTGTCATTGAGCACACAGACTGGAATGAGCGCGCACGACGTCCAGTGCGTCGCCCCGTTCATTCCTCTCTGTCTCGGAGGGCGCGGAAGGGTGCGTGTGTCGTCCCCGGGCTACGCCAATCCCTTCCCCCTCTGTCGCCAGACCCCCGGCAGAACAGACCCCCGTGGAACGCTCTGCCTTCCCTGGTCTCTTCTGTCGGGGAGCGGGTTTCGACGGTGCATCCGGACGGGGTAACTCCTGCACGCATGCCGGTCGACCCGCCTCGCTGCCCCTCCGGGGGGACGTCTGTGGTTCGCATGACCCCGTTGGCTCACTTCCTGGAAGCCTGGCTAGCGCTTCCCGGGGTTCCCGCTGGGTCATCAGAACGATCGGATTCGGCTACGCGATTCAGTTCGCACGGTCTCTTCCCCGCTTCAGGGGAGTTCGCTCCACGATGGTTGGTGGCAATGCCCCAGTCTTGAGAGCGGAGATTGCGACCCTGCTGGCGAAGGGTGCAATCGAGACGGTCCCTCCAGCCGAGGTGAGGTCCGGGCTTTACAGCCCCTACTTCATTGTCCCCAAGAAAGACCGGTGGGTTACGACCGATCCTGGACCTGCGCATTTTGAACCGTTCTCTCCATCGACTACCGTTCAAAATGCTCACGGCCAAACGCATTTTCGAATGTGTTCGGTATCAGGATTGGTTTGCAGCGATCGACCTGAAGGACGCGTACTTCCATGGCTCCATTCTCCCTCGACACAGACCGTTTCTCCGGTTTGCCTTCGAGGGCCAGGCATACCAGTACGCCGTTCTCCCATTCGGGTTAGCTCTGTCCCCTCGCGTCTTCACGAAGATCGTCGAGGCAGCCCTTGTTCCCCTTCGCGAACACGGGGTTCGCATCCTGAACTATCTCGACGACTGGCTGTTACTAGCACACTCTCGAGCTCAGGTTTGCGAACACAGAGACCTGGTGCTACGGCACCTAGCCCGTCTGGGCCTTCGGGTCAACCGGGAAAAGAGCAAACTTTGCCCCGTGCAGAGGATCTCTTTTCTCGGCATGGAGATAGACTCGGTCGCCATGTCCGCGCAGCTCACGAACGAGCGCGCGCACTCACTGCTGGCTTGTCTTCGACAGTTCGAGGGCAAGAGTGCGGTTCCACTGAAACTATTTCAGAGGCTCCTGGGGCATATGGCATCCGCGGCCGCGGCAACGCCGCTCGGTTTGCTTCATATGAGACCGCTTCAGCTGTGGCTTCGCGATCGAGTCCCGAGGTGGGCATGGCATCGCGGCTCGCTCCGAGTTCCAGTGACTCCGACGTGCCGCCGATCCTTCTTCCCGTGGTCGAACCTCAGCTTTTTACGGACAGGGTCCCTATTCAGCGAGTTTCCAGGCATCTCGTTGTCTCCACGGATGCGTCTACCACGGGTTGGGGTGCCATGTGCAATGGGCATGCAGCCGCCGGTTCCTGGACAGGAGCCCAGCGCCTCATGCACGTCAATTGCCTCGAGCTGTTGGCAGTACGGCTCGCCCGGCACCGCTTCCGAGCGTGCTCTAGGGCCAGCATGTGCTTGTCCGCTCAGACAACACTACGGCAGTAGCGTACATCAACCACCAGGGGGGGTCTACGCTCGCGCCGGTTGTCGCAGCTCGCCCGCCACCTCTTGATATGGAGTCAGAAGCACCTGAGGTCCCTTCGTGCAGTTACATTCCTGGAGACCGGAACCGGGCAGCCGCGAGCTGTCCCGGGCCCGTCCCATCTCCGGCGAATGGCGACTCCATCCCCAGTCGGTCCAGCTGATTTGGGACCAGTTCGGGGAGGCACAGTTAGACCTGTTCGCCTCTCGGGACTCGTCCCACTGCGCCCAGTTATTCTCTGACCCGCGGCTCTCTCGGCTCGGATGCGCTGGCGCACAGCTGGCCACGGGGCCCACGCAAGTGTGCGTTCCCCCAGTGAGCCTCCTTGCACGGGTGTTGTGCAAGATCAAGGAGGACGAGGAGCAGGTCTTGCTGGTAGCCCCCTACTGGCCCACCAAGACGTGGTTCTCCGAACTCTTGCTCCTCGCGACAGCACCTCCTTGGCCTATTCCTCTGAGACCGGACCTACTCTCTCAGAGACGGGGCACTCTGTGGCACCCTCGTCCCGATCTTGGAGGCTGCACGTGTGGCTCCAGGACGGGACGAGGCAGGTTTGAGTTCGCTGCCACCTGCGGTGGCGGCAACCATCACTTCCGCAAGAGCGTCGTCCACGTGACACCTTTATGCGTTGAAGTGAAACCTCTTCGTCAATTGGTGTTCTTCTCGCTGAGAAGACCCCCGGAGATGTTCGATCGGAGTCATGCTTCCTTCCTGCAAGAGGGGTTGGAGCGCAGGCTGTCGCCCTCCACCCTTTGGATTATGTCGCGGCCATTGCCGCGTCTCATGATGCAGTGAAAGGTAAGTCTATGGGAAGCATGACCTGGTCATCAGGTTCCTGAGGGGAGTGAGGGGGCTAAATCCGCCTCCCTCCCCTCCTGCCCTCTGGGGACCTCTCAGTAGACCTGGGTGCTCTGCAGAGGCCTCCCCTGGAGCCTTTGCAGTCGGTAGAGTTTTTGCCCTGTCCTATGTGACAGCACTCCTGATTGCATTGGTATCCATCAGGAGAGTAAGGGACCTGCACGCACTCTCTGTTGACGAAGTGTGCCTGGAGTTCGGGCCGGCTTACTCTCACGTATTCCTGAGACCCCGGCCGGGATATATGCCCAAGGTTCCTACCACTCCCCTCCGGGACCTGGTGGTGAACCTGCAAGCGCTGCCCCTGGAGGAGGCAGACCCAGCCTTGGCACTGCTCTGTCCGGTACGTGCTCTCCGCACCTATGTTGACAGAACGCAGTGTTTCAGGACCTCAGACCAGCTCTTTGTCTGTCATGGGGGGAGCCAGAAGGGAAGGGCTCTCTCAAAGCAACGGCTGTCCCACTGGATAGTGGATGCCATTGCTTTGTCTTACCAGCAGCAAGGCCTTCCGTGCCCCCTTGGTGTGACGGCCCATTCCACTCGGAGTGTAGCCTCCTCTTGGGCTTTAGCGCACGGCGCCTCGCTAACAGACATCTGCAGAGCTGCAGGCTGGGCGACACCCAACACCTTCGCCAGATTCTATAATCTGCGAATTGAGCCGGTATCCTCTCACGTACTCGTTTCGGCCAGTTCTGGATCCGCTCAGGTGTCTTCGCTTGCTCGCCACTCCACTCCCCGGACTGGATAAGTGCGATATTTCCTCAGTTCTTCCATTGAAGTCTTGAGTCCTCCAGCACCGACGATGCGGGCACCACTGCGTTGCTCTGGATGCTAGCTAGGTGCCTCCATGCGCACGGTTCCCCATGGTAACCGTCTCATGTGTATTATCCACTGTAAGCCTCTCTGAGCATGTGTCTTCCCTTGGCAAGCCATCTGCCACCCCTGGAGTTTAAATCAGTAGCCACCTGCGGTTGGTACTCCAGTGTTCCATATGCGTTCCTATGTGGCCATATGTGTTTCTTAAGTCCTCCCTTCGGTAGGCAGCTGGTAGCATGTCCCCTTCGGGATATGTTTCCCAGTGTACCTTGGTAATCCTGTGTCAAAGTCGGATCCCCAAAAAAAAAAAAAAAAAAAGAGGTAAGGCTCGGGGTTCAGTCTTTCGCAGGGCACTGGAAGACAGCTTGAAGATGGCGTGATGGCACAGACCCCCAATCTCCGTCACTTCTGACGTAACTCGAAGTGACTACGATAGGGAACGTCTCGGTTACGTATGTAACCCTCGTTCCCTGAGTAGGGAACGGAGACGTTACGTCTCCCTGCCACTTCTGCTGTATCGCTGGGTAGAGGCCGAGTTCAGTCTTGGCTCCTCAGCGAAGACATACTGCGGTTGCGTTCACTTCCTCCTTTTATACTCACGGAGTAGGGCGGAGTACGCTATGCAAATTTCCGCAGCCCCAAGGCATTGCATGCCATTGGCTCGTGTTTTAATACTCGAAGAGGATTGGCTTTCTATGCGAAACCCCCAATCTCCGTCACTTCTGACGTAACGTCTCCGTTCCCTACTCAGGGAACGAGGGTTACATACGTAACCGAGACGATTTATGCAGTAGCTCAGTCTGAAAAAAAAAAAATAGATTTTAGCTTTCCATCAGCTTAAGTTCATCCATGCAGTTGAAATTCATGCATGAGTCACAAGTTTGGCTGCGTAAGTCATTAGCACAAGCACTGAAGCTTCAACACTTGAAGGTGTATTTTAGAAGCTGATTACATGCTCTATCTGTGTATGAAAAAAACCTGAACTGATTGTAATGATGCCCCACAGAAAAGGCATTTGGATATAAAAAATTAAATGGTTAGTTTTCTCAAATCTAAAAATTACATCATCATTTACTCACTCTCATGAAATCCAAACCTGAATGAATATGTTTCTTTCATGGAACAAAGGTGAATTTTTTTTTCAAATATTCTGCCCATTTACAGTATGATGAAAGCGAATGAGAACTGTGGCTATCAACCTCCAAAATGGCAGAAAAAGCTCAACTGAAGCATCACAAATTCATACTATGATATAAGAATAGTCATAAGAAGGCGTGAGAGAAACAAACCCAAGTCATTCTTCATTGGAAACAGGTCTATTTGCTTCATGAAAGTTAATGAGAGAAGTAGTGATTTAAAGAATCAATCTTTTGACTCAGATCTTTACAATGAATCAATTGATCTTGTCCACAAAACCAGCCTGAATGATTCACAGATTTCACACTCACTTATTCAATCTGGTCACTTCGACTTCAATCAGTCAGTTTCGCATAAATGATGATCGAATTTTCATTTTGTTTGAACTGTTACTCAAAGTGCGCAGTTTTAGTTCACAAAGCTGAATCCTTGGAGGAGCTGTAAGTCACTGACTATTTGTCAACAGATAAGTGACCTTTCCTAATCCATACTATTTTGACCGGCATTAGTTTGTCTCACGGAATAAGGAGTGTGACTCAGAAACTGGCCTGACATTTGTTAATTAATAGCATCTGACATTTAATTACATCACTCTCATTTAACTGCATGGCATGCCAATCATGTGTATTAATAACAAACAGAAAAGTCCGTAATCATCCTTCTAAACACTGACTGGCCTCATGCAAATCAGCTTTAGTTGTACACAGGCTCACAGTAATGGGGCAGAGGAGGTGAGACAGACTCAGCAACCAAAAGTCAAGCATTGGCAGGATGGAAGGACTCTCAGCATGCAGGCAGGCTGGGGCTTTGTGATACCTTGAGGAACGCAGGGCCAGTGTGGGGCAGTGATGGCTGGAACAGTGAAGGATCTAGTGTGTTAGAGATGCAAGGCTCTCCTCCATCCTGTTTCCTGTAATGAGAGAGACAGTTCAATTCAGTTCTGTTCAGGCAGCAGGCGTACACATGTGAACATAGACACGAAATAAAACTACACCAGTGGTTCGCAACCGTCTGAAAGGGTCACATCAGGGAAAACAATGTGAAATCCACATAGTTTAGACCTGTCAGTCAGTGATTAATTGCCTTCATTTTCACTTTGTTATTTGCTTTTTATAATTAAAACACATTAATGTTAACTTGACAGCCCAAATACCCAAATGCATCTGTCAGTAGATAGTATAATATAATAAATACATGTTTTTGTTGCTGAAATGAAAGGCTGTGTTGTCCAATCAATCTTTATAGTTATTTATTTAGCACCAATTGATATGTCAGTAGCAAATCTAGCCAATACAATTTAATAATATAATCGTGACATGAGGATATGGTTACATCCTTATATAATATTGTGTTCAGTTACCACTTGAAGCAAAATCACTTGAGAAATAACTACTCTAAATGGCCAAAGGCCACGGGGTCACAGCAGAGGAAGGTTTAGCATTGTAATAGCCTGAATAATGACAGTTGTATCACAAACCCCCCTCCCCCCACCCCACATGGCCGTACGGTCAGCACCTCTGTGCAAGCTTTTGCATTTAGATTAGCAGGTTTCTTTGTCAGTGCAAAGCTCCATGGAGTTGCAGAAGTGATGTGCATTATATGCGGGGGTTGGTATAATCACATTTTTTTTAGACTCCTATTGTTTTGACATGAGGCCATGATTAGATTTCCCATTACACTTTAGTTGAAGAGAAACAGATTGCATTACAAATTATGCATGCTAAATACGGTTCAGGACGACGTAAGTGAGCTAAAGAATGGCCCTGAATGCTCTATAATAAGACAGCTGATGAATTTATTCTTTGCTAAATGTTTTAATAAAAATTTACCCTGACAGACAATCCACCCGAAAGTTCAACAAGAAAATACCCATTGTTGCAACGCATATCCTCTATGGTAATTCGGAAAATGGAAAACTATAAAATCTTCAGTACTATTATGGAATTGCACACTAACACATACTGTACCTGGTACAAGTAAGGGAATTATGCAAATCATGAAACTGAGCAAATGTACCCATAAAATTAGTACTAAATGCAATCTGTATTCAGAATAAAATGTGCCAAGCAAATAGTGCTGTGTTTTTCGAATAAGGTGGAATCTGTGAGTCTGATCTGAACAGAAACAAGGCGTATTTATGCTGAAAATGTAAATAATTTGTTTTTAAAATTAAATACACTGCAGCAGTGTTTCTGTGCATTTAACATCTGGTAAAAGGTGGTGCAGCACTTGACTGAAATTCATTCTCAGGACCTGTGTGGTGCTTATACCATATTGCTTCAGGCAAAAAGAATTATCTGAAGGTCAATTTCTGGGAAAATCCTTCTTTTTGACATCAAGGAGGGGTTGTAATGGTGTTAATAAAGTTGAGAACTATTTCAAATGTGCTTCTCTGATATTTCTGTAGTTTGTTAGAGAAAGTCAAAAGTCGAGTCTGAGCTCTACGGCAGCAGCTGCCCCGTTGCTTGCATATTCTATCCGCCATCCATCAAAACCAGACAGCTACTTTATAGGTAAATTCGCTACTTTAAATATATGATAATTTACCGCAAACCATCATTTGAGGCTTCTTTTAAATTAACCTCCAGATTGCACTATAAGCCGCTTATGGAAGTTTAAGTGAACTTCCGCCTTTAACACATCTATCGATGTCTAGGTGGCGTGGATTTTTGCAGTGGATAATGGATGTGATGTAATGCAGGAGTGAACTTGCAGTGCTGGAACACAGACCTTAAATGAACCACAGCTCAGCGCCAAAACAAATGATAAAACAAAACCAGCCGTACAGCTCTGCTGTATCATACGGATTTGTCCATTTGCTGATTTGCTCTATTAGACCAATTTCCATTTACTGCCCATCCTTTCAATTAATTTCAATGAATGGATCTTGGAACTGCATATCCCACTTTAAAATTGATTATTGAAGGCTTAATATGTGGTGAACTGACTAATGTTGTGATAACTTACTGTACTGTTAAACTGTCACATACACTCCCTTAAAGGATTATTAGGAACAGCATACTAATACAGTGTTTGTTTGACCCCCTTTCACCTTCAGAACAGAAAGATGCTCTATTGGGTTATACAGTACAGAGTAATACTAATTCCAGTGTATTAATTCTCTTCCTGCACAGGCAAGAAATTCCCACCGGACTGCTGAGGGAATGCTCTCGCTCAGAATTCACAACCGGGATCATTATTTCACTCCCTACAGCTGAGCAGCCCAGAAACCAATACCATGCACCAAACAGACAAAATCCTTGCTAAAGTCTGCAGGCATCACAGCCCTGTGAAACTAGAGTACAGCCATGAAATTATACATTACATTATATCAATCATTATTTAATGCTCAAACACAGCCCGTTTTGGCATTAAAAAAAAAAATCTTTAAAAACATCATATACCATGGAAAACAATTACTATCATATTAGTTCAATTAATTAAATTATTGTATAAATTATATTAAGATTTTGTTAATGCAGTTTGGTGTAATAAAGTTTACTTCATAAAAAAATATTTTTGTCAAAACTAGTCATGATGTTTAAAGAATACGGATGCACAATATATGGGTACAATATTGGTTATTAGCTAATAGCACACATGCTTTAATTGTTCTGTATTTCATAATTGATACATTTGTATAATTTGATTTTGGATATTCAATTGTGCAAGTCTTTTTCTATATTTTCTCATTTAGATGACCTTTCTCATCTGATCCAACTGATTAATACTCAATTAAAGGTAATTTTTATAAACACACAAAAAATTAAGTTAAATATAATATATAAAATGTAATAGCAAATCTCAAAAATAATATATTTTTTTCCAACTGTACATTAAAATGTTGATGCCTTGTAGCATTTAAAAAAAAATCACTTTAGAATTGAGCGTTTTTTATTGTATTTAGACAAAACAGTATCACATTTAAATATAGACCTATCATGATAATAATTATTCTTAATTAAGAATAATAATTTTATAAAATTATGGTTAATGGCATAATCCCAAATTTGAATATTGGTGCATTACTATTACAGAAGTGCATCATGAAGTTAACACTAGCAGGCAGACAAACTGATAATACTCACCTCTCAATCTCTAATTTGTGATTAATTCACCAGCATCTGAGAGCATACTAATTGTCCAATATTTCACCTCTCAGCTGCTAATATCTAAAAAACCTCTTTCTATCACCCCCCTCTCGGTTTGCTGAGCAAGGTTCGATTGAGAGTAAATCAGATATTTATCAGAGATTTAAATAAGATATTTAAAAAAGAGGAATACAATTACATGTGAAATTACATAAACCATTAACTCCTGAGGTTCTGCTACCACACAGCAATGTTTCATTACCATCTCACCTCTGTCTTCAGCGAGTTTGCATAACCAGAGTAGATGCAGGATAAAACAAGGAGGAAGAACTATAATGAAATATGAACTATGGTCTCAGATGTGACACAGGAGAAAACTACAAAGCACTAAAAGCTCACAAGTCAATTCCTGTTTTCCACGAGCAGCTCTGAAGAATGGAACATGACAAAAGATGCTGCTAGGTCACCCGTTAAGAAGTTAACTGTAAACGATGATCCGTGAACGAATGTTAGTTACTACTCGCAGATGCGCTCAATGCTCTCTCTACTGCGTAGAAAATCTCCCAACATCTCACTATACGAGTTAATGAAGGCTCCTGGCAATCTGCTCGTCTCTAAAGCATATTGGACATGACACCGTTTATGAGCCGCACACCTGCCAACTGCTTTGGCCGTCCAGACAATCTCCTAACCAGTGTGGCAAATGCCATAAATACCAAACCCAGTACAACTGTCATGCTTGATATTCCTGTACACAGATACAGTGTGATTACTCACTGCGTGGATGGATGTAGGATCTCCTCTCCCGTCTGACAGCGGTGAGCTTCTCAAGTCAGCCACACACCTGCTAGAAGCATTGATCCTCCCACTATCACTTCATTTGCTGTCTGTATCGCTCTCTTGCTCTTACTCTACTGCTCTTTCCCTCTCTCTTCTTTCTTTATGTGTCTCTCACCCTCCCCGTCCGCGCTCTTACGCACCCGTCCCCTCCCCCGCTCACTCACACACTGAGGGCTGTCCATCTGAGCTGTCTGATGGGGCTGCAATTAGCATTTATCGTGCTTTGCCTTAATTAAACACACCTCCCCATCACATACTGTTGCTCAGGCAACAAATTTATTAACAAATTATGTCCTATATCTCATTTAAAAAACTGTAATCCTACCTTAACATGCTATTTTTAGACAAATTGCTCTTTGTTGGTTCCTGACATCCTCTCTTGAGCCTTCGTGGAGGTTTTATATATTCAAGAGTTTGTTTCTCTTAAGTTAAGGATCAATTCAAAGCTCTTGATGTAAAGGAAGTGGATTCGATGAATGAGTGGGAATATATGGAGACAGATAAACACAATATGGGAATTTAATAAAGGAAGTATTATCATGCTTGTCACACTAGAGGGGTGACAGCAAACATTGTCCATAGATGGAACATTGTCTTTTACCCTTGTGTGTCATTTTAAACCTGTATGACTTTTTAAGAAACAACGATAATGTACACTTGTGTAAGGTAATATATGAATCTAAGGCTATGCATATGGAATTATATATTTATTTAATATAATAATATATTTTATTATTTTTTAGGAAAGAAGTCTATTATGCTCATAATAAAAATACAGTAAAAACAGTAATATTAACAATAACTATATATTAAAAGTGGTCTAAACGATTCCTGGACTGTATTTAAATTCTGAGCTAGATCAACCAATTCAATGAAAAGATCCACCTTGAAAGGATGATTTGTCTTTAATAAATCATATTTGACAAAAAACAGGATTTATTTAATATTGGACATGAATCCACAAAGATCCACAGAGAATATGCTTGAATACACAGAAGAAAGAAAGTCATACAGATTTAGAACGACCTACCAATTTGGAGGCAGAATACCCATTTTTGGTGAATCATTTCTTTCAGATGCTTCTAAAAACACATCCAGTCAAATAAGCCACGGTAAACATTAAGACAACACCTTACTGCATCAGATGTCTGTAAAGCCAACACATATGACAGCAAAATACTGCTGTCCACAGCATAACTCAAAGAGATAATGCAGGATTAGTGAGCATAATCTGCAGTACTTGGAAATCAGAAAAAAAACACATGGCTCATGTGCAACTCATTCAAGGAATAAAGAAGATCACGTTAAACTGAAAGGGTTGTTATTAGAATTTGAAGATAGAAAATATGAAGATGGCATTTTTATTATTAGAATGTTATTAGATTGTTGAAGATGGCAGATAAAAAGACAACACATGTATATAAAATATAAAATTGTCATCTCTTTCAGACTTCCCAGAAGCTGTCATGCAACTCATATCTGATCTCTTACTCTCCGTGATAACTTAAACCACTTCTAATGGAGGCCGTCGAGCCTTAAAGGTGTTGCAGCATCCCCATCTGTCCTCTGAGAGGTAGAGGGCAGTACAAAAATGATGTTAAAACAGAGATCGGTTTGTGAGTTTAGACAACCGCCTCAGAGAAAAAGTTGTTTTTCTGTCATAAAATAGATTCGGTTCCTGTCTCAGTATCTTTCTTTAGGGAGACAAATACACAACAACAAAAGCAAAATGACTCAGACTAAAAATATAACAATTGTAAACTGAATCGCACACACCATAAGATCTCAAAACCGATTCTTGGATTTGTGTAGGTGAGCTTTTATATGCTTTTGAATGAAGAGGCAATCTCTGAGTCTGACAGTAGCATTACTAATACATTGTGCCGTTCTGACTAATAAAGGCTTACTAAAGACTCTTCCTCCAGGAGTGCACGCCTGCATACTCCAAGAATATTAATCTATTCAAATGATAATCCAAAATGTCTTCGAATATATGAATAATAATGTGACAACCCAAACTTAAGCACAGGGGAGGCAAATCTCAAAGGAGTTCACTCTATTCCTCTCTTTCTTTCATTTGACATATACAAAAAAGTGAGAAAAAGTCATTTGCGCTGCACTGTAAATTTGCAATATTGCAATACATACAAAGTTCTGTCACGAAACTCTATGGTGCAGGCAAATTACAAGAACAAAACATAACACAAAAAAAGCCCAGAAAAAATACCACAAAACTCACCTGCATGTATTTTAAGACAAATCCATGCTGCATAACCTCAGCAGACCCCCCTTGCTCTCTCTCACTCCCTCCTCCCTCCCCAGTTCCCTTATGCATTTGTGAAGAAAACATTACTCAGATTAGCACTAGCTCAACTGGAGTAAAATTGAGTCATGTTCAAAACATTTACACAACAGGATCACAACTGCTGCCACTGACCTCATCTCATATGTGGGCGGTGCGCTTTAAAAAAAACATCTCCACATCTCAGCTTTATACAATTTGCATTATCCGCTTGTTGGATAAGTCCGATGATGGGCTTTCATTTTTAGCTGTAATATAATCATTCTATCGCATATCCCACTGTGGTCTAGTAATGTATGGTGATAGAGGGGCTGGATGACAAGTACACCACATGACGCAGTGACATGTTTTCATCCTCCCAGGGGCAGAATGATGTAACTCGTGAAGGCCTGATGCCGTGTGATCAGGAAACGGCCGCTGTAAACACACAGGACTTGAAGGTCCCATTGACATGGAAACGCCCTTTGGGAAGACGACACGTTTATATGAACTCCCATTCTTCAAGCGAGCAGGTGCAGTCAGTGCACGCACTTCATTAACGGTAAACAATGATTTCCCTTAAAGTGACTAGTAGGCCTACAGTACATATCATCCTCCTGTTTGTTGTTAATCCAGGACAGTCTGTCTTTCACCTTTTCCATTTGATTTTATCAATCTCTTGTACTGCTTCATGATAATTCACACAAATGAGGCAAGATAGGATTTTCTCAAGTGGTTTTGCTTCAATATATTATATGGACAAGTGAAAAAACGAAGTAGCACAATTATATATATACACAGTATATTATGCACACACATATATATATACAGTATAAAATAGGGATGCAACTAAGGATTAATTTGACAATCGATTAATCGGTCGATTATTCTTTCGATTAATCGGATAAAAAATTCTGTTTGATTTTTAGTTTATTATAACTAAATAATATTGTCAAAAGCGTCAGTATATGACGCCTTGGACGTATTCTCATTCTAGGGTGTCATATAGTGACGCATTTGACAATGCGTATCCATCCAACACACATGGCACCCTTTAGCGTCAATATGAGACGCAGAAATATATGGGCCAGAAGGCGCCTCCTAGTGGTTTAACCCTAACCTTGGGATGAGAACGGGCTGGTGTGCCTCATGAAGCGCATGTAAGACAGAGAGCATCATGATCATCCTGTTTCAACCAATCACCAGTAAACAATCCCCGTGACGTAAGCAGACCGATAATGTTGATAACGATTTTCATAATCGATTATAATCGATTTTATCGATTAGTTATTGCACCCCTAGAATAAAAGTTAATATGACACATTAATTTGGTCAAAAATACCAGAGTTATACATATCCTAACTGTGCATAAATATGTTGCATTCTTTGTCTTCCGCCATTATGCATTGTTTTCCCTGATGAACCACCATTTGAGAGGCACTGAGCAAAACCATTCACGTAACGACTAAACAGTCCACTGTCACTACTTAAAGTTATTAATATCTTTATTTTTTGAAAAAAGAGGATGTGAAGTCCAGAGCATGCACCATGACTCAGCCAGAGAGAGAGAGAGAGAATGAGTCTCATGAACCCATGTATCCAAACCACATTTACAGCAATTAAAGTCTCTCCTTCTCTCTCTGGCTCAGAGGAAGAGAACCCAAATGACCCACAGGACACAGATGGGGAATGGATGTACATCACCTGCCTCCATCTGGCCCTGCAAAAACTCAAGCAGCAGCATCTGCAACCTTCATGCTGACAGCAACATTATGCAACTCATTCAGAGATTTAAATTCTGAATTTTGATTTATTTATTTTTTTTAGCCAAACTGTCTGGATCTGCTCTTATGTGGGTCTATTAAAAGGAAAACCAGAAAAAGTATAATCCCATCAGGTTACTGCAGACGGTTCCTGTAACAGCAGAAAATGTAAGAAAGACCCCAGAGAATTGCAGTAAGATAGACGTATCTGAATCTTACATTGGTTGCTGTTCTGATATTAAAGGATTAGTTCACTTTTCTAAAAACTTTTGCTGATAATTTACTCACCCCCATGTCATCCAAGATGTCCATGTCTTTCTTTCTTCAGTCGAAAAGAAATTAAGTTTTTTAATGAAAACGTTCCTATCCAGGATTTTTCTCCATATAATGGACTTCAGTGGGAAGGTTCAAGTTCCAAAAGAAACTTTCAGTACAAACTGCAAACTTGTTCAAAGGGCTTTAAACGATTCCAGATGATAAATAAGGGTTTTATCAAGCGAAACGATCGTTCATTTTTAATAACAGTTTAAGTTTTATAAGATCAAACGCTCGCCTTGCTCTGTTCTGTGGTGCACGTTCGTGACTCTCCTGTTCGAAATTGTTCAACAAAATGAACAAATCTTTTTCCCAATCAATTCGTTCGTTTCTTTCGCCGAATGAACCAAAAGACTTGTTCATTTTGATGAACGAGTTAGAACAGGAGTGCGTTACAGAACAGAGCAAAGCGAGCGTTTGAGCTTATAAAGCTTAAACTTTGTTATTTATTTATTAAACGAGCGATCGTTTCGCTTGATAAGACCCTTATTCATCGTCTGGAATCTTTTAAAGCCCTTTGAACAAGTTTGCAGTTTGTACTTAAAGTTTCTTTTGGAACTTGAACCGTTTGGTTCCCACTGAAGTCCATTATATGGAGAAAAATCCTGGAATGTTTTCATCAAAAACCTTAATTTCTTTTCGACTGAAGAAATAAAGACATGGACATCTTTAATGACATGGGGTGAGTAAATTACCAGCAAAAGTTTTTTCAAAAGTGAACTACTCCTTTAAGCCTACTTACATTTGCATTCCTCAACCTGCTAAGGCTAGAAGCATCCTGGGGATCTGAGCAGTTTCTCATGCTTGTTCAGTGAACCATAAACAATTATTAATTATTACAAATATTATTTCCAACCAGTTTAGACAATAAAGGCCATAGTGACAATAACTTTCGACTCTAAAGTGACCTTTATGCTGAATCTATAAAGCACCAAAAAGATCCTCAATGGCCCTGATCACTTGTGTGAACATGCCATATATATAATATAATAAAATTATTATACATTTTATATGCAATTTGGCATATTTATTTCAATCGCGACAACACCATCAGAATTTCACATTTATTTCTTCATCTTAGTGATCTAAACATGACCACACAGCTGCTCTTTCTGTGGGAATAGATAATGCCCTCCACTAGCTGCCTGCCTGCTGTGTCTGTAATGGGTCAGATGAGTGAACCTCCAGAAGTGAGCTTGGACTGAGCTTTGATGTGTGGCACATCAATCTGACATGCCTCTCATCTTCCCATGTCTCTGCCATCAGAAAACCCCATGGTTACTCTGGCCCTGAAGGTATTTTGATGGAATTAACCCAAATGGGCATCTTCAACTTGTACATCACAGCATGCTCGGGTCTGATATTTTTTTTTATATGAGTGCTGGTATCTACACCGATAAACTAGCTGCTTTTTCCAAGGCTCAGGCCATCATCATTTCACATGACTTTATGTATTTCTCTATAGAGATATCAGTGTGAGTTGAAAAAGCAAAACAGAGTGGATATACTCTATATATATATATATATATATCGTCATCTTCTCTAGAAATGAACTGCTTTGTAAATTCTTTTTACAATCTTAAGGGAGAATAGGAAACCGTATCGAGTGGGAAGTAGAGCAAAAAGCTCTCTATTGGAGTTGTTGCCTTGCCTGTACAAATGTTGTGTTTGGAGAAATGCTGACTGTGGGTCTTCACTAATGCTCTCCATAAATTGAAATGACATTCCTTTTTTTCCAATGAAATAATTGTGGCCCAAAATTGTGAGTCAATGTATCTTCTGCCTCAAACTGTGACAATATTGCACAATCACATTTTTATGGCACGTGTGAGTATTCATGTGTCCCCTTCTTTAACTTTAAAGCTCCCTTGCTACTTAGAAAACCGTCAACTATACCACAAAAGGAAGAGTGATGACTTATCTTCTCTTTAAAGAACCTCTCTAACATTCTGATAACAGTCATTATACACAGATTCTCATATGCATAACAGAGATATGTATTAAACTTGCAGATGTTTACAAGAACATATTAATTGCCTAAACGGAATATGTGATTAATAAACGATACTGTAGGATTATCAAGGTGTATTCATCACCAAAAAAAAGCTTTTTAATACCAGAGTGCATATTTCTGCATATCTTGACCTGCCATGGAAACGTCAGGTTGTTTTTAATACACTTTTTGTCGACCAGTTTCCATTTATAAATGTTGTCTCAGCGAATCAAGGACTAGCTTGTCACATTGCTGCTGTATTTAGTCAGACAGTTGCATGTAAGAGACACACAGAGACAGTCTGGGCTGATTAAGTTTGACAGCTCTCTCCTCCCTTCTCCTTGAAACTGTAGCCAATAGATTCACATAAATACACACACAGATACTGGAGTGTAAGAGATCATGCAGACTCACCAGTAAGCTGCTGTTCTTCTGCATGCAAACTGTGAAAAACTCAACAAATATAGTCCTATACTTACCCCATTTCTTTGCTCTAAAACTATGAGAGTCGGAGTCAGAAAAATATTTATATTTTTTTTTAATGAGCGATCGTTTCGCTTGATAAGACCCTTATTCATCGTCTTTGAACAGTTTGCAGTTTGCACTGAAACTGTATTTTGGACCTTGAACTGTTTGGTTACCAGTAAAGTGCATTATATGGAGAAAAATCCTGGAATGTTTTCATCAAAAACCTTCATTTCTTTTCGACTGAAGAAAGAAAGACATGGACATCTTGGATGACACGGGGGTGAGTAAATTACCAGCAAAAGATTTTTATAAGTGAACTACTCCTTTAATATACTGTAAGCAAAAACAAATAATCTGCACAACCTGTTTCCCAGAGGGCTGTCTGGGAGATGGGAACAATGTGTGCACTGGATTATTGTAAAATAGTCCTCATACATCTCTGTTAAATTTCAAAATGCCAGACAGAAGTCAGCTCTACATCGGTTAGACAAATGTGCTCAATAATATAACGTGAAATAAAAAAGATTGACTACGACTTAAAAGTGGAAAGTCTGAGGAAACCATCTCTCCTCAATGTGACACCTACACTTTGTGATGAAAGAAGAGTGAAAAGAACAGCCGTCACTCCGTACTGACATGACATATTCTGCACTTTATCAAAGCCAGGGATGTATCTTTGATGTTAGGGAAGTAAAAAAGGGGGAACAGGAAAGACACTTGATTGCTTTCAAACATCCCCTCAGAATGTCAGCCGTCTTCTCATAGCCGTAGGTCATTCAGAGATTAATAAAAGCATGTAGCAAAAGTCCACTGAGTTAATTGGAAATATATACAGCGCAAGTATCATTTCCATTACTGGAAGAGAGGAGAGTTTCTCTGGACCTTGAATGGGTTTAGCTGACCTGAGATGGGGTTAGATATAGTGTGGGACCAGCAGCCTGAAATATGAGAGCCGTATTGTTCTCTAAGTGCTTCCTGATTTAGTCTGGTATTAGACCGGGATGCTGTTGAGAAGGGGAAGACAATATGGTACAAAGTTGCAAAACATGCAGCTGGAGTATTCAGTTATCTATCCCTTTAATTCATTTATTTGAAAATAACATTTTAATGACAATTTACAGCCTAAATAAATTTATTTTAAGTTACAGTGTTATAATTAAGCATTATTTATACAATATTATACTATTTTATAGTATATTACTATACTAGTATATTTATATTTTCAGTTTTTATCTTAATAACAAGTCATTTTGTTATGTACTGTATATGGAAGCTAGTTTCCTCCACAGAATAAAACATTTTAAAAGTTCATTGAAACTTTTTATATCACGATCGCAAGTCTAAATCTCGCAGTTCTGACTTTATAAACACGCAATTGCAACTTTATATATACACTGTATATTCTGACTTGTTTTGCTGGAGTTGTGAGATATAAACTTGCAAATGTGAGTTATAAAGTCCAATTCTGAGGAAAAAAAGACTGACTTTTTTTTTCTCAGAATTGTTAGTTTATATCTCAAAATTCTGACTTTATAACTTGCAATTGCAACTTTATCTCACACAATTCAATATCACTCAGAGAAAAAAAGTAAATTCAATAACACTCAGAGAAAAAAAAAGTACGAATTGTGAGATAAAGTCACAATTAACTGTGCTATTAAGTGATTAAAGCTAATTCTAGCTTTTAATCATTTTAATACTTTAATTTCAACTTATTTTAAAGTTTTCATTTTAAATGTAATTTTATCTAATCTAATATTTATATTTTATTTAATTTACTTTAAAATGAATATGATTTGCAATAGTTTTAGTTGACAAAACCTGTTAAGAGTCTTATAAATCACTGTTATTTTTCTTCTTTTTCTTCTGGAAAAACAAACCCAAAATACTGATGACTCACCCTGCACTACTCAGATTTTCTTCCAATCAGATGCTCTCTACAACAGCTATATTTAACATGCACCCAAATAATCAGCTTAAAATAAAAATGATGGCTCAATATTTGCTAAAAAGTCTCTTCTGACATATGCAGTGTATGTCAGCTGTCTTTTTAGACAGGCCTAATGCACTAATATCCCTAATGCTACATGCAACAGACCAGCAACTAGCAAGTATCAAAGTTCACAGCTGTGACAAACAAGGCAACAGGCTATTTTTTAAAGAGAGGATACCTTCAATATGTCTTCAATAATATAAACTTCATTTCAATTTGAAATGCATCAACACAGGAAGGAATACTATGCTCCTCACGCAATTTCATGCCGGCTACCCCAAGACCTAAAGCTAATGCAGTTATGCACATAATGACAGTGACCTAGATTGCTCATATATTACAAAGAGTGCGCGAAATAGTCTGAATGTGAGAGTGCAAGTGAAAGAGACAGGGAGATACCTTATCAACAGATAAAAGTCTCTTGATTGACACACAGTAGGCAGCCCCATTACTCTGATGCAGCATCATCGCTGAATATTGAAGCATTCCTACTGGATCTACGCACAGATTGCTTTGTGACGCAAAGCAAGGTGTCTTCATTAAGCAAACCATTCTAAATCCATTCATGCTAATGTATGCCACGTCCAAGAGCACAATCCATACTTAATGACCATTAAACAAACACTCGCTGCAAAAATTTACATTCTTTTCATATTCAGATCGGTCATTGAAAAACCATTTCGAATTTACACTCACCAGAACTTCTTCAGCCTTCTGATTCGAAAGGGAGAGCAAGGCATTGTGGATCTGTCAGGCTAATTGAGATCAGTCTTCCTTACTGAAGGTCTCAAGCAACCACTTGCAAAGGGCCTATATATGGATTATGGCCTATTTCTGGATCACAGAATAGTCCGATCCTGTCTTATGAGAGCTAATGAGTCTTCTTCCTTTAAATGTCTTCCTCCACCAAGACTCAAAAAATGTTATCATTTGCATATCTTTTTGATGAATTACTACCTATTTTAACAGTATGTACAATGAATTAGTTAGAATAAAAAAAGATAGACATTTTCTGCCTAGATCTGCCTTACTTAAATGCACATATTGGCTGATGATAGATAGTTTCCCATCCTGTTCGCACAAACTCCAAAAAGTTAATAAAACAAACCGCAGTTCCAGCAACAGACTGACTTTCAAATCCCAACACAAAGCCAATGATGAATGATGTAAAACACAGCGATTGCCATCAAACGTCAGTGTCATAAGTCTGAATATCTATCCTCAAGTTGTCCTCAACTGCTCTGTGCCTTCAGAAGAAAACGGTGAAGAAGGATGGACGCGTTAGGTCTCTCGTCCCGCAAGCTGTTTGACAGTGAGGCGTAGACTGATGCAGGCCGGTCCTGAGGTTACACGGGGAGGGGCGGATGCCATCAGAGCCGGGAATCTGGTTAATCCTATGGGTTTTTTAGGACTGACCTTCAGGCTGCTGTCCATCTGCACCTGGCATCCTTTACACACGGCCTGCCAGCACACACTCTCACTCACACAGACAGGGGCGTGAGAGTGCCGCATGTGTGCCTCAGCGACGGTCCTGCCAACACTGCAGAGCTGTCGCTGTGGCAACAAGACTGCAGCATGTCCTCTTTGCTCCGGACCTTTTCATCCCAAAACCACTGCATGCATCAAAAACACTTCATCTGTCTGTCCTCCATCTGTACAGCTTTGCCATTCCCTGAGCAGAGTCAATCAACCCTACATGTCTTGACATTTAAGATACAGATTAGAAACCAACCGTACACAGGTTAGCATTTTAGAACTGACTTTTTTCTCATCAGTTGGAGTTAGATTTTATCTACTGTATCTATCTGTCTATATCAATTTGTCTGTCTGTCTATCATCTATCCTTCTTTCTGTGTATCTTATCCATCTCTCAATCAATGTCCGTCCGTCCGTCCATTCAAACTTTTTGAATTTCTTTGAAAAATGTTAAGAAGAATCCTTTTGAATGATAATTTTAAAGCAATTCTGTATCATGTTTCACTAAATTAACTTAAACTCTGAAATTGAATTAAAATTTAAAATGCTTTTTCTAAATTCAATTCTGAATGGAGCACAACCCTGCAAACAGTAACCAGAGGGGGTAATTTCAACAGGCAATAAAAATGAAATGTAAATGGTATTATAAGGGAAAAAAGCAGCTACACTAAAGGGCTTTGGATGGTCTCCTTCCATGTCACTTACTGTAGACAGAAATTATCTTTCCTCTGTAACTGTTTCCAGGCTGATACCCCTGAGCAAAACAGCATAAAAGCTTGTGGTTTCTGGAACGGCTGAAAAGGCTATGTCTACGTTAAATGAAAAAGACAGCACTTACCACAAGCTTCTGGCTCTGGAAAATGTCTTGTCAACTCTGAAAGGACAAAAGACAATTTTAGTTAAAAACTCAATTTCTTGCACCTTTGCTCTCCACATAGTACAGCTGGTGGTCTGAATACCAAACTACTGTCCTGGCATCACAAATGTTTTTTTGTTGGATTTAGTTGAAAAACAGGGAGAGAATATAACAATTATAATATTTCCATAGAAATCAAAAAGTTTGTTTACCATGACCTATAATGTAATGTATTTATACTGTATCCGAAAAACTACTGATAACTTCAGTAGTTATCCTGAAGTCATATGATTTCAGTATGCCAGCCATCATAAGGGGGTGACCATTCCCATGTAGAATAAAACAGAATTAATTCGTTTTTTAATTAAATACATTTTTAATGATTTGTTTCTAAAGTGGACCCATTTCACCTCAGTCAACATTTGAAAGCAATCAAATACCATAAAAAAATACATGAAAAACAGTCAGCAGTGACTAAAACAGATGTTACAATTTTAATAAATTACTTTTTTTGCCTTATCCTACATGAAAAAATCTGCCAATGCACATTGTGTGGGGAAAATGTTGACTCCTGACATGATCCTGGCCACCAGCAGATGGTGTTGTGATGCAACACTCGCTTCCATGCATTACAGAAACACACAAGACCAAACGAACTGAAAACAGCAAAATACTAACCCTAGTGAAAAATAAATTTGCAAAATGTATTTGAAACATAATTATTATATGCTAAGTATACTACAAATACATTTATATATGTACTTAATATAAATATCCTGCAATTGTACTTTTGGTAGACTAAATTGGTTTACTTAAAGTCTGCTAAATTGGAACAACTAATTTTGTACTTAATGCACTTTAGTTATCCATAAATAGTGCTGAGGTCAAATAAAGATATACTTGTGTATATTTGACTGTGCTAAAGTAAAACTATTACAAGTATACTTACTGTAAGGTACACTTTAAATATCTTGCATACAGACTGATATTATAGAGTGATCCTACAGTCCTTACTAACAGTGATATTAAAACACACTAGGCTTAACATTTCGAAATGTGCATCGTGCAATAAAAAAGTACACCAAATAAAGTTTAATTATAATATCGTCACCTTCCTAAATTTGCCTAAGTCATTTGAAAATGAAAATGACTTGGGCAATTATTTTAGGAAGTTGACGATATTTATATCAGTTAGTCTAAAGCGATATGTCAGTATGTTAATGGATTTGTACTTAGTATGAAATAAATGTATTTTAAATACAATTTGGTGTAAGTTTTTTTTCAAAAGGGTATATACTGTATATATATATATATACACACACACTCTCCAGTGTGTTTTACTTTAAGTGCACATCCCCCCGTTCAGTCAGACAGGCGGTACAGTCCCCAGCCAGCTTTATGGCAATCCATCTTTTCAAGAACCTCTCTGTCATGGATTAGGCTGCATACTATCAGGATTCATACTATACCAGCTAACATCTGAGGTATTCCTGACCCGGAGACAGAAATAGATGCAGGGTTGTTGCTCTTAGACACAAAAGCACTAACATACAGTAATGTAAATGGACTGAAAGCATCACTGCTGTGTGTTTTGTTGACAGCAGTGGGCTTTGAATTTGCTATCCTGCCTCACCTCATAATAGACAAGAGGACAATCGATGTCACAGATGTTGATTGTCCTCAGAGTCAAGTACATCAAAGCACATTTCAGAGGTACAGTGCTCATACAAAACTACATTCCCTGCTTATTTATAGTATATCCTCACTTTAAGTCCATACATGTTTAATGCTATTGACAAACCAGAAGCAGTGTGTGGTTTCAAAAGGGGAGGTCATTGTTTCCGTTTTTATTTCACAGGCAATTCACTCTCTCTGTGAATGTGTCTTTGAACACTTTAAATAATGCATTGACTAGCATTGAAAATACCAACATTTAGCCTTGATAATGCTAGAAATTATGATGTGCCACAAATCTTTTTCCCCCCTATTTAATGAATATAATAGTCACAAGATCGTAGTTCTCATGATGCAAGACGACTTAAAAACAGCACAGCCTTTTGCCAAGAAGAAAGATCCTCGCACCAAGGAGACTCACATCATATCACAGCTTTATTTCATTTGCAGCTACACTCTGACTCATCGCTTGTTTTTTTTGTTTTTTTTTTCATATTGTTTGCGTACTACAAAGGGAGACAAAAGAATGAATCCTTAATCCAAGTCATTTGAGAAGTCTGATAAAAGATCCAACAAAATAAGAGATTTTGTTTCACAGTTTCATTATGTTCAGTAGGTTCAGTAATTAACCCTCAGCCAAACTGAAACACATTAGGCTGTCTAAATTTTTCCACTGAATGTAGGTGACCCAACAGTGAAGACCTTGGCTCAAGGCTCTGTTGCCTCCAGGCACCAAGCCTAAAGTATGCGTCTTTGGTTCACACTTCACTAAAACTATTAAAAAGATCATTACTCTCATGTCGCTCCAACCTTGTATGGGACTAAATGGAAAATTTGCAAAATTGATGATTTTCATGCTGCAATAAAAACACTTTTTTTTTAGGATTCTTTGATTTCTACAAATTGTTTACAACATTATAAATGTATTTACTGCACATTTTTGATCAATTTAACATGACCTCACTGAATAAAAGTATTCATTTCGACCCCAAAGTTTTGGATGTTAGAGTAACTCTCAAATCAAATTTGGTGACTTGCATCAAGTTTGACATGAGTGATGATTGGTCATGAGACATCAAAGAACCAATTACGCTCAAATAGACGTAATGACGGGTAATGACTCACAAATGACCATATTTTATTCAAATTTGTATTTTTATGTTTTCATTTTTAGGTATAATAAGTTCTTTCAAGCGTACACAAATATTCTCGACCAGGTTTTGAGCAACACTTTTTTGTAAAAACCCTGTTAAAAACAAATTCCAATCTGTAAAAAAAACCAGTAAAATGTAAACATATTTACAGAACATTTTACAGTATAAAACTGTAATACAGAAGGTGCATAGAGTCATTTAAGCAAACACAAAAACTCTAGTAACACACCTGACATTAAAATAATGCAATAACATTCTAAACAACAGATGATTTGATAAACTAAGAAACATAATTATTTAAATTAAATACTTTTAAATGTGATGCGTCACACACAGGATTCTGGGAATGTCAGTTTACAGTTTTTACACTGCAAATTTTGATTTGCCTTTTTACTTGTACATTTTACAATATTTTACAGTTAAAATCACGCTCATTTTGTTACAATGAACTAAAGAAGTCAACAGTTGTTTTTTAGGGGCCAAGCACCGAAGGTGCGGAGGCACCTATTGTATCTGTGCCGGTTCTTATTATTAGGGGCCAAGCACCGAAGGTGCGGAGGCACCTATTGTATCTGTGCCGGTTCCTATTATTAGGGGCCAAGCACCGAAGGTGCGGAGGCACCTATTGTATCCGTGCTGGTTCTTATTATTATTATTCTTCTTCCGACTGGGCGTCTATGGCAGCCCATAGACCGGTTTGCGGGAAAGTTGTTTTGGTTTGACATTCTGATAGAGGACAGTCCCAACTTTAAATACACTAATTTTGGTGTCTCTAACTCATTCCCTCTAGCGCCACCAACTGTCCAAAGTTTCACTTTTATTATGCTAATAACTTTTGAACCGTAAGACCTATCAACAAAATTCTTTTTTCCTCTTATTCCTGAGCTCATGCCGATTCGATCCCACCCTATGACGTCATTTTCCGTCATAAAAACATGGCCGCCATTTTGAATTTTCTAAAAAACGTACTTTTGCGAACTCGTCCTAGACCGTTTGTCCGATTTTCACCAAAATCGCACCGGATCATCTCCAGGCAGTGCTGACAAAAAGTTATGGAATTCAAGATAATTCGAATAACCGTTTTCGATAAACGCACAAACTAATTTTACGTAACGCTTGCGAAAACAGACGTAAGGCTTTATCTCCGCAACGCTTCATCCTATTCAGACCAAACTTGGTACATGTAATCACAAGCATGACCTGAGGCTACATGCAGCGTTTCGGCGCAGCGCCACCTAGTGGTCCGGAGATATGAAAAATGGCTATTTTCGCTCATAACTTCTGAACGGTTTCTCCAAAAATCAAAAACTTGGTCTCGTTAGATTCAGGGCGTCATGCCGAGTCGACCGATATCCAATTTTCCCAGATCGGCCATTTTGGCTGTCGGCCATTTTGAATTATGTGCTAAAATGCTGTATTTTTTGAACGCATGAACGAATTGTTACGAAACTCGGTATGGGTCATCAGTACGATGCCCTGAAGGAGCCTGAGAAGTTTCGAAACAGCGCCACCTAGTGGTGAATTTTTTTTTTCAAACGCTTATAACTTTGGGTGTGGTACACTTATTTTCACGGGAGTCATCTTTTTGAGTTCCTGAATCGTTGCCGAGTCCAACGATACTAATCATGCTGGGTTTCGTCTTACGGTTGGTGTAGCGTAGCGATTTAGCACGAAAAAAACACTTGGCGATATCTTCAAAACCGCTGTTCCGATCGAGACGAAACCACCGCCAGAAACACGGAATCATAGCTTGTTAACTATATGCAAATGCCCAAATGCGAAAATATTGATAGTAAGGGGTAGTAAAATTCAAACAAAGTCATGTGTCAGTCATTTTTTACGTGTTTTTTCATATAAATGTTTATAACTCGGAAGTGAATTGAGATATTTGCACCAAAATTGACACACATATGTATGGGGTCACTCTGAGGACACTTAAAAAAAATTGTGGGACTGAGCCTCTTGGTGGCGCTATAATAGAACAAAACGTGAAATTCCCATTGACTTCAATAGAGTTTTGTGAAATAAAATGCTATACTAAACAAATGCATTGGTGTAATATTACAAAACTCAGTGTGTGCCATAAGCAGCATGCCCTGAAGGTACTCAAAAGATTTTGAGACAGCGCCACCTGTTGGTCAAAAGTTATAATTAATTTCTGAGAACGCTAATAACTTTTGAACAAATTTGCCTATTGCAATGAAACTGATCTTAATAGATTCCTTGGGTTATGCCGAAAACATAGATATCAGGTTTTGCATAATCAGCCAAACTTCCTGTCCGCCATCTTTATTTTTTTAAAAACCTTCTTTTTCGAACTCCTCCTAGACTGTTTGTCCGATTTTCACGAAAATTGAATCGTATCATCTCCAGACGGTGCCGAATAAAAGTTATGGATTGCGTGACGATAGACAAAACCGTTTTCGTATACCACAGCATCAAATTTGAGGCATGCTGCCAAAATGACTATTTAGGCTTTATCTCTGCAATGCCTTCACATTTTGACACCAAACTTTGCATGTGTCATTGTCACCTCACTCTGACCACACATCTATTTCGTAACTGCGCCACCTATTGTTCGAAAGTGATAATCCATTAAATCATCTTATAAGTTAATGTTTATGTGATTTTTTTAGCCATTTGCCAAAAGTTCTCTCAAAATGGCCGTAATTGCTCCTTGCTGCAGTTGGTCTGCCACTCCTAGCCATTTTGGCATATGTTGCCGCTTCTTGCGCTTGGCCCCGGTAATGGCTGCTTGCAGCTATATTTATTATTATTCTTCTTCCGACTGGGCGTCTATGGCAGCCCATAGACCGGTTTGCGGGAAAGTTGTTTTGGTTTGACATTCTGATAGAGGACAGTCCCAACTTTAAATACACCAATTTTGGTGTCTCTAACTCATTCCCTCTAGCGCCACCAACTGTCCAAAGTTTCACTTTTATTATGCTAATAACTTTTGAACCGTAAGGCCTATCAACAAAATTCTTTTTTCCTCTTGTTCCTGAGCTCATGGCGATTCGATCGCACCCTATGACGTCATTTTCCGTCATAAAAAAACGGCCGCCATTTTGAATTTTCCAAAAAACCTACTTTTGCGAACTCGTCCTAGACGGTTTGTCCGATTTTCACCAAAATCGCACCGGATCATCTCCAGGCAGTGCTGACAAAAAGTTATGGAATTCAAGATGATTCGAAGAACCGTTTTCGATAAACGCGCAAACTAATTTTACGTAGCGCTTGCAAAAACAGACGTGAGGCTGTATCTCCGCAACACTTCATCCTATTCAGACCAAACTTGGTACGTGTCATCACAAGCATGACCTGAGGCTACGTGCAGCGTTTCGGCGCATCGCCACCTAGTGGTCCGGAGATATGAAAAATGGCTATTTTTGCTCGTAACTTCTGAACGGTTTGTCCAAAAATCATAAATTTGGTCTCGTTAGATTCAGGGCGTCATGCCAAGTCCACCGATATGCAATTTTCCCAGAACGGCCATTTTGGCGGTCGGCCATTTTGAATTATGTGCTAAAATGCTGTATTTTTTGAACGCATGAACGAATTGTTACGAAACTCGGTATGGGTCATCAGTACAATGCCCTGAAGGAGCCTGAGAAGTTTCGAAACAGCGCCACCTAGTGGTGAATTTTTTTATTCAAACGCTTATAACTTTGGGTGTGGTACACTTATTTTCACGGGAGTCATCTTTTTGAGTTCCTGAATCGTTGCCGAGTCCAACGATACTAAACATGCTGGGTTTCGTGTTACGGTTGGTGTAGCGTAGCGATTTAGCGCGAAAAAAACACTTGGCGATATCTTCAAAACCGCTGTTCCGATCGAGACGAAACCACCGCCAAAAACACGGAATCATAGCTCGTTAACTAAACGCTAATGCCCAAATGCGAAAATATTGATAGTAAGGGGTAGTAAAATTCAAACAAAGTCATGTGTCAGTCATTTTTTACGTGTTTTTTCATATAAATGTTTATAACTCGGAAGTGAATTGAGATATTTGCACCAAAATTGACACACATATGTATGGGGTCACTCTGAGGACACATAAAAAAAATTGTGGGACTGAGCCTCTTGGTGGCGCTATAATAGAACAAAACGTGAAATTCCCATTGACTTCAATAGAGTTTTGTGAATTAAAATGCTATACTAAACAAATGCATTGGTGTAATATTACAAAACTCAGTGTGTGCCATAAGCAGCATGCCCTGAAGGTACTCAAAAGATTTTGAGACAGCGCCACCTGTTGGTCAAAAGTTATAATTAATTTCTGAGAACGCTAATAACTTTTGAATAAATTTGCTTATTGCAATGAAACTGATCTTAATAGATTCCTTGGGTTATGCCGAAAACATAGATATCAGGTTTTCCATAATCAGACAAACTTCCTGTTCGCCATCTTTATTTCTTTGAAAAACCTTCTTTTTCGAACTCCTCCTAGACCGTTTGTCCGATTTTCACGAAAATTGAATCGTATCATCTCCAGACCGTGCCGACTAAAAGTTATGAATTGCACGATGATAGACAAAACCGTTTTCGTATACCACAGCGTCAAAATGTAGGCATGCTGCCAAAATTACTATTTAGGCTTTATCTCTGCAATGCCTTCACATTTTGACACCAAACTTTGCATGTGTCATTGTCACCTCACTCTGACCACATCACATCTATTTCGTAACTGCGCCACCTATTGTTCGAAAGTGATAACCCATTAAATCATCTTATAAGTTAATGTTTATGTGATTTTCTTAGCCATTTGCCCAAAGTTCTCTCAAAATGCCCTTAATTGCTCCTTGCTGCAGTTGGTCTGCCACTCCTTGCCATTTTGGCATATGTTGCCGCTTCTTGCGCTTGGCCCCGGTAATGGCTGCTTGCAGCTATATTTATTATTATTCTTCTTCCGACTGGGCGTCTATGGCAGCCCATAGACCGGTTTGCGGGAAAGTTGTTTTGGTTTGACATTCTGATAGAGGACAGTCCCAACTTTAAATACACTAATTTTGGTGTCTCTAACTCATTCCCTCTAGCGCCACCAACTGTCCAAAGTTTCACTTTTATTATGCTAATAACTTTTGAACCGTAAGGCCTATCAACAAAATTCTTTTTTCCTCTTGTTCCTGAGCTCATGGCGATTCGATCGCACCCTATGACGTCATTTTCCGTCATAAAAAAACGGCCGCCATTTTGAATTTTCCAAAAAACCTACTTTTGCGAACTCGTCCTAGACGGTTTGTCCGATTTTCACCAAAATCGCACCGGATCATCTCCAGGCAGTGCTGACAAAAAGTTATGGAATTCAAGATGATTCGAAGAACCGTTTTCGATAAACGCGCAAACTAATTTTACGTAGCGCTTGCAAAAACAGACGTGAGGCTGTATCTCCGCAACACTTCATCCTATTCAGACCAAACTTGGTACGTGTCATCACAAGCATGACCTGAGGCTACGTGCAGCGTTTCGGCGCATCGCCACCTAGTGGTCCGGAGATATGAAAAATGGCTATTTTTGCTCGTAACTTCTGAACGGTTTGTCCAAAAATCATAAACTTCATCTCGTTAGATTCAGGGCGTCATGCCGAGTCGACTGATATGCAATTTTCCCAGATCGGCCATTTTGGCTGTCGGCCATTTTGAATTATGTGCTAAAATGCTGTATTTTTTGAACGCATGAACGAATTGTTACGAAACTCGGTATGGGTCATCAGTACGATGCCCTGAAGGAGCCTGAGAAGTTTCGAAACAGCGCCACCTAGTAGTGAATTTCTTTTTTCAAACGCTTATAACTTTGGGTGTGGTACACTTATTTTCACGGGAGTCATCTTTTTGAGTTCCTGAATCGTTGCCGAGTCCAACGATACTAATCATGCTGGGTTTCGTCTTACGGTTGGTGTAGCGTAGCGATTTAGCACGAAAAAAACACTTGGCGATATCTTCAAAACCGCTGTTCCGATCGAGACGAAACCACCGCCAGAAACACGGAATCATAGCTTGTTAACTATATGCAAATGCCCAAATGCGAAAATATTGATAGTAAGGGGTAGTAAAATTCAAACAAAGTCATGTGTCAGTCATTTTTTACGTGTTTTTTCATATAAATGTTTATAACTCGGAAGTGAATTGAGATATTTGCACCAAAATTGACACACATATGTATGGGGTCACTCTGAGGACACTTAAAAAAAATTGTGGGACTGAGCCTCTTGGTGGCGCTATAATAGAACAAAACGTGAAATTCCCATTGACTTCAATAGAGTTTTGTGAAATAAAATGCTATACTAAACAAATGCATTGGTGTAATATTACAAAACTCAGTGTGTGCCATAAGCAGCATGCCCTGAAGGTACTCAAAAGATTTTGAGACAGCGCCACCTGTTGGTCAAAAGTTATAATTAATTTCTGAGAACGCTATTAACTTTTGAATAAATTTGCCTATTGCAATGAAACTGATCTTAATAGATTCCTTCGGTTATGCCGAAAACATAGATATCAGGTTTTCCATAATCAGACAAACGTCCTGTTCGCCATCTTTATTTCTTTGAAAAACCTTCTTTTTCGAACTCCTCCTAGACCGTTTGTCCGATTTTCACGAAAATTGAATCGTATCATCTCCAGACCGTGCCGACTAAAAGTTATGAATTGCACGATGATAGACAAAACCGTTTTTGTATACCACAGCATCAAAATTTAGGCATGCTGCCAAAATTACTATTTAGGCTTTATCTCTGCAATGCCTTCACATTTTGACACCAAACTTTGCATGTGTCATTGTCACCTCACTCTGACCACATCACATCTATTTCGTAACTGCGCCACCTATTGTTTGAAAGTGATAACCCATTAAATCATCTTATAAGTTAATGTTTATGTGATTTTCTTAGCCATTTGCCCAAAGTTCTCTCAAAATGCCCTTAATTGCTCCTTGCTGCAGTTGGTCTGCCACTCCTTGCCATTTTGGCATATGTTGCCGCTTCTTGCGCTTGGCCCCGGTAATGGCTGCTTGCAGCTATATTTTGTTTTGTTTTTTTGTTTGTTTTTCGCTTGGTTTTTATTTCATGCTTTTATTCATTTATAAGACCAGTCCACAAACATGAAACAAATCCACACAATCAGTCTGACAAAAGGAGACAGTCTTCCTGTATGTAGATTACAAAGCATAATTACTGTCAGTCCTGACGCTTGTGCTTCAGGGACGCTTACAGTCACTCCGATTTAATTAGCTTCGTCTCATATCCGCAAATAAACAGTAAAAGCCCCAGTAGTTCAAACACATAAACGGCACATAACTGAATAGACCACGAGATATTCAAACTATTGAAGCCTGCAGGGAACCATCAACCTGTGTGTAAATTATGTGACAGATCTAGACATTTTATTGTTTGCTACATTCATGGGATTTACAATGTTTATGAACTTGCCAAATGTTCACAAATCAGTGATGATAATAAAAAAGATGAGGATATATCAGAACTCCCATCATGCAGCCCAGAGGAGAATCATAAAACTTGATATTTTCATCCTTGGACTCATGTTAACCTCCTCTCCTGTTACAAAGAATCCCCATAAAGGGGAAATTGAGTCGGGGTGTGGTAAAACTATGAAGCAAAGCCTTCGATTGAGCCAAAATAGCCGCAGAGGATTACAGTTCAACAGCGTACGTGATAAATTTAAGTCATTAGCAGGCTAACATTTAAAGACGTATTGAACACACACTAAGCCCAAATAATTGCCTGAATATATGAATGATCTCTTGACACTGAAATTCTTTCACAAAGATTGTAAATTAAATATCTGTGACTATAAATTAATTGAAAATGTGATTCAACAGTGAATTTAATCTTATCAACGTCTGGAAGTTTTCTTCCTCTTGAATGTTGCGTTTCGTGAATAAATGAATGTTAAGCAGGTTATTTGGATGGATTGCTTTTTAATGGCAAGCACTTCATGAACAACATAATGCATAATCATACTGAACTTATCAGTATGTGGCGGTCTATGTGTTCCTTTCTACTGCGGAACAAGAGAAAAGATGTATAATTCATCACTGGGATTCTGAGCATAAACTTGAGGGTTTTCTCAACCTTATGGAGAGCCGGGAGCTCTTTCTGTCAGAATAATCGGTAACACTTTACAATACGGGTGCACTAATAAGCATTAATTCATCCTTAACTAATGCACAGATAATCATGAGTTAATGTGTAACTCATGAAGAACTAAACCATTAATTAATGATTACAGCATCAGCAACTAATAAAGAGTCACTATGATTAATAGATTAAGTAATACATGAATTGCTATTAATTCAATGTGTCATTGTGTATTAATTCCTTAATAACATATTTTATTAACTAATAGTGTGAATTAATGTGTTAATTATTAGTCAAAAGCTATGCATTTCAACTTCCAGTTGTCTGCTTTAATTAATCATTAGCTAATGATTTGCAAAGGTATCATTATGTTATGACTTTACTTGTTGGGGCACATCATTATTAACTAGTCATTTAGTAATTGTTGTAATTTGCACATGAATTTGCACTAACAATGAAGTAATTAATGATGTATTAATGCATATTAGTGTACCTGTCATATTCTCTTTAAGTTGAAATACAAGGCTCTGGCTCATTTTGGTAATTACCATATTAATTAACACTATTAGTTCAAAAAATGAGTTATTATAGAATTAATCCACAATTACATATTTAATTAATAACAATTCATGTATGAACTAATATGTTAACCTTACAGGCTCTTAATTAGTTCCTAATGTGGTAATCATTAACGAATAGCTTAAATAATCATTAATTACACATTAATTCAGTATTATCTGTGCATGCTTATTAGTGCACACATATTGTAAAGTGTTACCGAAAAATCTTCTGAATTCATTTAATAATGCACTATTGCTGCCCTCAAACCTCTGCAGGCGCACACAATATGAAAGGAGAAGGTTGTGTTAGCTTAAATTTATAACGCTGCAACAAAAGTTTCTGAGCCACTGAGGGGTGCAGTATGAGACACAAAGGAGACTGTCAATATTTGAGACCGTAAAGGATATTTCAGTGGAGCACCACAGGATCAAATGACTTACTGAATCTGATATTAAAGCTGACTTGGCTCTAACACAAGCTCGTTGACCATCACGTCTTATTGTATGATCTCTGTGGTACAGCAACATTGTGCACGCACATAATAAATCATGTTTCGAACACTTCAGGGCTACTGGAGTACAGACAGCACAATGAATCTGCTGGATGTCATTTATAATGTAGAACTCACAATTCACAAGCCTCTTCCAATTATGGTTCAGGTCATCTCTAAAGGAATGAGAAAATAAAAATAAATTTAAACAAAATAAATAATTAAAACAAATAAAGTGTGCCTTAAAGTTTATGTACTTTATGAATAGATGGATGGAATAGATGGAAAATAAATTTCTGTCATGACAACTCTTGGAGTGTTTGGCATGGTAATAGATATAATGTTTAGTCTTGATGGAATGAATCTGTTATTGCTGCCGCAGAGCAAGTACGGTTCTTGCTACTGTCAATACATGTCCAACACTCTGCTGTGAGCAAGTAAGTGAACACTATACTGCTCTAGAATATAGTGTACATGAATTACCCGTAGCAGATCTATACAGGTGGAGCTGGGGAAGGCGATTACATGAGACATGAAATTGATTTTAATAAGTTGTACTGTATCTTTCAAAACATCCTGGGATATTTATGCTTGTATATTGTGTGTTGTAACGCAGTAAAGAGGAAGAGATGGTCGGTTTATGTGGACTTTGCATTGCCGCACTTTGGCCACATTAAATTCTTTTGTTATAAAAATTATAGTGTAATGTAATCAAAAATTATTTGAAAGCGGAGATTTTGTTACATATGAAAAGAAACAAAGCTTATTGCGATTTATTGGACAAACATTTACGATGAAAAGTGATGCAGTCTCTGTTCAACTTTCACTTCATAAATAAATATGCATACGCCTGTCCTGTAAGTGTGATATAACAATAACAATCAGTAATAACAATGAATATGTGTAATAACAATGAAAATGTGAACAAAAACATAAGCTGAACATTGAAATGACATGTAGGCCAGTAATAGATTATGACAGAATTTTTATGACCCGGTGCGTCAAAATGACGATGCTAAAGTCTAACGCGACCTCTGGGTAAAGTATAACGCTCTCAATATAGTAAACATGAGCCATTCTTAAGATAACACATCAGAATAAAAATATGTTTCTTTTAAAACTCCACATTCTGGTTTGTTGTAAAAATGAGGCAAGTGTCTTGTGGGGAAACAGTTTGTCAGTTTTGACAGACACTATATGTCTCAGAATGTGAGTGTTTAAGGAGGAAGGAGTTACACCTCCTGCCTGGGGAATGGGATCAAGTTAACTAAGAGAAAGGCCCACTATTCAATGCCAAAATACTGTGTACCATAACAAGAACATTACATAAACGCCCATCAATTTTTCATAACTCTGGAACACAGAGGAAAGATACCCCAGCAAAAAAGACCACATGTATGCTTTGAGCGTCAGTGCTCTTGTTAAATAACAAATCGTGTTCAATGAAATACGTAATATGAAAATCAAAGCAGGACTCAATATCCAGTGTAAGCTCAGATTAACATACAACATCTGAAAGTAGCCATTGAAAGACAGTAAAGAGTAACAGTACAGTGGATGTACTGTACTGAGACGCTAAAGACTCGTATCGGTACCAGCCGCGAGTCTACAATGTGACAGCCAGATGAATGCATACGGGTGCCTTAACACATAAAGACTGTCTCGCAGTTCTTCAGGTTTCAGCAAAGTGTGTCGCCTAGCTGATATGTCCACATTTGTGTTACACAACAGCAAAGCACAGGTGCAGAGACTCATCAAGACAGCAGCAGCACCTGTCATGTGACACAGAGGGTTGGAATGCATCAAACATGTGACACAGTCAGAGCCGGGACATTTGTAAATTTGACCCAGGGTCTTGGGGTGAAATCACTAAATAAATAAATGTAAATTAGCCTCAGCACTGATTGAGGGTACGTTTCCTTTGCATTGCACAACAATGTCAAAAAGATCAAGTTGTTAAGTTTACACAGAGACAATAATGGCATGCTTTTTCAAAAGTTCGCATTTTCGTGTAAACGAACAGCCAAAACCCATAAAAACGTATCTGTTTTTAGTTATGTAAGGTGCCCCTAAGTAATCCGCATAATATTTATAATTATTTTATATATTTATATAAAATACAATTATTTTCACATTATGGCAGATAACCAATAAACGGCTGATATCTATACCATTTTGTCAAACACTTTGTCAAAAGTTTTGGTAAGATTTTTTGTCTTAGAAAGAATTATTTAATGCTCACCAAGGCTTGATTTATGATCAAAAACACAGTAAAACAGTAATATTGTGAAATATTATTAAAATATACAATAACTGTTTTCTATTTGAATATATTTCAAAATGTAATTTATTTCTGTAATGCAAAGCGGAATTTTCTACAGCCTTCACTACAAGTTTCCAGTGTCACATACTTATTAATTTATATTAAAAAATTGCTTTGACTACGAACTTTGAACAGTAGGCCTAGTTTAAATTAAAATAAAAAAAAACAACCATTTTAAATGAAACATTTGAATTTAGAGATCCCAAAATTAACATACAGTATGAAAAATCGATATTCGATTTGAAATAAGATTATATTTACCAATGCAAATAAATTATTAGCATTTTGATAATAGCAAAGATTAACTAAGTAAAAATAAAGGAAATTATACAAAAAATTAAATATTGAATAAATTAAAAACATCCATATATTATAGATTGTACCAAATTCAAACGAAGAAACAACAACACACATACAATGGAAGTTTGTGTATATTGTTTATCAACCAATTCTAGTACTAATTCGTCAAATGATGCCGATAAAATGGTAAATTCAGTTTAGAAAATTGGGCACTAAAGCAAGACAGTGTGTGGTAAAAAAAAAACAATGCTATTATCAGGTGCAATTTATTCTTAATAACTTCCCCTGCTGAAAATGAGTTATGTGTCATTACAGCCATCGATGTGATGTACAGGAAGCGCCGAACAGCTGCCCTTCAGAACTAATCAACGGTCTTTGTCTCCTCAAATAACACTTAAATTAATCCAGCCATCTTCAGTCACGTCTTCGATACAGCCGCTGAAAATTCAGATGAAGATCAGACGAAGGACAGAGGGGTTGGTGTTGGTTTAGCGACCTTCCTGAGAGAGGAGGATGAGTGGTCACAGACCATTGAGAGGTGCACACGTGGTCTTTGTAATGCAAAACAAAAACCTCATGAAAACGGTTCAGCTGCCTCTTCAAAATACCATTAGAAAAACTAATGCTGACAAGCACCTTTAATCTTTGTCATTTAACTAAAATCTGCATTATATTTGTGGTAATGGAAAACAATGTACAAACCAACAAGGCAGAATTAAAGGAAAATGGCATGAATAAAGAGCCATTTTTCGAGTTGTTCGTCTTTCCTAGTCATTTCGGTTTGCTTCGCTTCCTGCCCCATTCTTTGCCCCACTGGAAAACTGAAATTGGGCATAAAGAATCTGCTGACCTCCAAGAACCAGTGATCGGCACCACTGGTTGCAAAACAAGTAGCTTTTCCAGATGGCTGTTTCTAAACAAGGTCCACTTCGAGTCAAGTCCTATGACTCAACCCAGGTGCCAAAGTGAGGGAGAGAGAAAGACGAAAAGAAAAAGCATTTCATGATCAGGGACAAAGTCCGAGTCTGCTGTTTATTTCATTAGACTCCATTAAGAGTCAATGAGGCCAGAGATGGGCTAGTATAGTATCACCAGACTTAATTTAGAAAATGATTCCATCTCTCATTCTGAGGTCACCTGAGGGGAGCCTCCACATGCAGACGCGCATCCTGAACGAACCTGCATAATATATCCTCATTCTAACAAAGGCTAGTGGCATCAGTTCTGTAACTCTTTATGTCTTGTGAGGAAGCTACATCACAGAACACATCACACCACATGAGTTATTCAGTGTTTGTCTAAAGAGGTGCATGTTCACGAGGCCATGCAAACACCAATCACCTGCAAGCAAATCTGTTGTTATCAACACCCATTGCGATTTTCAATGATGTCTTTTAGATTTCGCAATCTTCAGGACCAAGAAAATGTCAAAACACAGCCAGAGACAATTTACTGAGCGAAATGAAAAAAGGATCAATACGGATCATTTCCTTCCATCAACAAAGTCAGAGAAGCAAGCACACTTAAAAAGTACAAGCTGTCATTTTAAAGTGCTGTATACAGCATCAGTTGCACTTTTTTATTATTGTTTTAAAATGCATTCAATAAAAAGTTAATGTTATGTAGTTGCAAATCTATTAATTTATTTTAATCTATTTAATTTCCCATACAAAAAGAGATTAACTTATTATTTTACATTTGACGATTAAGGATATTTTATAAATAACTTGTATTACTTGTACATGAATTAAAGTGTTTAACTTTAACTACATTTAAGCGTAACACCTAATAGATCAACTGACCATGACAAATAAATTCAGTCAAATGTGTCTAAACCTTTGACTGGAAAACCATGCATCTATTTAAGGACAGTCCTGGTGGGACAGGTCTGATCCGATCAGCTATGCAGGCACAGATAACACTTGTCCTTGACAACACAGAGCTGAAATATGGCAGCCTTGCACCTGTTGAGCAGACAGGATCCTTTAACAGTGAGAGGAATCTCACTGGAGTCTGTGGGTATTCAAACAGAAACTCAGGTTTTACTGTAATTCCTCCATAGTGAATCAACAGATCACTTAATGAGGGCTTAATCGAATTCTCAAGGCCGGATTGATAGGGCAAACAGCTTGTGATTATGTTAACCTCCCCGGTTGCTTCACAGACAAAAGGTTTCTGCATGGATGCATGTCTGCTTCAGTCAACCGCAGTGTCTAATTCAATCCAAACTCAATTACACTCCAAGTTATAATGGCCTTTAATAACATGGTTTACTTGCAGGAGAGCAAAGCCGACAACCAGAGCCGACATAATGCATTGCTCTCTGAGAGAGCAGTCCTGTCATTCAGAAATATAATTCAAATTATACACCAGTGATGAAATCAAGTCTGCTTGTTGCGATTACACTGTGCTACTACTATGCATTAGCATTCAAACATGCCGTTATCAAATCTCCCTACCGAGACTGTAACATCAGTGGCTGATATCCTGACAGATGACTTATGATCACACTTCACATCACGGAGTAAGAAGAGAAAAGGGAATGTGAAATGTTTTGGTAAACAGCGTTTGCTCTTACCCGCCGTACGCTCCAAAAGTGAAACTCCTCTTTCTCTGCGGCATCTTGGCTAATGGATACAGCTGAGTGCAAAACAGAGAGACAGAACTCGACAGAGACACCAGTACTGCCTCTGTCTCCCTAGACTGACTGAGTAGTCTGTGACTGTGTGTGTGTGTTTTCTTGTGTAACTGTACACATCCAGCACGCTGTCCTTCCTTTCCACTCCCCTGGCTCCCTCTCTCTCACGCCTCCTTGGCAAATAAGGGACTGAGAGGCTGTCTCTGTCCACTTTCAGTCGCCCCGGTAACTGGTCCCCACTTCTCATTCATATCTTCCTTTAGTGCTATTGTAAACAGGCAGAAATGGAGGATAGATAGATAGATAGATAGATAGATAGATAGATAGATAGATAGATAGATAGATAGATAGATAGATAGATAGATAGATAGATAGATAGATAGATAGATAGATAGATAGATAGATAGATAGATAGATAGATAGATAGATAGATAGATAGATAGATAGATAGATAGATAGATAGATAGATAGATAGATAGATAGATAGATAGATAGATAGATAGATAGATAGATAGATAGATGACTATTTATATTTTATATTAATTTAAAATATATGATGATAGTGGGATCATATCTCCATGTGCATATAGAAATCTCACTTGCAATTAATGGCAAAAGGGATGTTTGGAAATGTAAACTTATATTTCCTACTTACACACTACAATAAAATATATAAATAACTGGCTTAAAACCATTTTTTCTTTGTGGAAATGTTTGTATAGTATACTGTGTGTTAAGTAAAGTAAGTTAATTAAAAATAAAATCTCTAGAAAAAAACTTAGGTTGCATATAATTCACCCCCAAAATCAATTACTGGTGACGCTTATGGAGAACAAAATACACACTTCAGGGATCGTGTGTCTCCTTAAAACAGCTGCTCAAACAAAAGTGATTGTCCACTGTTGAAACAGAGTTGTGTTCTTTTTCAAAGTCACTTAACTATTTACTTATGACTGCTTAACTGCACATACTCCTTGAGTCTTAGAGAAGTGTATCTGTAGGTCAGTCATTAAGTGACTTGCTTCCCACATAAGGTCTTGTGGGATTAAAGTCTGAGTCTAGCAGTATGCCTCTCTGATTATTAAGCAGCACACAGTTGCCCTGTCCCATGGCTGAGTTTCAGGATTTATCTGCCTGCAGTCTTCTTCGACTTTTGCTGGTACATGTTTTGTCCTTTATCAGGAGTGGATGGCACAAAGGCTTCCAAAAGAGCGCAAAGCTGTTATCTCCTCAGAGATAGTCCTTATCGTCCCTGACGTGCTGTTCTCAAACTCAGACGGTCTGACACATCTAGCCAGCGGCTGAAATTTCAATGACAAGAGTGTTAAACTGCTGATTCATCTGCAAAATCCAGGTTCACAACAGTATGCTCGACAAAATGGCTACTTGGCATTTTTCAATTGATTCAAAGGAACTAGCAAAACTGCACACAAAAAAGGATCCAGTAAACATTTTAACATGACTGTGGTCTGAAGCAGGGCACGATTGCTAATGAGAGACAGCTATCAGCGCCATACGCAAATCCCACGGATTTATAAAGGAATGAGGACATTTAATTCTACCAAACGTTACACTGCATTTGAGTGAGTTATAATGTATAAAGTTATAATGTTATTCTAGTTTGTATGTACAGTTGCTCACCTGTCTAATAAAGTACATACAAGAGCGGCGTCTAGTCAAGTCGTGAAGCTCTGTCAAGTCCAAGTTTGTCGCGGACGTCTTTGAAAACGCCACGCCGATATTGATCCTCATTTTATTTCTACTTTTGTCCCCAAAGGCTGCTTGCCATGGTCCATAATGTTTGAGCGAAACAACAACAGCGTAGACATTACGCAGTTGTCCATGTCTATTGCCATGGTAACTATATGGCAGTAAAAGCGGAAACCAGGGATAACGCGGATATTATGTCATTGACAGGCAACAAGTGAGTGACAAGGGACGGGCACTATTTAAAATTGTGAATTTCCCTGAATTTATAAAGTCTTGGAAACATTTAGGTTAATGTAAGTACAAAATTGGAAATATATAACACTGTTTGGATATTTTGACACAAAATTATTACATACTGTACCTTTAATATGTGCTTTAATTAATAAACAACCAATATCCTAGTTAATAGTGAGAATTGGATCATAAACTAAAGTGTTACCATTTAGATTTTTTGATTGCATGTTTTTCTTTTGTTTTTTTGCATGTAGCATGCTAATATTGGCAGTGTATAGGCTGTGTGTGTTTGTTTAACATACATACAACAGTTACTTCTGGTCCTTGAATCTGACTGGCTAAGAGGTCTTTCCAGACATCCGATACTCTACCAGTATCACCAGTATGTTTCTTATGCTCAAATAGCATTAAAAAAAGCTACACCAGCTAATCCGCATGTGCAGTCCTGAGCATGGGTATCAGTTTTCTATGGGAACCAAAGTTTCTAATGGCAGCTGCAGTGACGCAATGCTATTGCGACAAATCGAGTGGCTCTTGTAAGGCAAATTCACACAGCATAGACAAACACCAACAAACAAGTTGGACTTTTAATTTTATGAAAAATAACTGTCAAGTTCACACTGCCCCAACAGACACTGACAGTAGGGTGAAATCAAACCCCAACCAATAGTAACAGACGCTGACAGGGGTAACACACTGATCTGACAAAACCCAACAAATATATTTGTTGCCATTGCCATTTGTCCGTGCGGTGTGAATTGTCCACCAAATTGCGTGTTGCATTTTCTTCCATTTATAAATAATAGGAGTGCACCTATCTTTTTACATCTATAGTAGCAAACCCATTATACTTTTATAAATAATATGTTCTTGTATTTTTTTAGGCAAGAATGTTTGTTTAAATTTAAAATATGCGTTTTATAATTATTGCTACACACATATATTTGTAGCCAAAATTCTGTAGCCTCAATTCAATACGATTTACGTATCTAAAGAAAGTTCAGGTATACACGAAAGCCCTGACGTACCCTATGATATATTGTCAATCCGCCCAAAGAGTAGACAGGCTGTCCTCATTGACTCAGATGGCTGCTCTCAGCTCAAAGATATTTGCTCTTAGGGAATAAACTGCCAGGTAGACATTGATCAGACGCGAATAATGTTTACGCAGCTCTTATTTTTCTGCTTAGGGCCACCGCTGTTCATCATATCAAGGCTCGAGACAGACCCAGATGCTCCAAAGTGAATGCTTATTGTTTGAGGGGCAAACTGAAGCCATATCAGTCACATCTCAAACAAAGGAACATGGCAACTCCAATTCACAAGCCAATAAACTCTCATGTCCTTCACAGCACCTGAGCAAATGGGATTTGTGAGTGTGAGACCAAGGGACTAATATGAACTGTGAATGTCGGATCAGAGTCTAGGTGAAAATTCACAGGGTTGGACTCTGAAAACTCCTGAAATAACAGAGACTTTAAAAAGCATGGGTCTGTGAAAGATCTGCTTTCAGCTAAAATGAATAAAGTGCAGACAGCGGTGTAGTTGTTTATGAGCTGTTGATCCTGTGGCGTGAAAAGGTTCAGCTTACTTCCCCTCAGGCGGGAGGGTTAATTACACCATAACATTTACTCTCATGATAAACACCTTGCTTATGGCCACACCATATAAAAGAGGTTCAACCATGGCTAAGACTATATTTCAACTGGAGAAGGGATGTTTTCAAAGGAGAGGTATTTAAAGGGTATTTATGCTAGAAATTATCTACAGCCTATCTTTGCCTGCATTTCATTTTATTTCAGACACCATATGCCAGCTAAAACAAGAGTAACTCCTCCAATACTTAACTCATAAAACTCTATTTGATATGTGTCTAGATCTTGTTTCAGAAAGGTGAAAAACAAACAGAGCTACTTTTCACAGGCAGTCACAGGCTTGTAAAGTTTAAAGAGGCCAGAGATGTGGCTGTTTGACTGGAGGATTTTTAGAAGCGTCCACATGACCCCATGTCCCAGCAAGGGAAGCAGCCATGGCCTCCTGCACACTGTCCCCTTTCACTGGAGCTCAGTACACTACTGCAGAAACACTGACAGAAAGAGACAGTTGTTCAAGCATACCATAGGCATATACCTAAAACTGGGGGGAAACATTTATATTCAGAATACATCATGAGTATTAATTTAGTACTAATAATTTTATAGTAACTAATAGTAGTATTTCATTAGTACTAATAGTATTATATTGTTGCTTACATACAGTATATTAAACAGACAGACAGATGTAAGATTTCTAAGAAGAGGCTAAACAGATTCATTAACAGAAGACCATCAAATTTAGTTTCTCAGCAGACAATAGATCTCTCTCCTCCCAGGAAACTCTGAGCTGGATCAATGACCTGACTAAGTGACTGTTTGGCATATTCCGTGCCCATCGATCTTAGTGCCATGTAGAGAAGATCTATTATAGTAAGTAATAATGGATGCTTGCTACTATGATACTCCTGTGCCAGTTTGACCAGACCTACAGACACAGAGTGAAGTTCATCTCTATCTCCTGAGGCTGAGAGCTCAATCTTTCTCTTTCCTGCAAATATATGCCTCATATATCAATTCATATACGCTTGTAAATAAATCCTTTAAAAAATGTCAGTTGCACAGCCTGTTCAGAGCAACACCGGCACCTACTGGCAGATCATGCAACTGCAAGGTGCATGTGTGTGGATGTGTGTGTTTGTGTGTGTGTGAGAGAGAGAGAGAGGGAGAAAGAGAGGTTTATCCCTACCCATAAACCTAACCCCACCCATAATATTTCCTAAAGAATTCTCCCTGTATTAGAAGCACCTAACCCATGTTGTAAGGCTAAACTTCACATTAACTGTAAACTTATCCCTCAACTCTGACCATGATGTATTTTAAACACACAACTGGAAAGCAGTTTCTCACTGACTACATTTACATGCAGCCAATAACCCGTTCAAAACCGGGATATTAGTAATAACCCGGTCACGAACGGCCATGTAAACACCGGCAAAAACCTGAATATGCTCATATACCGGGATATTATACCCCTTTTCTAACCCGAATTTTTGGTCATTTAAACACGTATCGGCATATCCCCATAGTGATTTGTGTTCTGCGCATGTTCTATCTGCAAGGAATCTTGGTCTTTTGAGTAGAGAAACTTCTCAAGCTGTGATCTGGCTGAAAGACTTCTAATTAGCACGTTTGAGGATACATAAAATGCACTGCCAAAAAAAATAACTCTAATTGTCCTACAACACATAAAAATAAACATAAACATAAACAAAAAGTAAAAATACATTTCGGTCATATGCGTCAGAAGTGACTCGACTTGCTTGTCCTTAAATATGAAAATGGATGTGTCATGAGTCTATCTAGCCTACACGGTCACTAACAAATCTACACAAATGTGAGAGAGAAAGAAGAGGACAAAGTACAGAAATAAATATTAGATAGATAAGACAGACAGACAGATCGAATTTCTTCCATATAATGAATAAATCACTCACAAAAAAAGGTTTTCTAACGTTCGTTGATATTATCATGCTACACACAGCAGGAAAATTTCAAGTATATCATCTTTCATGTCCAGTGAGGCCATTCAGAAAGTCTGTATGTGTATCTCAGAAGGCGTCCAGCAGAGAGTGTGTTGCACTTATGCATCACAGCAGAGCTAAATGACTTTCTTATCTGCGTGATGCAGCAGTACACCTGGTGCTTCTAGGGATGCCCTATACTCAGAATATTGGTGCACATTCAGAGCAGGCTGTACTGTGTGTCCCAGCACTGTTTGTGCATGGATTCTCTGAGATACAAACGGAAGGCTTTCTTCGAAGTAATATTGCAGAAGAACACGCAATCAGTCAATAAAAGTTTGTTATAAACAACAGTAATACTGAAATGATGAATAACTGCAAATATTCGAGGCAAATTGTTTGACAGCTCTCTGTGAAGAACTGAACAAGATTAAAGTCAGTCTCCATTACACTGTGCAGTCTGCAGTCAAATGCTCCAAACAAACATTTAATATTCTGATGTGAAATAAAGCTGAAATGAATAATACAAATTAGGATAAAAAATGAATATTGAAGTAAATAAGTTGAAGTTGAAGTACTAAAATAACAAAAAAATAAAAATATATATAATATATTTTTTCATAGATATATATATATATATATATATATATATATATATATATATATATATATATATAACAAATAAAACCTACCCATGGGATAAGACTCTGAATCCAAACACAGAGCAGGGTAGGACATAACAACGAACTCACACAGGACTGCAAACACAAGGAGCATAAAAAGGGAGCAAACAAAGCAGGTAAAGCAGATATTCCAACTCCCAACCTCAGTATTCTCTCACCTCTGAAACTCCACACAACCTGAACAATGAGAGACAGGAAATAAGTCTTTGGGGTACAAGAAAGTCTAAGACAGGATACAGACAAGAGTAGAGAGCCAGAGAAAGTGAATATGAAGGGAGGACACACGCTGGACTGTCCATCACTAAAGCTTGCCAGTAGTTTTGGCTCTCATGTGTCATCTTAATCATTCATTCAGTAAAAGCAGGCTCTTCAGCTCAGCAAGAAGACAGGGCATTAAGTTGGAGCTATCTGTCAGTCCCAGATAGTGTATTTTCAGTCAGGCCGTCACTCTCAAAGACCATCCATTTTTACCCAGCTTTCTCCTCACCTACTGTGACTTTTCTGACTGGGAAGCTTTCCAAAGTAAATTGACATTTCTCTCAGAGGACTAAAAACTTGGAGTGTCGTTCTTCTGTTGCATACTGATAACTTCATGAAGATGAAACCACACAAACTACCTGTTCATATTATGAATTTCATACATTTGTCCTTGCTATTCAGTCCTTCACTCAAATTATATCAATTATATAGAAAGAATGAAACGCTAAGTGATCTAAAATCTTAATCTTCAAAAAGTGCTCAAATGACTCAAGTAAAATATTGCAATTCAATTTTGTGGCGGCTTTAAATATAACAGATGACAGTTAAGCAGTGAAACAAACCATGCAAATATTCTTCAATATAAAGCAATCACAACACAACAGAATAACAGATTGTCTCATTTCGCAAAAGAGTGAAGATGACATCTGTGCTGAATAAGTGGCTTCAAGGGTCATTTCAGCAAATAAACAAAATAATCTTTTCTCACAATTCTTTGCATTGAGCATATGTCAACAGGCATTCTGCTGCCAACAAGCCTATTCAATTAATGAAACATTTGGCATTTTTAATCACACAAAAGCACATCCTAAACAACAAAGTGCTTTGCTGGCAATTAGATAGGCAATTTAATTTCTTAGAATGCCAATGCTACATAAAGCAGCCTGTTTGTTTTCCAATCTGCAGAGTAAACCTGGCAAACTAAATCCTCTACTTAAAGAATATGGGTATCTCTCAGGGTGAAGGAGAAAGGAATGACACCTTTGCTCCTGTGACTTTGCTTAGGTCTTTTTCAAAGACTTCTGGCTCATTCGATTTCACAACAGCGAACATGGAGCAGTCAGATCAAAGCAGCTGGATAAAATCTGACTTAAACCTGAAAGTAGATCACAAGTGATCTGAAAAAAAAAATGCTTTTAAAAATAAAATACCAATAATAATAGACACCAGTTCCATCTAATGCCGCAGACAGAGATGACATGAATGACAACTTAGTTTTTTTCTGCAAAAAATCTAAAGAAATGAAGTGCAAATGGCATAGCTTACTCTAATGACATTACGGTAGGGATCCGCAATGAGCCAAGCAACTAACTGAGATTAGCAGAACATCGCTGCTAGAAACCATGAATAGAGATGAAGGAACTTCATAATCAAGAAATACACATGCTCTCATAGATTGTGTCGGTATGTAAATCAGAACGAGAAATGACTTCAGCTGATTTTTTTAACACTTCTCTTCATAAGTTATAGAGCAGGGGTAGTTTAAGATAGCAGGGGTAGTTTTAAAGAGCAGGGGTAGTTTAAGAGGGGTAGAGTAAGATACAAAAAGGAAAATGTATTACATTTATCTGAGAGAAAAAGGCAACTCCTTACAATACTGTTGCAAACTAGATGACTAAACTATGGAATTTCATTTCCTATAGTTTTCATATCATTTTTCATTAATTTTACCTCAGCTTCCATTCAAAAGATTGTGGTCGGTAAGATTTTTATTTTTTAATGTTTTTAAAAGAAGTCTCTTATGCTATCAAAGGCTTTTTTTTTTTTAACAAAAATACAGTAAAAACAGCAATATTATGAAATAGCATTACAATTGAAACAGCTAAATTTATATTTATATATATATATACATTTTTGTTTTTGCCCTTGTTTTATGAGCTGAACTCAAAGATCAAGACTTTTTCTTAGAGGCCACTCTAAAATGTGCAGCTTTAATATATTCGGGGGGGGTCCGAAGTATCTGGTGTGACCACAAGTTGCCTCACGCAGTGCAACACATCTCCTTCGCAAAGAGTTGATCAGGTTGTTGATTGAGGCCTGTGGAATATTGGTCCACTCCTCTTCAATGGCTGTTCAAAGTCGGTGGGTATTGGCAGGACCTGGAACACGCTGTTGCATACGCCAATCCAGAGCATCCCAAACATGCTCAATGGGTGATATGTCCGGCGAGTATGCTGGCCATACAAGAACTGAGATGGTTTCAGCTTCCAGGAATTGTACACAGATCCTTGCAACATGGGGCTGTGCATTATCATGCTGCAACATGAGGCGATGGTTGTGGATGAATAGCACAACAATGGGCCCAGGGTTCCAGACTGCAACCATTTTTTGAGAATGTGAGAGTTAAAAGTTTATTTGGTCACATTTGTGCGAGCGCATGGTCATGTAGTCAGTTAAATTCACCATGCGCAACAGAATGCCGTTGTATCAGCAGCTGCTGCAGTCTGTATGTTCAAAATGAACAAGTACATAATGAATCCATTTTCCAAACCGCGTTTTTGACTTATCCTGCATCACTACGGTACATCTTTAATAAGTGTTTAATAACTGTTTTATCCCGGGGTCGGCTCAACTGCGGCGGAGTTGCCCAGTGCCTGCGTGACTCACCATAGACATTAACGGAGAGAAGTAGCTCTGGCTATAATGTTCTTACGCAAGACACTATCAGTTTATTTATTAACGAATGTTAACGCTCCAATTAGAAATAAAGTCATAATAAGTTAAATGTACAGTGTACGACATGTAAAAAAAAAATACAAAAATAAAAAATAGCCTGCCTCTCACGTTTTTTTCACACTGCATCCGTTCCATGAGCGGTGCGTAGCAGTGCAGAAATCGTTTACAATACACACTGATTCTATTTTTGCTGTGCTGCACGTGCTCAATTAAAGTGACAACGCATAGTCAAAATGAGCACATATTGACATGACAATGAATTTCATCATAAATGCATTTTATTAAATAAAATGTAGTAATCTCACCATTAATGCATTTAATTAAATACTACAATTTTTTCACCATCATCTTTTTACTTTTAACTTTTTATAGTTTTTTTGAGAATATTTTGATTTGATAGTTCAAAGATTAAAACATTTTGCTAACATGAGGTCTTGTGTCACTGTCAGTCTTTTTACATCAGTGCAAAACTATGGTATGCAGATTAAAACCACTATTCATCAGCATGCATTAAATAATCCCATGGCATGTAACAAAAAAAAAGAAAAGCAGATTAAGACCCCTATTCATCACCATGCATTAATTAATCTCATGGCATGTAAGAAAAAAAAGGTGCTACTAAATCCTATGCTTCTGCGACCAACTGATAAAGTTGATAGCACCAGTGCAACCATTGGTCAAGTTAGGCCCCGTTTACACAAAGGGAAAACGCAGATATTTCCCTGCTGTTTGGCCTCTCGTTTACACGAAAACCCTGTTTTTATCACAGAAAAGATTATTTCTAAAAACTTTCTGAAAACGCCGGTTATGTGTTGTCGTGTGAACTGGGAGAAACGGCATTTTAGGTTCTCTCTTGTCGATTCTGAGGATTCTGATTGGCTTGCATGGCTTTATCCTTAAACCCTACACTGCCACCAATAGGTTTGGCATAGTTATGATGGCGCTCGACGACGTATTTATGTGGGTGTGTGAACGATGTTATTTTTAAAAACGGAGAGGAAAATATTCGTTTTGCTAAATACCTGGCTTTGCGTAAACGTGGCCTTATCTCATCTCTATGCATTCAAAATGCCATCAATAATATGCAGCTGTGTTCATTTTCCATATACGCCTGCCCATTTCATAACCCCACCGCCGCCATGGGCCACTCAATCCACAACGTTGACATCCACTCACCCACATGACGCCATACACGCTGTATGCCATCTGCCCAGTACAGTGAAAACCGGCATTCATCTGTGAAGAAAACACCTCTCTAAAGTGCCAGACGCTATCGAATGTGAGCATTTGCCCACTCAAGGCGGTTACGATGACAAACTGCAGTCTGGTCGAGAGCCCAATGCGGAAAGCGAGCATGCAGATGAATTTCCCTGAGATGGTTTCTGAAAGTTTGTGCTGAAATTCTTTGGCTATGCCAAATCATTCTTTGATTATCAAAATAATCGTTAGTTGCAGCCCTACTAATCAGCATCTTGATATGCCACACCTGTCAGGTGGATGGATTATCTCAGCAAAGGAGAAGTGCTCACTAACACAGATTTAGACAGATTTGTGAACAATATTTTAGAGAAATAGGCTTTGTGTGTAAATAGAAAAAGTCTTAGGCCTAGATCTTTGAGTTCAGCTCATGAAAAAATTGGGGCAAAAACAAAAGTGTTGCGTTTACAATTTTGTTCATTGTGCATATATTACTTCTATTACTAATATCAATCAAAATGACAGTATGCGGAAAGAAGCTAAGGCTGCGATATTTCATTCTGAGCTTGAGTGACCCAATGTGCTTTAAAAACATATTACAAACACTTCCAAAAATCAATTCTCCATCAAAAAACACCAAATTCACTCTAGATGCTCAAATCTGCTAAAATTAGGGTTTATAAATGAGAGGCATACTTAACTTTTGCATCGATTTTTCTATTCATTGTGTTACAACCATAATCAAAATGTTATGGTTCTTGAGATTAATGTTTGGCGTCCTTTAGAAAATCTAAGTCCTGTCCTTACCTGACCTGTCATGCCATATAACTGTTTCAGGGTAAAAACAAAAAAACAAAAAAACAATTAAGCTAAAATACATGGATTCAATTATTATATACCATAGTTTTTTAAAACATAAATGTGATCAATGTTTTGTTTGTCATTCATTTCTGCTCATATTACCAATTCATGACAAATTAGCATATAAAGGAGCTGCTTTTCCCTCAAAAATGGTAACACATAAAAAGACTTGTCAATTATGCTTAAAATCAGATTAAACTATTTAGAAGTGGTGATGTTTAGATCTCCTTCCATATCATAAACATCTAAAATACTTAAACTAACAACAACTACAGCGGGTTTCTTATCGGAGACTGATTTACGGACCTTATTCCAGATGTTAAGCATCTAGAAGAAACTTGAAAGGTGCCATGAGCACAGATAAAACATTTATCAAAGGGAGAGCAAGTGTTCTCAGAAAGCACAATAAATCATTGTGATACAGAGAAACAGATGTATGGCCTGAAAATAATGATAACCACATTTACCATTAGCCTGCCGGACACTTACACAACATACAGTATGTCCATTTTTCAAAGTTAATGTGTTCTGTCTCTGATTTATTCACCACATAATCGCAAGAGACATCATATTGAATTAACCTTAAGACACCTTGAATAATAAATAAGAGTCAGGCTACATGTCTGCACTGTTCTTACACTCAAAAGCACTCCTTCCAAGTTCCAGCCGTACCACTTCAATTCCCTCTGGAGAGATCCAGCAGCCAATTAGCTGAAGCCCCGAGGCAGCTTGACGCATCTCAGGCAGGATCCAGGGTGACAGATCCGGTCCTGCTTAAAGCTCAACTTTGAGGAAGAGCAAGCTACTGCAAACTCATTCCTCACCTAAAGCAAGCACTATTCATTCAGCTGTCCCAACAGAGTCTACAAATCTGAGGAATGAGGTCTTGTCTCTTAGATGAGCACGCAAAACATGACAGAGTGCTGAGTGCACTGTATGGCAAACAGGCCCGTTATCTGATGATATGCTGAGCGGTCAAAAGGGATACTCTTCTCGTGGATATATGCCAACTTTTCATGCACAGAATGGACCCAATAAAAAAATGTAAAAGAAATAAATAAATATATATAATTTGTATATAATACATATGTACAAAGAACAAAGCATTAAAAAGGTGCAGTGTGTATTTTTTAGCAACATGTAGCGGTTCGGTTGCGAGTTGCACTAAGGGCTCAGCCCACTGCTCACCCCTCCCTTTCGAAGAAGCTACGGTGGCTAAAACGGGATAAACATATCGTCGTCTGAGACAGCAGAGAATAGCCAGAGTAAGCCAGGAGTATGTAACATTGTCACTGTTTCTGTGCCATAGTCCATTATAATGGATAAAGTTTACAAAGCCATAGTCAGGTGAGAATAAAGGGTCTTAATATATAATATAATAATAGTAATCAGCTGATTGTCTGATTGTTTATACACCACTGAAAACAGAGTTATGGATGTCATATTGCATTTCTGTTTATAGATACTCAAAATTATGATGATGATCTAGACAGCATCCATTTTTTCAGAAAAATCACGATTCACGATTAAATCACGGTTCTTTTGCATGTTGGTTTTACTATTTTGCAAGTGACTGAGCATTACGGCCAAACTAATGTAGTACCTATTTTAAAAACACAACCTTACAAGGCAACAAAATATCAATTAAAAAAGAATGGCAGACATTTAGGCTTATTTTCTTTGTTATTAAAAGATAAGAACAAAGATACACATACACTTATACACAACATATAACCTAATATACAAATAAAATAAACAGTGATTTCTTTTTTTCAGCTACATTACAAAATTAACGAATCTTTTTCCGAGTCATTTGGTTCATTCAACGAACGAAACGAACGAACTGACTCGGAAAAAGATTTGTTCATTTTGAGTTCGAACAGGAGAGTCACGAACGTGCATCGCAGTACAGAGAAAGGCGAGCATTTGAGCTTATAAAACATAAACTTTGTTTTTTTTTTTTTAAATGAGCAATCGTTTCGCTTGATAAGACCCTTATTCATCATCTGGAATCGTTTAAAGCCCTTTGAACAGTTTGCAGTTTCCAATAAAGTCAGAGAGACTGCAAAGACTCTGGTCTGGTATTGACAACAGCTCTGACACGGACACACCGACATGAACAAAACGGTACAGACACAACGGTACGGACACAATGGCACAGAACGTACACACCAGCGCAAACAGCATGGACACAGGCAAAAATGTCTTTTATTTCTAAATGAAGACAATTATTGATGTAAAAATCATACTAAGATTATAAGTGCAGTTCATGATGACTCCTTTAATATGGGACAGAGATAAATCTTTTATAGCCAGTCTTAGTGAAGTGCTGACTTGTTAATGGTTACAACTATAGACCAGCTATTGATTTAGGTAATGGAAAAAAATGACTCTCTATTGTTTATGTTTGACATTATGAACAGATACAAGGGAACCTTAAGCCTTTGCATGCATATTTCATGAACACAACTGAGAATCTGTGGAGGTTGAACTATGAATGTGGACAAAATTCCTGCTTGTTCTGTTTTTACACATCAGTCCCACATCATAAAGGAACATTTAAATTTGATCAACAGAATGCAAAAGATCTCAATCCCTCAGAGTTCATGTTTTAACCTTGAAAGGAGATTTAATGAGGCTTTCTGGGATCATTCACAGCTCACTCATAATAGGCCCACTCAATAAAGGCCCAAAAGAGACATGTGTGCCAACAGCAAGCTTTGGCCTTTCATGAAAAAGGTGTCAAAATCAAAATGTACTTCCCGTTCCCTCAAAGGCAGGGTATGTGATTTGTAGCAGAAACATATTTTGTTTTGCTGGTTGAAAGTCTCTTAATATCCTAATAGCAATCACTAAATTAAGTGGTCTTAATGTATTGTGGTGGATCTAGAGGATCTCATGCTTTCTTGCTCTCTGAAAATCTAGCCTTTCTAGCCTCTCTGAAAATTGCCTACCCCATCTTTTAGTTTTCACATATCAGAGAAAAAAGGACACTGCCTGAACTTTGATCCACAGTACATATTGCATTAACCCCAGCATGAATACAGCACAGTGTGAAGATGGAAGAGAGAAAACAAACTACATAAAATTGTTTTCCCAAATTCAATTAAGCCCACCGCCAACATGTCCTTTAAGTCCGTAATCCATATCAGAAACCCCACTGCTGGTGAAAATCACAGCACAAACACAATGATTCTTTACTTTGAGAAGATTCTGTTGACTGTTGTTAGTCTCAGAAAGCACTCACAGTCTCTTTCCTGGCCATCTGAATAGCAAGTTCAGGCTAAAAATGCAGATTCAAACTGATTAACTTGCTGCTAAATGGTTTCCACAAGCAATATTGAGGACAGTTAGCTGAATGAAAATTTTGATTTGCCATCATAGGAATAAATTGCATTTGATCATATTTTCAAACAGAATATAGATATTTTAAATTGTCAACATTTCAAAATATTACAGTTTTTACATAATTTTTCCATCAAATAAATGCAGCCTTGGCGAGACTTCTCATTAAAAAACATTATACCAACACTAAACCTTAGATCAATTGTGTATATATTACTTTGTTTCCCGAGTTATTTCTAGGGGTGCAGCAATATTTAAATTCTGTTTGAAATTGCTAAATATTTCATGTTATGGAAATAACTCATTTGTTTTAAAAGGAAAATGCTGAGATGTGGATGAGAATACTGCATTATTATTTCCATGAGCTTATTTCAAGCCAATCTGTCATTGTGCTGTCATGATTTAGACTCAATAAATAAATGCCAAGCAAAAAAAAAAAAAAAAAACTGTGATTCATCACTTAATCGTTTCTGCCTGCTTTTAAGTGGCCATTCTTGGCCAGCTGGACAAGACTTACTGTTTGCTGCTACTCTGGATATTCTGTAATACTACACCTCAAATGTTATTTTTTTAATGGTTGCAACAACCACAGTTTCATAACCAAAGAGAAAAAAGAGGCAGCAAACAGATCAAGCAAGAAATCATGTTTAAAATATTCTTCTTGTCTGAGTCACTGGAGAACTCAAGTTCACATGAGGTAGAACATCAGACTATCTGCTGATGAGCCACACTGTTTAAGATGCTGTGCTGCTGTTGGGGACGGATCAGAATCACAGCTGAGCATGCAACAGGCGGAGAAGCAGATGTGCTACACCATGTGATAAATACCTGAAGATGATGCAGCCTCCATTTATAATCTTATGTACAAATAGTGTAGACATCTCAGATTTGTGCCTGACAGTTTATTCTGTTGAATCACAAGTTACAGCTTATCCAGATTCAATCATCTTTACATTCTGCTGCCTATGAATATATAACGGGCAAGCATTATGCTAAATATGCCAGATTTGAATTTGTAAATGTTAAGCAAACATTTCTGTACCATGGGATTTTCTGAAGAGCAGAGGGACTGACTGAGTGATATTATTAAGTTACTAATATAGAATAAGTTTGCATACACGTGATAAATATACTATATTCTATATTTAAATTTTTATATTTTAGAATATTGGGGTTGGTGATGGCGCAGTGGATAAGACACATGCCTTTGGTGTGAGAGACCCGGGTTCGAATCCACTGTGAGACACCAATGTGTCCCTGAGCAAGACACTTAACCCCTAGTTGCTCCAGAGGCGTGCGACCTCTATATATTACAACTGTAAGTCGCTTTGGATAAAAGCTTCAGCTAAATGTAGATGTAAATAATATTTTATCTTTGAAAATAAAGTTTGTTTGTTATTTTTAAGTCTAAAATTGTGTGGCAAAATCAGTCTATACGCTTTGTCTAATCAAGGTGTACCTTCTGATCATTTGGTTTAAAAAGATATGTGGCTTTTGAAAAAAACAGCAAAGCTCAAGACTATAAAGCATCAGAGCAATAGAGCAGGATATTGTCCTCGATTCAATAGCTTGGTGCATGTATCTTTGTCTTGACACTATTTGCATATAGATTCCTAATGTACTGTAACCAGAGCAACATTTGTTTTCCAATATTCAACATCTTGCAAGAATTAAGTCTTGCTAACTTCATTTCATTCAAAGAGAAAGTCCTTGCTACACTGGTGCTGGTTTATTTATTTGATTGAATTAAATCCATACTTTTCATTTCAGTACATGTAACAACAAATTAGAAAAGGAACACTGCAACAATAACGCAGGACTACTGACATTCTGCACCGTGTGGCTACATTCTGAAGTTCAGGCAAATGGAAAGCAACCCACAGACCCTCTAATTTTCCTTCATTATTTGAGCTAAGATGGTTTGGGGAATGGAAAAAGACACATTTAAGAGCATGCAAGCCTTTTCCCCCTGTGAAATACCGCTGACAGCGCAAGCAAGAGGCAGAAGCTCGACTGAGATGAGAGGAATATTACAGCATCAAACAGAATGGCTCTGAAAGGACCAAACACACACCAGGATCTCAATCTCTCTATGAATGCATAGATTTAGGCTAGAAATCTTTCAAAAGGAGCTAACTTTAGTTCAACAGAACGAGTGTTTGTGACTGACTGCTATAATCTCTTTAGAGATACGCTGCTTCCTGATCTGAGCTGAAAAATATTTGACTCAAAAATAAAAAGTCTGTCACAATTCACTCACCCTGTGTCATTCCAAAACCTGGAGCTTTTCCATGTTCATAAAGGATGCAAAAATAATAATAACTTTTTCTGAAGTCATATTCTCATATATAAGTTTTATGTATTTTATGTATACAATAGTTTTATGTTTTGTCGTTATTCATTGAAATCTGACTAGTCTGGTTCTCAAGATCATCCAGCCACAGCAGTTTTAATAAAAGACAAATATCACTGCAGATGAAGATTATCAGACCCTATATTTCAGATTGTTCCTCACACAAAGTAATCTGATAGGAGATTTGGGATATGAGTCATAAAACTATGGTGCTTATTTTGGAGCATGACAGTCCCAGACAGACCTCATTCAGTTTCAATATGAAAAAAGGGACCAGAATATTTTTTTCGGAAAAGAAAAAACCTTTTGTATTCCACATAAAAAGTCAGATGTGTTCCGAAGGACGTGAGTCAGTAAATGATGGCAAACTACTCTGTAAAGCTGGCATGTAACGGAAATTACATTCTTTTTTATTGTGACGTAGGCCTCCTTGAACAAGAAAAAACATAGCTATGCCAGGACTTTGTCGAATGGTTGTGGTTTTCCAGCATCCCTCCACCACTACTCACTTCTATTCCTATTCTAACCTGGGAAGGGGGGAGATCTCTGGGTTTAGGCCAAATTCCGAAATTAGAGCCCTCAGACAGCCCTTTACTCTATTTAATTATTATAACTATTTAATGGAAGTGTGAACAAGTGAACCCCATTATCAGAGATGTTGCAAGAGGGATCGGAAGTTATTTTAAAAGATAATGAAAAAAATGATGTGCACTTAATCATATGTTATAATAGGCTACTGCAATATTTAAAACAAAAAGCAAAATAAGAATTTTGTTTAGACTATTTGATTTTATAAATTTCAAAGCTATAATAAATAAAGTCCTAATAAAGAGTTAATTTATTCTAAATTAAGATGGCAGTTAATTCTATACCACAGAAAGCATATTGTAGGTTGTGGTTGTCAGAGAAACGCTACACCACTGAATCAACAAACCGCAAAAGCATCTGAAACTCAGTGTTTGTACCATTAATTCAACCTAAGTCAAAATAAGACAATAATCACATTAAGCCATCTACTGTGTATAGCCTTTAGGTGTGTGATACCATCATTACCCAAATTCATCTGCTAGTCACACTTTCATCGGCAATGGTGATACACACACCTAAGGCTACACAGTAGATGGTTTAATGTGATTATTGTCTTATTAGCAGTTACTAACACTAGCAGTTACTAACACGCAGTCGAATTTAGTCTGTCTCTCAAAAATCAAGGGAGTTTTTATCCAGCATGGTCATGCGCGTGCTGAATTCGCGGGCATCAAATGCGCGTGCAGCATGTTTGGTTTCCAAATCAGTTAAAAAACAATATTAATACAGCTAAAAAAAACAGCACCACTATTAAAAACATTAAAGGAGAATACTGCCAAGAAACAGCTTATTACATTTTTTTAATCATAACCATACGAACAAATATTTCACGTTGCCTAGAGCAGGCTACCAAACGGACGTTTTTTTCCCCATGTAGCCTACAGCTTATTAAAGATAAAGCGTGAAACGAAGAATCCTCTTGCATAAGCTGTATTTCTCTGCATTTATTTTTCAATGTCTCGCAGCAAATTATAAAAAAGTATGTCGGCTTACCTTCTTCTGTCTTCTTTGGTCTACTTCTCTTGTTTTCACCAATGTGAAGTCTAGTGATGCGGGCGCACTCGTTACAGTATAGGCTAAACTACACAGACCATCTGTAGGCACACATGCAACGGAAAGGTCCACTTATGCTCTGACTGACACAATATAACAGTGAAGCAGGAAGGTTCAGTGGTGTACTGAATAATACAGAGCTCTTCTTTTCCTTTCACACAACTGTGTAGCCTACTCCACAGATTGACGCAGAGGACTCAGAGACATCTACACGTGACAGCACTGATCCCCCACTGAGATTGTGCTGCTAGAATATCCTTAAACAGAGAGCAACACTGGGGAATTAATATATAGGGCATATATATATATATATATATATATATATATAGAGAGAGAGAGAGAGAGAGAGAGAGAGAGAGAGAGAGAGAGAGAGAGAGAGAGAGAGAGAGAGAGAGAGAGAGAGAGAGAGAGAGAGAGAGAGAGAGAGAGAGAGAGAGATTCTAACATCTGAATATACTGTATTATAATGTACTGTAATATATGCATGTATGCATACGGTGTGTGTATATAAGCTATCTAAGCACTATTTCCTGAATGTGCTAATTTTGAGTAATATAATGTTATTATTATTATTATTATTATTTAGGTTTTATTGAAGCATAAGTATTCCCAGCATATTAACATCACAGACACATCTTGATGAGCTTGTTTTCATCTGGAAGACATAGTTTTAGTGTTTGCTATCTGCAATGCATCTATGGAACATTTCAGATGATGTTTGAAGATGTTTGTGATTTAGAATGTATGTAAAACTGACTTTCAAGACAAAATCTTCGGTTGTTTGTACAAGCGATCTTTATAAGACATCTTGGAGAAGTAAATAAAAATCTTGGAGAGTGCTATCTGGGTTTTTTAATTGTTACAAGAACTGAAGTTTTACTAGAGTGTCTGGGTCTTTGAGGTTTAAGATTCTTTGTGAAAAACATGACAAAGAATAAAGTTACTCCATATAAAAATGGGACATATTTCACTACAAAGTGCTTTTGGCTCTGAATTTTATCTTTCTGAATCTGTTTTGATTCTTTTTCTAGCCTGTCAAATGCAAACCATTTTTATCCATGAGTGTAAAGCTGCATCCTTGATTGCTCTTTTCATTTTAAAATCCTAGGTATGTTATTATAAACTCTTCAGACTTATGCTCCAACCACATGACATTACCATTCCCGTTGACATTTAAAATGTCGAAGGGTTGCATTTCTTGTGGTTTTGAGATGAGGTCTGACTTACCCAGTTCCCCTTAAATAACTCTGACATTTTGTTGAAAGAACAAGGGTAACAACAATAACAAAAAAGCTAAAATGTAATTCTGGTGTAATTCTGTGTGCTTAAGACTTGATACATTAACATTGTGCTTTACTTTTCCAAGTAAATGGCATCATTCTTCAAAAACAGCAGTAACTGGCTGTATTTCTTTGTCTGTGTAAAAGGAGCACCTGAATCCGTTTAATTTCAGGATTTTAAAGTTATTTTTTTTCATAAAGATAAAAGTCTATGCTGTTGACAATGGATTGAAAAGTTAAGTAGTATTTATTTCCAAAAGTTTTGTAACATTAAAAGATTCATCATCAACTTTACCAGAAAAAAAATCAATGTGTGGTCAAAAGTGCAAAACACAACATGGCTCATTGCAGTCACTTCATATTTTTTCCAGAAAGATTTGTTTTCCTTCCAAAAAACATGTCTTCATTCTTCCAAACAGCCATTCCCATTTATTTGATATTTGGCCATCAAAGTTGTGCATGGTGGTAAGTAAATGTCGGGAAACAGAGAACAAAGGAGACAGGTGAAGAGAAATAAACTAAAAGTCCATGAAAATTAAACTAAAGCTAAAATGAACATTATGGTAACATTATGCAGCCACTGAATGATGCTGTTAGTTGCTGCATGTAAACAAAATGTGCTTAGAAAGAGTCTCTTCAAATTGCAGCACCATGGGAGTATAGACCAAAAAAGAAAGCTTTATGATAGATCCAAAACTGCACACTGTAGCAGTAGCCTACTGTATTTAGTTCGAAACTTACTTCAACACCATTAAAAAAATACATTTTATATAGCATGGATATGAATTAATGAAATTCGGACATAGTACATCCGCCGCTGCACTGCCATTCACAACAACCTCTCCCCTGGCTTAATCGGAAAGTGTCCATTGAATGCGCAGTTGCTCACTCCAGAATTTCAGCAGAAATACCAGGTCACCTGGGTACTTTTTTTTTTTACTGTTTTTTTCTGAATAGAATGGATTTAGCCAGACAGACGCATTTAAAAAATAAAATCAAGATTATGTATGTATGTATGCATGTATGGATGGATGGATGTATGTATAGATGGATGTATGGATGTATGGATGGATGGAAGAGCCACAAACAACAGTAACAATCCAATTATTAATGAATGAAAGCAGAAAGGCCTTAAAAGTACTGCTATCTAACAAACCTTGACATTTTCAGCTTTTAGGCAACATAATTGTTCTTTCTGTATTACTTTATTACGTTTTCATGGTATATGCTTATGGACTCTAATGTCCATCAGATATCATTTAAGCTGCTCATCCTCCTGCTGCCAGCCAGATCACATGTTCGATATAACAAGTCATGCATTCTTTATCATATATTTTTTTCTATTTTTCTTTTCTGTTATTTGAGCTGATAAACAATGCATAATTTTCCCTGGGGCACTCTCAACTGTCCATGCAAATACGGAATACCATATACCACAATGAAAATAATAGGATGGTTGTCTTTTTGAAATACATGACTCTATGCATAGATACAGGCTTCTGTCAGATGTTGCACAGACCTTGCCCTGAGGTTTAAGATCACGCGGGTTACAATGTGATGCTGGACTGAGGTGAGTGTGGGAGCTTTTCATAGTTTTAATGCTGTATTATGCTAAAATTATAGGTAGGTACAACTATGATCATTATGTTATTGGTCAAATTGACCCTAATTAGATTCAGTACAATTAATCAAAAACACGCACTATGGAAGAAAATAAAACAAATCAGGGAGAAACAGTGAACTTTAAATATTAATATTTCTCTAGAAAACTCTATATTTTGATACATTTTTATTTTTAATAATAAAATATATATAATTTAAAATTTAGATTTAAATATTTAACTGTTGTGGGTGTGTATAGAGCATGTAAGCAATACCAAGATTTGTTCGATTCCCAGCTAAATTCATATGCATGAACTGATTAAAAAAAATAAATAAATAAAATAACTTAAAGCATCTTCCAAATGCAAATATTCTCTTTTGTTATAAAGGCGTTCGATATGACCCTTTTAATAATTTAGTTTAAGCATAGGATGTTTCACTGAAGTAAAATCCACTTGGCTTTGGCTAGAACCAATATAACAGTTGCACTCCACTCACAGCAGTGGCTGGGCTTTTACAGTGAAAGGCATTGATTCTTTCATGTGTTTATCTCAATGCAAATCCCCTCACATCAGCCCTGGCTGTCTCTCTGACGTCCACGACTCACATCAAAGACGGCCCCTCAGGAGGACTTTTCAGGCCAGAGAACAACCAACAATTCTTCTAACACACAACGGCCCACCCCCAGTAACTTCAGCACGGTCCTACAGCTCGATATTCGGAGAGAGAAAGTTAATCACACTTCTCATGCCCTGAACCGGTCTGATACATAGTCATTATCTTTGCCTTAATGAAATTCAGAGCTCCCTTCCTCGATGAAGCTGCAGAGAAGCGGAGGAGTACCAGACAATAATGTCAAAGCTCTTTGTTACATGGCAGGGACTGGAGGATGTGATACAAATTGCTCTCATAATTGTTGCCATCCAGAGAGTTAGAAAGTCACCTTGTTTTTCTTTTTTTAACAGTACCCCGCAATTATCATGGAGAAAAAAATAACAGGGCCGTCAGTGTCAAGACTTTCTTCCTGAACAAGTGCAATTGTGCGAGGACAACAAATCTGAATTTATTTGGGTCCTGATGCATGAATAAAGAACTGAGGGGTTTTTGCATTAATTGCAAGCTGTTCTGAACATTTCAAATCTCTAAACTTTAGACATCATTCACTCTCAACCCAGCTCTCCCTGGGAGGAAGCAAACCGAGACAGGCTGACCTATTTTAGTGTATATTTGATGGAAACGGCACTTACACTATGAATTGTTAATGCTAGAAAAGAGAAATGTCACTATTAGCATTCAAATGTTTGTGATTTATATTTTACTGTTTTGTGTCTTGTTGATTCCATTTGCCCTTGTTAATTATTTTCATTCGTTTTTTTAATATGCCTAGCTAGAGCTGAATATATATATTAAGCAATCATAAAATGAACTCAAGTGATACTTTATTCAGCGTGTCATTTCAGTTATTTATGCACAGTGCATTATTTGTCATTTTCCCCACAATTTTTGGGTGATTTCTGTAATATTAAATATGCTGTTCTGCAGAGACTTTGTTATGGGCTGAAATCATAGAGAATTAATTCACACAGTGAATGACATCAACAGCTGGAGAGACAATAATTACGTAAACAAGAGCAAATTAGCATGAATTCCTTTAGCTGGAATTCAAAGTGGGAAGCACACACTGTTCTTCCTCTATTTCATAAATATTGAAAACACCATGAAATTTTTAAACGTGCGCTCATTCATGCACAAATATATCTCTGGAATCTGACATTGGTTTCCATATAAAGAACGACTGAAAAGGCATCCGATCAAGAGAATGTGCATCACCCATCACCCATCATGCTCTCTGATGATTCAACCAAATTCTCTTCTTATGCAAATAAAGCTCTTAAAGTAAATTGAGCAAAGCATTTCCAGCAAAGATAGCTGATTATCTAAAAGTCATGGCTGCATCAGGCATCCTTTGTGCTCTATCAGAATAAATTACATTTATTTTCTTTCTTGATCTGTTTCAAGCGAGTCATTGTACCCATATCAAAGCAATTGTAATCACTGAGAATTTTATATTTGTATTTTGGTATTGTGTTCAAATTCTCTTGGTATAAAACACTCTAATCCCCAGTCTAAAAACATTTAATATCCCTATTAAATCATTTTTCACAAGTATACTTATATACTGCATAATCAGTATAATGAAAATGGCATATATTTATTATTCTGTCATTAGATAAAGTGGGATCTCAAGTGACTCTGGGAATTTCACAGCTGAACGATTTTTGTAGAAAAGCATTTAAAAATACATTTAATGTTCAGACATTTCTAGTTAGCAAACGTTATTAGTTAATTAGTTCAAATTAAATTGTTTATTAATTTGTCACACCTTGTTTTTCCACATGCTGACATCTATCTATCTATAATATATAAAAGCATGAAACAGCACTACCAATCTACATCAAGAAACTGGTAAAACAAGCAAACACAATTATGAATAAATAATTCACAAAATCATAAAATAAATTCCATAAATAAATAAATAATACACTAAACTATACATTAAAGAGGACCTATTATGCAAAATTCATTTGAACATAAATGTGTGTTGGCAGTGTCAAACTCCTTTTTTAATTCCCATAAATGTGACTGTGCCTCAGAATAAGCCATTAGCAGACTGTAGCTTTTGTGACATCAATGCCCACGACTGCTGCCCAATAGACCCCGCCCTGAGTGAGCTTTAGTCTGCCATGTGTATCTCCTCTCCAGAACATTTAACAGCAGCGTTCAAGCCACATTCCAAAGATGCTCTATTGGGTTGGGATCTGGTGACTGTGGGGGCCATTTTAGCAGTGAACTCATCATCATGTTCAAGAAACCAATTTTGAAATGATTCAAGCTTTGTGACATGGTGCATTATCCTGCTGGAAGTATCAGAGGATGGGTACATGGTGGCCTTAAAGGGATGGACATGGTCAGAAACAATGCTCAGGAAACAATGCCCAATTGGCACTAAGGGGTCTAAAGTGCGCCAAGATAAAACACCACCACCAGCCTGCACAGTGGTAACAAGGCATGATGGATCCATGTTCTCATTCTGTTTACACCAAATTCTGACTCTACCCTCTGAATGTCTCAACAGAAATCGAGACCCATCAGACCAGGCAATATTTTTCCAGTCTTCAACTGTCCAATTTTGGTGAGCTCTTGCAAATTGCAGCCTCTTTTTCCTATTTGTAGTGGAGATGAGTGGTACCCAGTGGGGTCTTCTGCTGTTGTAGTCCATCCGTCTCAAGGTTGTGCGTGTTGTGGCTTCACAAATGCTTTGCTGAATATCTCGGTTGTAACGAGTGGTTATTTCAGTCAAAGTTGCTCTTCTATCAGCTTGAATTAGTCGGCCCATTCTCCTCTGACCTCTAGCATCAACAAGGCATTTTCGCACACATGACTGCCGGCTACTGGATGTTTTTTTCCCTTTTCACGCTATTCTTTGTAAAGCCTAGAAACGGTTGTGCGTAAAACTCCCAGTAACAGATTGTGAAATACTCAGACCAGCCCGTCTGGCACCAACAACCATGCCACGCTCAACATTGCTTAAATCACCTTTCTTTCCCATTCTGACATTCAGTTTGGAGTTCAGGGGATTGTCTTGACCAGGACCACACCCCTAAATGCATTGAAGCAATGTGATTGGTTGATTAGATAAATGCATTGCGTGTTCCTAATAATTCTTTAGGTGAGTATAGGTCTCTAATGTCCTCAGAGTGTGTATGTGAAGTTTTAGTTCAAAATACCCAAGATATATACACAGATTAGTGTGTATCCCTTTAAATGCAAATTAAAAGCAGATACAAACCTCACAAGCTGGCGTCCAGTGTCAGGAATGACACGTTGGTTTTTACAACCGTGATGTATTGTTCTCTTTTAAAATTGTGGATATTCCCAAACTCTGTGATCTATGTGATGTGTTTTTATTAATAAAAAAAATGTCTGTATTAAAGAAAAAATTATTGATAAACCTATTTAAAATGCAATTAAATAAGTACTTTGGGTGTCCATTATATTTATTTTCATATAAAAGCAACAAAATTTAAATTACATCCAGTTTATTAGCAACACTGTGCACGGGCGTGAATCCTGCGATATCGGCCTTTGATCTCACAAGTGTCTGATCCACTGGGAGAACGTGCGAGAAGCGAGATCTGTCCGGCTTGCCTGCGCATTTTTTGACTCCTCCCCTCACTGCATTCACCTAATCTCAAACACACATCTCAAACAAGCCTATTGTTGGACTGTGTGTACAGCTCACTCAGGGCGGGTCTATGCTAAAACTGCAGTGTCAGTCAGCAGTCATGGGCGGGGCCTTTACAAAAGTACGTCACATTGCCCTGGAACTGAGAACGCATGTTCTAAAACAGTGCTGTTTATGATTAATGGGTCAACTCATTTGCCTTTATTTATTAAGATATATTCACGAAAACAATATGTTTTTTCCTTCCCCTCAAAAAGGCATTTAAAAAACATGTTATAATAAGTGATCTGTGGGGTATTTTGAGCTAAAACTTCACAGACACATTCTGGTGACACTTATATTAGATCTTGTAAAAAGGGGCACAATAGGTCCCCTTTAAAGTAAGAAAATTGAGAAAATGCTGTAGTATAAAGCACAATGCGTGCAATATAGACTCCATGTTGTCTCTTGGGTTGTATGGTCTGTGAATCATAGGATACATCCTGTGAGGAGCATAGAGGGTAAAAAGATCAGGCTCTCATTAAAACTAGGAGTGTGTATCTAGCTCTACATCCAACTAAAGAACAAATTTAATTAGCGGACTGTGAAGAGAAGTCATTCCGCAACTCTTTCACTAGATTTATTATACACATCGCCAAGCGTTCTGTGGCCTACACTCTAAAAAAATATGGTTCTTTAAAGGTTCTTTACACGTAGTAACAGTTCTATTTAGTACCGTATCGTCCCGAAGAACCCTTTATTTGATGAAATGGTTCATTGATTGTGTTAGAGTTTAGGGCTCTGTGATTTTCTGGAGCTCAGTTACAACTACAGTTACTACACAGACTGTCAACATACTCTCAACAAGTAAACGATTTCTTTCTTAAAAATGTCTATAAATTATAACTTTAAAAATTGTACCAATCATTTCCTAACAATCATGTATTTTTCTCTTTTAGTTTAACAGCTCTGTTCGGTTAAGGATACTCACAGTAACAGAGATATGGAATTTATGATCCATTGTTTTTTTTTTTTAAATAATGATAATAATGAGCATTTTCAAAACATGATTCTTCATGGGACCTAATAGAAAGGGTTATTTTTAGCACCAAAAAGGGTTATGCAATTGTTACAAACCAAAGAACCCTAATTTGGTACTGTTTAGAACCATTTTACTTAAGAGTGTAGTTCTGCCTCAAGGCATAGGCTTTACTTAAGGTAAATTAGAGGATTTTGCTTGTTTGTTACTCTTTAATCTTAAAAAGGGTTGAGAAGATATTTTCCAGTGCTATGAAATTGTAATGTGGTGGGAGTTTGGCTATGACTCTGTGATGTGAAATCAGAGGGGAGCTGATGAGAACAGGAGCTGAAGAGAGAAAGCAATTAATAATCTCTTCAGCAGACTGTGTCTGCATGACTGCACATACAAATTAATGGATTTCTTCTTCCCCCTTTTTTTTTTAATTTTGAAAAATCTATTTAGGTTATGCCCACACAGTCAGCATTCCAGCTGCAGCGTCTGCATTTTTATGCTTTGTTTAGTTTTTAAAGGGGCACTTGGCAACTCTAGTTTTATCTTCGCTGATTTCCACTTTTGTTGTGGCATGTGTTCTCATACAGCTGTGCGGCATAGCTATATTTCACAACACTGTCATAAAGAAACTCCCTTGCGGTGCCTTCGTCCCGCTTTCTACCGCTGCTCATGTACTTCTGTTATTATCGGAGCCGACCAAATCTATCGTGTGGACCTGTGTCTACCAAATGGGTAATACATCATACACAGTATCATAGAATTATTTGTGTTTTTTCACCTGGGGATGCTCTCCAGAACAGGTTATTGATTCAAATGATTTCTAAACGGTTTTATTAAGTTGAAATAGTTGCCAAGTGCCCCTTTAATATGATATGGAATTGACAGTAGTGTTGCTGTCTCTCATTGAATTTTAATCCTATAAGGAAATTCATTGTACATAGGTAACTGTTGCCTAAATGTTAAAGATGATGTTGAGTTCTACAGTATTTTTGTTGCCACTTAAATTACATGAAAACCCATAATTTATTCTGACAGGATGCTGCAATCTGTTGCTTTATGACAAAACCACAAGCCACCCGTGGTGCTGTCATAATGTTGATCATTATGACTCTGGCTCTGTCCATTAACTACGTTAAGAGGATTTTGCTAGCAATCGACAGACTGGACCACTAAACTGTCACTATCTAGGTCTAAATGCACTTTTTTTTTTCCATCACAGTGAACAAATTAAGATGGATGACTTCTATTGAAATGGTTTCCCGTATTATGGGCAATACATTAACACAAACAGCTGTAGAAAATTAATTATCATCACTGCCAAATATTTCTCACATTAGTGCCATACGTTAGGCATTTATTAGGCATTTTGTGGTATCACATACTCTTTATACAATTTTTATATGTGTGATCAGTAAATCTATTTAATCATTAAAAACAACAACAATACTGCTCTTTGTGTCTATAGAGCGTCAGTTAGCGAAAGAGCGATTTCTGTTTGTGAATACACATTTAGTGAACTTTAACTAATAAACTTTTGTGATTAAAACGTTAGAATATGCGTGAATATTATCTGCTACGGCAATTCTATAAGATCATTACAAAACACACTATACGACATAGATATAATAAACTTTTGAATCAAGTTAGTTTAGAAGAATAAAACTTCATCAGTATGTGCTAGTGGTAAACAAATAGAGCAAGTTGAATAGGACACTGGCAATTGTGGTTGTTTTGTACTTAAAAAAGAGGAGAAAGCGGAAAAGGAGAATGAGCACTGCTTCACTTGCTCTAACAACTAAAAGGCATTTGAGTGTGTTGAGTTGAATGTTGTTAGTTAGGTTGTTTGTTGGCTGTATATGAGACTAAGCCTGATTAACATTAGAGAATAAAATGCAGATCATATTCTAATTTTTCATCATGTTTGCTCACCATGCTCAACATTTGCTTACCTGTTTAATAACATGCAAGTGCGTCTCTGCAAGTTATTTGCGAACATGGAGCTCTCGGCATCTTGAAAGATGTTGATCTTCGTTTTAGTCCTCTTTTTGTCTCAAAGTCTGCTTGCCATGTTCCATATGTTTGAACAAAACAACAACAACAGCATAACGAGCGAGCATACGAGGTCAAACTGATCAAACCCATGGTCAAACCTGGCGGAAACCATATGACGCCATTGACTGGAGACTTCTCACACGCCCTGTTTCTTTGGTTAAAATCGTTATTTTATCACGATTTACAAATAGTTAGAAACATTTGGGAAATTATAAGTAATCAACTAAACAAAATATATAACATTGTCTTAGTGGATTTTTGGATATTTTACAGCAAATATCCAGCATATTGTAGGCTATCTTTAAGGCTAACATACTAAAACACAAAAAACTTACATTTCATGGGGACTTAACTTTCATGGATAGTTCAACCCTTTACTCATCCTCATGATGTGCCATGACTTTCCTAAAAAAAAAAAAAAATTCTGTTGAACATAAAATAAGATATATTGGCAAATCTCCTTTTTGTTGTTTTGGGTAACCAAAACTATTTGGACTTGTATACCGCCCAGAAAGTATTGTACAATCACAAAGAGAAATACTGCCATCTTCTGGTGTTGGGAATAATTGTGGATTTATTTATGAATTTTATTTATTTTAAACACCTTTAATTTATTTAAACATTACTAAGCAATGATCTAAACAGAGACTAAAAAAATAAATAAAATAAGAACATTTAATTCTCTGTTGCAGTTTTGTTTATTTGATTTATTTCCAACTAAAATTCTATTATTTAGAAAATGTAGGATACCCAGCAAGGACATGTCTTGGCACTTGTGTTGGATTTCTAATGCAATTTCTATGACATATTGAACAAAACCATATCTCATCTTTTAGGAAGTTAAAAAGCATATCTATTACAAAATGCTTTAGTAAACCTGAACTTATTTACATCCTCTGGATGAATGTAGCACATATAACTTTATACATAAAAACACATATTTTGTACATAAGAAATTTTAGAAGCCTGTTTCATTTCATAATGCCTAGCATGTGCATAAAACCTCAGAGTATTGGAGACCAAATCCACACGTTTGAAAAGCAGGAGTGCAATAATTGTTTTGCGTTTGTAGCCTATTCCTTGTGTTAGTATCTTGACACTCCTTGGTAAAGCTACAGTTCAAGTATTAATAAACATGTATCAAAATCTGACACCATTATGTTGCAATATGCAATTCTAACATAATTATGATTGATATAACATCAGCAGACATGTCAGAAGTCATCATGTGTTAACTAGACAATAGCAAAGAATCGTTAAAACAGTTAAAAGTCTAAGAAAAAATACATCTTTAAGTTAAATTGTGCAAATAAAATCATTCAAATCATCTAGTAGATCACAAGTACAATAACCTTATTCATATACATGTGAACTTACAGAAATTCTGATTATTATTTAGATTTAGATGCTATTCACCATTTCAGAAAAGTGAAGGTTAAGGTGTGAGAAAAAAAAGACATTGCAGTTTAGCCACTATAGCCACTGTGCTCCTGTATCTGAAGTGTAATACTAAAATACTGCATGCTACACCATACTTATACAGCATATTATTTTTAAAATATGGTATGTGAAAAATAATAGTACAGTATCTAAAAATATGTAAATGTGTGGAAAGATTGTATGCTACAAATATTTTTTTTTTTAAACTGTAGACAGGTACACAGTTGTTACATTGTTGGTTGTTTTACATTAGAGAAAGGTGTCTGGTTACGATCTCAGAAATAAATATGGTTATTTTGCAATATTTAATATAACTTTGTATATAAATATTCACTCTTTTGTCAGTCCAGTGAAATAATGAGTAAATATTTAGAAGTAGTGTGTGCTGGTCAAATAATTGCACAGTTTGGCAAGTCAGTTGAGTACCCTGCTGAACAATCCAGCATAAACCAGCATGAATTTCAAGTTGATCCAGACCTGTTTATGCTGGTTAGAGCTGGTATAGGGCTGGCCATGACGTTCTCAAGCAAAACTGAGGGCAAAACTCAGCAGGGTATTCAATGCAATTGGAAAAATATGTAAAGTAAACACTTAACAACCTACTGCATTCCTAGTAGGAGTAATAGCGTAGTTTGCCATTGTGAACAGGACAGTCACTTGGTTCGTTTAGTACTGTATAAACATGACGCAGAGCTCAGAGCTGTGAGTCTGCTCCCAGTGTATTCAGATCATCTCGGGTGTACTTCTCTGCCCCTGAGCGAAAGCCTGCTGAGATCTCGTCAAATGATCGGCCTTTGGTCTCAGGAACTTTGAAGTAGGTGAAGACGAAGAATATCAGCAGGAGGACAGTGAAGATGATGAAAACATACGGGCCAGTCAGTTCCTGTAAAGGGAACAAACAGGGAGTATTTGAACATGTGAGGACGACAAGAAAAGAAAGAATATTACTTGTGTTCATGTTTACATACCGCAATATACTGGAAGGACATTCCCACCAAGAAGTTGGCAAACCAGTTGGAGAAACCAGCGACAGCGATGGCAGAGGGCCTGGGGCCTTGACTGAAAAGTTCTGCCACAATGAACCATGGGATCGGGCCTGGTCCGATCTCGAAAAATGCCACAAAACTGAAGATGGCTACAATGCTGACGTACGACATCCATTTCACTTCTTCCTGAGAAGGACGATCAGTGAATAAACAGCATTAAACATTAAAGTTTACGGCCAAAAATCAGTGTAATCATATACATACTAGTAGCGCCATAGCTATGGTCATGAGAACAGAAGACGCAGCCATTCCCATCAGCCCAACAAGATGGAGTGATCTTCGGCCAGTTCGCTCCACTATGAACAGCTAAATCAGAGGGGGATACAAGCATTTACCGGATTACCGGTCTGAAACAAAGGACAAATTCAGAATAAATATGCTCTTACTAACTTACCGACACCACTGTGAATGCTGTGTTCACAACTCCAGCACCAATGGTAGCATAGACTGGCTCAGACACCCCTGCTTTCTCAAATATAGCGGTAGAGTAATAAAAAACCTGAAAAACACAATTACATTCACTGAACATTCGAATCACTGTTTATGAAATGGCAGCTACAGATATTACTCAACCCTTACAAATTTAAGAAAATGCTTTTTAAATAGCTGCCCACTATGTGTGAAAGGGTTAAACCAATCAGTTCATATGGATTCATTTTTTTAAGGTGCCCTTTATGACCTTTTTTAGACCTTTTTGAAAGTTGTGGAACACCGGGACTTTCAATGGAGGAACAGAAACCTCTCGGGTTTCATTAAAAGCATCTTAATTTGGATCACCAAATGGAAACACAGTAAAACCAAAATGGATAAACAGCTTGAATATTATATCTCTATATGCGCGGGAATTAAACGCCCCTTTCCACCGATTGGTCAACCAAACATCAAACAGTGCCATCATCAGTTGTTCCCCAGTTCCGCGCAACAGAATAATAGTCATCCACTGCTACAGGTGTGCAAATGGTGCCAGTGAGCGGCTGGTAACTATGGAAAACCACTAGCTGGTGTGGTGAGCAAAGAAATTAATGTCAAGCCCTGATAATAATGATATTAATAAAAAATAAATGTTTGTTTTATTTACCTTTAAATAAATACTATGTATTTCTAATTTAAAAAGCAATAGAATTTGAATGAAAGGTGGAAGGATGGATGGATGGATTCGATTGACAGATAAATATTAGATAAGGAAGTAAACAGGAAAACGTACAGCATTGATACCGGAGAGCTGCTGGGAGAGCTGCAGCATGATGGCAATGAAGATGGGCTGGCGGTAGAGCGATGAGCGGAACAGCTCAGGGATGGTGACCTTCTTCTCCCTCATCATCTGCCTGCTCTCTTCCCTCATCTCCTGCATGTCTTCTTCCACATCATCAGTGCCACGCAGCTTCTTCAGCACTGTGGAAATGAGTTAGTTAGGGCGACTTCTTTATGCAAACACCCTAGACAGCATCTTAAGTGCGACCTAAAAAACTCACCAGTCTTAGCTTTGGCCTCCTCTTTCTGGTTGATGAGGAGGAAGCGTGGGCTCTCGGGGCAGAAGGGCAGTATGGCACACTGCAGTAAGGCTGGGATGAAAGTAAAGCCAAGTAGGAAGGGCCACATTGTTGAAGTCCCCATGATTTCTTTAATACCAAAGATCTATAGAAAAAAAAAAAATCTACAATCAGAAAGGCTTAATGATAGCTAAAGGTGGTCTCAAAATAAAGAAAACACTTTATTTAACCTGTGCCATGAGGATGCCTGTAACAATACCAAGCTGATGAAGTGTACCAAGCGCCCCACGTAATGAAGTTGGGGCGATTTCCCCTACATACATTGGTACAAAGCCTGTGGACAGGCCAGAGTAAAGACCGATGATGAAGCGTCCAATAATAAGCATTTCCCAGGATGCAGCCAGCTTGGAAAAGCCCATTAAAGCAGCAGATATGAAGGCCAAAACATTAACCATGAGCATTGAGTTCCTCCTGTTAACAGATTAGAAAGAGAAAGTTTAAAGACACCCAAATCCAGAATACAAGTGGAGTGTTTGTAAAGTTCTGATTGCATAGTCAAGTTACCTGCCAAAGCGGTTTAAAAAGAGGCCCACCGAGAAGGAGCCAAAAATGCCACCTACAGAGAAAATGGCCACTGATACCGACCAGAGCGTAGTTAAAGTGGTTGGCGGTATGGGCTCTGAATATCTACGTTGCCATGTCTCATTGTAGAAGATTTCGATGATCTATGAGAGAGAGAAAATAAAACATTACTCCTTGGGTATGAGAATTATTAGAGAGAGTGTTCATTTGATACCTCAAATAATTTATGTTTGTATGGCTTTGTAACTTCAGTCAAGTCATTATTTTGCTCCAGCAGTTCTATATTGCAGTCAGCAGAGGGAGCAGTGTTACTTCATACTGATTGCTGAGTCAGAAAGATTGCATAAGAAGCTGATCATCAACAAACATAAACAAGCCCTGGCTTATTATTGTGACTTACTTTCTTCTTAAAGCTTTATATATTAATTATTTTTTCCATATACACAAATATCATTGTATTCTGTGTAAAGATGAGATTTTAAGATTTAAAATGATACTATATATGGGGTGATAGCATCTCCAGAAACACAAAAAAAATAAGTTTAAATATAATGACGTAGCTCTGTTGCCCGCCCACGGGCGATCAGAGTGGAGGAGGTTAAATGAATTAAAATGATTAAAAAAAATGCAAGAAAATCTATTCACTCACAAAGTTGAACATGAACAGTAATCTTCAAAAGTTTGAGGTCAGCAAGATTTATTCAGCAGTGATGCATTAAATTGACAAAAAGTAAACATTAATTTTTCAACATTGATTTCTTAAGTGACACTAAAGACTGGAGTAGGCTATGGCTGCTAAAATTCAGCTTTGTCATGACATAAATAAATTACAATAAATCGCAATTAAATTAAAAAAAAATATTTTAAAATTGTAATATCTCATAATTGCTTTATTGTATTTTTGATATTTGTAGCCTTGGTGAGCAAGCATGTTGACTCCAAACTTTTGAATGGTCAAAAAAATAATAACCAACAATTTACTTAATAATCTTAAGATCCACGTCACAGTAATGATGACGTCCTTACCATCTCCTTGACTTTTGACTTTCTCTCTTTATCCTGTTAAAAGACTAATGTAACCTATGGCACATGATTTCCCACTCTATATATAGGATTCTCTCAAGTATATGGGATTTATTCAGAACCCTAAGGTAATGTGACCCATAAAGGGTTCAATGTCACTTACTCAGTCATTATTCATGGTGAAAAAGTGTCATTATAAGAATCTCAGCAGTGCTTGTCCATTATTAGAACGCTCTGCACGTGTGAATCAGCACATTTTAATAGGCTATTCTAGAAGGAGGGTTAATACAGCATATCTACAGCTAATCTAAATTTAGATGGATTACATAATAACACTAACATGCAACCATCAACAATACCACAATGAATACAGAGAAAACAATCTTTCCATTTATTAAAATCGCCATATTATGCAGATATACAAGTGCTTATGTGACATATGTCATGTCGGTATAAGTGTTCACCTTCTGAGGGGCATTGATGACTCCTGTGTTGTAGCCAAACTGCAAGGAGCCAATCACAGCAGTCCCCACAGACATCAACAGATTAAGTGTCAACTGCTGTAAGGGAAGAGGAACAACTTTTTAGTTAAACTATAAAGCAATATTTAAGTTGGATCGCAACTATTATAACTAAATCCTTCTGATTCAACCTTTTATAGAACAATATTGAGAATACTTCTGTTTAAGGCAAAATCTAAAAGTCCACTGTGACAATTAATTGCTGTGAGCTTGATTAGACATTTTACGCAGGGTTTACGGAATGATTGTGCAGTTTCTATGGAGTGTCACTTTCAATCAATCAGTATCTAATAGTCAAAAAAACTTGCAATGTTTGGAAGTTTTTTTTAACCACCAAATAACAAAGGTTCTCTTTATTCCAAAGAACTGTGGACTCACAATGCAGTAACATGCTGAATGAGGGAAACCCTGTTGATTATCAAGTATGATCCTATTACAGATCCGATCCGGCAGCACCTGAACCAATGCACGCACACATGACTACTCTAGCCTCTTATTCCAATCCACTCAAACAACCGCAAGCTCTTACATAACATGTTAAACAGGCCTTTAAAGACAACCACTTTATCTTGGGCACTAGCACGTATAGTCTGTATTAACCTTACAAAAAACACTGTAACTCAACATGTGATTTGATATGCTCCTAAGCATTCTATCATGGAATCCAATTTTCTACCCATTAACAAGCAGTTATTCTCAAACTTAAGATGGTTACATCAGTAGCCTTTTAATAGTGTTTTAATCTGGCCGGTGTGTTTTAGCAAACATTCCCTGCAAATAGAAGGGGACTGTTGTGGCAGGTTCATTGCGCCCCCTGGCGGCCATGCTCTGTACTGCTCGGACTCAGAATGTTTGCAAGTAGGCTAAACCTAAATAAACTAAACTAAATATTATAAATACACAGATTAATACATGCAATTAATTGCAGTTACCGTAAGCAAAATGAATAAAAACTAATTAACTGATGTGTGTTTTTTGCATGTTCACTAGATGATGTTAGGCCTCAAATCCTTCGGAAAAGCTTAACATTCCAGATTAAATGAATTTACAGAAACATAAGCAATGCAATGTCCTCTGAGCCACTGAGGCAAATGGGTTTAAACTTTAAAGGCTATTTTTTTCCTTAAGTTTTGCCCAATAATAAGCTCTCTAATAATGCTCTATTATTAACATGAAATTATAAAAATAAACCTAATTTAATGGTTATACAAAAATGTGTCTGTTATAATTAACATATGCACATAGATTAATCAAGTGCAAAGCACTGGTTGATTCCTGGGAAAAAAATATTTAGGAAAATATAGAAAAAGAAAAAAAAGGAACAAAAGCTGTCAGTGGTAGGCTACACCTTAAAGTGCATATTAGTAAACTATACCACAATGGTACCAAAAGTGAATAGTACCTAAATAGTGCATATTAGAACCTTTTTTACAGGGTACCGTCCGAGTGGCAGTGACAATTCATTTTGGAGTATGTATGAAATAAAGAAATCAATACGCTGTCTGTGCAAATATAAATAAATTTGACAATTTCGACATGCCAATCTTTCTAATGGACCTTCTACATCTAAAAGCAGGCGTTTGATGCAAAAACAGACAATTGTCTCGAAAAAAATAGCAGATTTTCTCTTATTTTTTAAAAATATTCTGTAAATACTTTCCATTTGCATTTTTCCTTAGAGACCTTAACGAACCCTGCAACTACTCTCTTGTTCACAAGAGGCTATGATCATCTTTATGTTTAGCCTTCGTTCATCACTTTACTTCCCTGGTAAGCAAAATATATCACATTTATGTCAATGTGAAAATAAGGGTTAAAGTAATTAATCTGCCTCTCCCCTACATATCGTAATGCTGTGGTCTGAGAGGTCTTTAGAAGGTTTTATCACATATTCCCATTACTTATGGGTTTGTGACATGAGACCATTGTTGCATGAGAGTGAGACAAAAATGGGTATTGGGAAAAACTGAGTAACATGGCTCAGTGTAACTATGCAAAATCCAATCAATTTGACTATTTTACACAGTTTTACTATTTTTCGAGGTAGATAAACATCAATAAAAAAACACATTGGTAATAAGCTAAAGGTTTTATTAAAGTGTGCTTTCATTTTATTCATCTCGATTCTCTCTAAAATTTGAGTTTAGATAAAATCTAGTTTTGCAAAGTTGGTAACGTTAGTTCTATTTAAATATTTACTGAAACAGTTACAACTCTCTCCCAGTTATAGCCATCGGGCTTTACTGGCAAACTTTTGAAACGGTCGGCTAGATGACAGCATTAGGGAATGCATCGCCTTTATAAATAAAAGTATGACTACAGTTAATTATTACTACACTAAGGTTATTAGGCAGGCAATATTACCTTACCTTTTTATTAGACTCCATGGTGGCAGGTTTAAAAAGTTTTTTAAAAAGTTATAGAATAGATAATTTTCTTCTTTTCGTTGTGGTGGAAAAAAAGCGAAAATATCATAATTTAATATCCACAATGTATCAGCCTATTTATCATTTTGAAAGAAGCATATATTAGTCGATCTTAGTCATTTAGTCTGTCAGGTGTTTTCAGATAACTGCCATCAGTGTGTAAAGCGCTTAATATAAATTCTCAAACACAGGTTCTGATTGGCTGTTGCTTGGTTACCTTTAACCATGTGGCCAGAGTCTGAATACATGGCTCTGCATGTGGCCGTGTGTACACAGGCATGTAAGGAAATGGGCTCCCTGATTGGCTGCACGAAAATGCGTCGACTTTTCGTTGTAATCTGGACAACCCTGAGAGACATTCCTTGGTTTCTAAAGTTGTACCAGAATGATCACACATGCCTTAACCAGATTTGATATCCATGTTTAAAAAAAAAAAAAAAAAAAAAAAAAAAACACACATAAATAATATGCGTCTAAGACAAAAAAAATTATATATATATATAGTTGTACGCATGTCCGAGTCATGTTTTGTCGTAATACATGCAAGGAATAGAGGCTGAGTTTTTAAATATAATTCTTTTTATAAGGTATCATGGATGACTACTGATCATAAAGATCAATGCATATATCTTAGTTTAAAATAGGCCAATGAAAATATCTGGCACTGCTATTACATCTGACTTTTTGTCAGAAAGAAAGATTCAGCTTTGTATAATAATATAAAATAATAAAAATAATAGTCATGGATAGATTTGATAATCTGGAAGGTAGTGCTGCAGATTATCCACTACCTGCCTATCAGAATAAAATAACATTTGTCATTGTTATTTTATTCTGATACAATATCCTTGGGTTTTGTTCATCACAGTAGGAAAGAGTCCGGCACAATTGTATGCAAATGGAGGGGGGCAGGACTCTTCTCTTTTATAGGCTTCATTTCATAAGAAAGAATTTTTCAATAAAAAGAAAGGAATGTTTCTGTTGACTTTGGTTCTGCAGGATTACATAAATGCTCTTTGATAGGCATTATAAACAATAACAGACAAATGATGGATCAAAGACAGGGTGGGTTTGGAGGGTGTAGGTTGGTATTGTTCAGTATATCAAAGATATGTTGCCATGGCTATTTATTTCCTCAAATGTCATTTTCTTTTGTAAATTGTAAGCAGTTTGTCTTGGTTGATTGTTTACAATTAGGGGTAATTCTAAGATTCATATAATACCGCGGAAAGTCCACACAACACTGAGCAGATGAGAGTTTTCATTCAGATATAGGCTACTGCCTGCAGTCCACTACACACTTATCTCTGGTCTATTTCTGAATAGGATACTTATCAATGAAAGCATTGTTGTTTGCATGGCTATAATCGCCAACACCTCTCACTTGACAGCAATCTGAGAAGGATGAAATGAAAAGGTCATCCATTCATATGTACAAAGTGAATACTGCAAACAGAGAACTATTGCCAAAACCTATAAAAAAAGGTTCAAATTTTATAATGCCGTGCGTTTACCAAAGTCATACTAAATATTGTTTGATTTAAAAAACAAATACATTATAATAAAAAGTTACTCTCTATTAAAAAGGCTCGAAATGTGTGTCCTCTGGTAACATAAACAGATTTATAACTTTATTGTCTTAAATAACTAAATGAAGTTGCTTTAAGTCAAAACAGTGCCATTAAAACTGTACTGAGTGAATTTCCAGTCATGCGAAGTTGAGTCAGAGAGAGAGGTGCACCGCACCGGGCATGTTTCAGCTTCAAGAGGTCACATGACCGGAGGATTACACCATTGTGTCCTTAAACTCATCCTTCACAGGAAAATGTCATGACACTGTAATTGTTACCTTACGTTAATTCTACCGGACCATCTAAAATGACTTTTGTTATTGTGTAGTGTAGTCAGGCTGATTATATTATAGCTATATAAATATATATTTAATATACGTCAAATATATGTTATTGTTTGGACTTAAAGCCATTTAGTTATTTATATTTCATATAAAAGGCAAGAACTGTATGAACAACAAACGACCAACTCCGATACGGCTCCGAAACGACCGGAAGTCATTCATTTTTATTTTTTTTTTAATAATTTTGACTGAAGTTTGGTTTATTTTCTTTATTTAATTCTTTATATATTTTTCTGCTCATGCCGCCATCAAGGATTACAAATCTGTCTGATGTAGGATACCCTGACAACCTTGAGTAAGACTTTATTACTGCTGCTGACTTATTTGTTCAGGTGCAATGTCTATGTTGCTTAGCTCTGTTTTGGATGCCTCTATGACAGGCCTCTCATTTACCCCATGGAGAATTTGGAGATTTCTCTCACAAAGTGGACATGGCTCTTTAGACAGCAGTGGGCAGCCTGTTGAGTAAGGCCATAATGCCAGCATCTCCTATTGGTGCATATCGATTCAGAGAGCTGGCCTCTCTGAAAAGTGCGGGTTAGCATTTTGAGGCATTGACTGAATGCATGCTACAAATTCTGACTGTAAGAGCAATATACAGTGGGCCCATTCATAGCATTATCACTAACATTGGCGAAAGAATATGGTTATTATACAGCACTGTTCCCAGATCCAGTTTGTACAGTGGCAGTGGTTTGACATGATGATCAAAACTCTTGCTGTCTGTTCATCGTAGCATTGGCATTAAGATTAATATGTTAGCCCATCTGCAAATGATCTAAGTCCACTAAAGGAGGGAGGGTGTTCTCACATTTTGCTCCTAAACACAGGAATAGTCTTCCCGATATTGTTCGAGGCTCAGACTCGCCGTCCCAGTTTAAAACTAGATTAAAGACGATCTCTTTAGCCAAGCATTCCCATAATGCTTACCTTTTATACTACTGTTGAATCAGATCGAATGCATTGATTTTATGAACAGCAGCTTTACTAATTATTTCCCATCTGCTTTTCTGCTGTTATCTCGGGAGGTAAATGGCGTTCGTCAGCTCCAGTTTGTATCCAGCCTCTCATGGAGACTGTGAAGACCTGTGAAGAGACGACTCAACGCCGGCGATATGTTATAGGCCCTAAATTAATACTTGATTAACTAACTGTATTTTTTCTATGTACATTTCTGAAATGCACTTTTTTTGTAAAGCTGCTTTGAAACAATATGTATGGTGAAAAGCATTATACAAATCAATTTGAATTGAATTGTGAATTTAAAATGGATTGACACATGCACTGGTTTTGGGTCAGTCAGTTCACAAATTTCTAATGGAGACAGTCATTGTTTAAGCCAGGCTTGACCAATCTGATCAAGCAAGCGTCCACACCACCATCTCTTTGTGTCCTCATCTCGGTCATTTTCATTATCTGGACTGACACTGTCATTGAGGCTCATGGCACTGAATGAAAGAGCACCTTCTTGTGGATTAAATGGAAACTTTAGACTAACAATGATGGAGCATTTATGACTCATGCTAATGGAGAGGCCCATTCCAACAGTATTGGTGAGGAGCCTTGTGTTCCCTATGAGTAGTGCTGTACCCTAATTTTCAATTGCTCCAATTAGAGACGTGTCCTGTCTGCCCTCAAAAAATCTGGAGAAAAAAAAGCAGATAATGAGCCCTTTACAAAGCATTCACTCGGAGCTTGTGGACAACAAAGCACCGAAAGCCCCTGTCCAATAGGCATAAATCCCACTTCTGCTACAACTTTGTATATCTGTCTTGGTGGCCTTGATCCACTGCGAGGGTCCAATAGTAAGTCAAAATGAAAGTGCTTCTTGTGTTGGACTTTAAACTGAAGGATTTAGATTAGGGTTAAAATCATTAATCCTTTTGAATATAGGATTACAGTAAATATCATATTAGTAGAGTCTTAAAAAATGAACTGCATCACGCACCAAAAGTGTTGCAGTGTTAATAAAGTAATCTAATTAAGTTGATATATATATATTAGGAAGTTTATTATATTCAAAGTGACTTACATTGCATTCAATTTATTATTTATTATTAAATAATTATATTATTATCAATTTATTATTTAGATCTAGATAGATAGATAGATAGATAGATATACAAATGTAATGAATTATTAATATTATCATGCCTAAAAATAGCACTTAAAGACTAACTTAAAGACATATGAGAGGAAGAAGTGCATTTTCGTTGCATAATCAAAAGATGTTAAGTAAAAAGTTCTCCCTTCTGTTTTTCTTTCCCCTGGGTGGGAGTCATTTGAGGAAGTACGCAACAAGTCTCCCTATCTATTGTTACAGATGGAGTTTCTCCGGTGTAGCCACTGAGCTTCAGTCTCTTATTTATCAGGAATAATATTTTGTATAAGAACCCTGCTGAGGGGAGGGAATTGAGAACAAAACCGAAAAAAAAAAGAAAAAGAAAAACTGGACTCCGAGATGTCAGGACTGCCCATGAGCTTGTGAAATAACGGTGACAACAAGGCAATGTTGTTCTTCCTCTTGGTAAGCTCAAATGCATAAATAAACTCTGTCATTCACATTATAACAGACTTGAGCAAGTCTTCCTATGACTAACTTAGTTTGTAAAAAAAATAATAAAAAACTAGAAACACTGTCTTGCCATTGATTCTTATTTAGCAATGGAATGAGCGGTGTAATGCTGACCTCTAGTGAACTAGACTGTGTAACTGCTTAGAAATGTTTTCGAGTGAGTATTAAAGCTTTTTGTTAAAAATCCAAATTTGATTATTTTCATTGCAAAATAATACTGAAGACTCAATTCTCAGGTTCTAAATAACTTAGAGAAGTATTTATAGAAATCGGTAATCGGATGACTGCTTTGAAATATTGAAATTCCCTTTTTGTGCAATAATGCAAAAGTAATTTAGTCTTCTGTTTTGTAGCTATCTCTGTATTTTTATGCCACTGAATTTGTCATTGTTTATTGTGTAACCAAGACACTTGAAATTTAGTCAATGACCCAAAGCAAACCTAATATGTGCTTTATTCAAGAAAACACTCACAAGAGAGCACGTGTATTTTTTTATGTAGGCCTATATTTTTTGCAGATTCCAGTGAGATTTCTATTTAACCTAATTTGTCTGCTATGCTAAATACACGGATTTTTGGAAAAATCTTTCCAAAAAAAAAAAAAAAAACTGAACAGTATTCTAAAGTGTTTTTTATTTTTATTTTATTATATATTTTTTTTAGCAATTTTAGCAATTCTAAAGCAATTTTACTCAATTTTAATAAAATTGCAAAATAATTATTATAGGGAAAAATATGGCATATAAATGTAGACTGAAAAAGGATTTTCACACTATGATTGTACAAACAAAATCAAAATAAATTGTTTATGCATGAATCAAAGAGAAACTTTAAGAGACAATATCAAAAATATATAATAGTCTAGTCATCATCATCATCGGTTTGTTTGCAGAAATTAAATGAAAAAAAAAAACATTTCACAGTATAAAGAAGATTTATAAAGCTAGAAGCCCAAATGGTTTCCAATTTATTGAGTATTAGCAAATAATGCATCAGCTTCTGAAAACAGAGCTGTAGATTTAATACTTGGAAATATTAGATTAATCTGACCATGTAATGAGAGAGTTTCTGTTTTTTTTTTTTTTTTTGGGTTTTTTTTTTTTTTTTTTTTTTTTTTACTATTTTAATAGAATACTGGTGTAGGAATTAAATATTTTTTTAAAAATGGTTCCAATGATGATTTTGTATTTTCAGGTCCACTCCTACAGCTAATGTATGGCTGTCAGCTGAGTGAAAATGGAACATCAAGTGGACTGTATCATTTTTCAGTCAATGGAGAACATGGTCTCTCTATGGACATGGAAAGCCCTCAATGGCTCTCATATTTGCCACAGGATTTGGAGATTAAGAACATTCTAGATAGGTTTGAGCTCTGGAATCACAAAAATCTCATATATATTCATCGTGATTGTGTTACTCGACACAAGAAATTCTACAAACACAGTAAAACAATACTTGACCAGCAAGGCAAGTGTGTTTGTGAATGTTTTGTATCCAGTGCTGTTGTTTATATATATATATATATATATCCAACAAAGTTATAACCATGTTAATAAACCAGTTTTCATAGTGCTCAGCTTACTATATTTTTTGATGATCTTAACTGAGTGTGTTTTGTCTGTGCTAATAGTTCGCCCTGAAGCTGTGATCAGAAGGCAGCGTGTTGGTTCTCTCAACTGTGTGGTGACAGGATTTTACCCCAAAGATATCACTGTGGAGTGGATGGTTGATGGACGACCAGCCTTAGATGGAATATCAACAGGTCTCCTGCCAAATCATGACCAAACATACCAGATTCAGATGACAATTGTGTTATCTGACGCTACACACAACTACTCCTGTCAAATAAAGCACAGCAGTCTTCAAGAACTGATGTTCACAAACATTCCTTTATAAAACACTATTTTTTTATTCTTGCAGTGGACTTACCATAGTGGCCAATACCAGGGTTAGGGGTCAAGATGCTTGACAGGACTGTAAAGTAAAGTGCTACTAAGTAATCAAGCAGCTCATTATGACATGATTGACATCAATCTGACGTGATCTTTCTGTTGCTTTTCATCAGAGACGCTTCTTCAAGTATGACTGAAGAAAACAAACTGCACATTGGATTAATTGCAGGACTTGTTAGTGTTTGCACTAGTGCTGATGTGTCTTACACTGAAGCCATTTGGGGAAAAATATCTGTAATATAATTGCTAATATAATTTGATTTAAATTATATTTTTATATTATTATTTTCTAAACTATATAAGTCACTGTCATCCTTAAAGCAATTTTCTGCTTACTATAATACATTTGCTATAAAACATAAAACTTTAAACATATTTCTTATTTCTATATGTATTTCTCTTTATAAATGCATTTTTTTATTATATAAATGATTATATAGTTTTGTTTTGTCATTGTATGTTACATGATTAATGTTGCCTGTCTTTACACTTCTTTTACATTTATTTAACTGTATTTAAAATAAATAAATACAACTTTAGCTAGAACTGTTTTGAACTTTTACTTGATTTTTACATCATTTTCTGATTTGAGATTAGAATTATCCAATAAATTAAGTTTAAGATAGTGTAAAATTGAATCTAAGATTTATATTACAGTACATTTTTATACTGTATGTTTTATTAGAGTACGTATCTTCTGTCCCAGACTGAATTGCACAGCGAAGCATGTCGAATTAGTTTATTCCATTAACTGCAGTGTCACTCCCCTTGCACATTATAGAGCAGGGGTTTTGGATCATGTGATTTGAGATCATCTGGAATAGAAAAGTGAACATAAACAGACGTGTGATACTAAACACGGATCATGTTTCAACCAAAGACTGCTCAAACTACAGCCACAGAATTAAATCAGATTGCATGAAAAATGATAAGGTACTGGACTGGGAGTATCATTTGAAAGCAACAAAGCACATGCAGTCCTATCTAATAATCTGATTAAACCTCAAGAACCACTTCCGTCCAGACCACTTCAGCTCTCTCAACAACACAGATAAAAAAGGGAAACTCTGCCCGAATCAGTTAAAAACGCAATAGTCAGTTTATAAAAATCAGTTTGTACTTTTATGCATCAGTTTTGGTCCAAAAACAGTAGGTTATATGAATAAAAGTGTGTTAGGTGGAAATTCTTCTTTTTAAAAAAAACATACAGTGTTTAGACAATTTCTAGAAAGATATTTTACTTAGATAGCCTATTTAATTTTCTAATGCAATCAGATTTATGTTTACATGTTTTTTTGGCCACTGTATGATCCAATAAATACAGTAAAACTATAGCCAGAAATCAATTCTGTGTAAGAAAATAAATATAATAGGTTTATGTGCTATACAAACCATTAGCACATACATGGTAGAAATATTTTGTGTGCACAGTTTTGAATCAGAAATGTTGTATAATTGAATTCGCTCTAATGAAAATGTTCGGATGCTGAAAATGAGACTTACCTGTTTGCTCGGGCTCACCAGGCTGGTGGTCTCACTAGGTTTGGCCTTGTCTGAGGCGGTCATGCTGACGAGAGAAAGACAGAATCAGAAGCACAGAATGAAAGGCAGCTGTCTGACTCTGCTCCTCCTCCACAAAGGAAAACTCAAGCCACTACCCATATCTCATTCATCACATACATGAAAACACCACAGTTACAGTACATGCTTCTCATCACCTGACGTCTCTTTCAGCCACTGAGCAAATGTCCAAATCATCAGCCTTTGAACGCTATTTTAACACGTCGCAGTGGAACGGCTCACTGATTGTTCAGACTCACATTATAGATTATTATACACATAATACTATCTAATGCAATCAAGCCACCAGAGGGTTCTAGTGGCTTATTCTGATCACTGGATGACAAACATTCTCTCTACCTTCCATTTAAAAGTTATGTTTTGAATGTCTCTTATGTTCAACAAGCCTGCATGTATTATTCATGCAATGCAAAGCTGAATTTTCAGCATCATTACTCCAGTCTTTAGTGTCATCCTTCAGAAATCATTATAATATGATGATTTGGTACTCAATAAACATTTCTTATCAATGTTAAAAACAGTTGTGCTGCATTTTATTATTTATAAACCGTGATAAATTCTTGAATTCTTTGATTAATAGAGAGTTAACAAGAAAAGTGTTTATTTTATTTAATGCATTCTTGGTTTTTTAAGTATCAATTTTGTTTTTAAAAAATGAAAACAAAATCTTACTGACCTCAAACTTTTGAACGGTATAGTGTATACTGGCCTGGTTTGATTTGACAAAGTAATACTGTCACGGTTCCATTGTGTTTGGACTTTGTTTTGCCTATGCTTTCTGTTTTCACAGCCTCCCCACCTGAGTTAGTTTATTAAATTTTGTCACCATAGTTACTCATTTGATTATTCATCTAGTTCAGATGTGGTCTAATTAGTTGTCCTGGTTTATCAGTGTATATAAGTTCCCTTGTTTCAGTGCTCCTTTGTCGGTTCTTGTTAATGCATGTTCTGAATTTTGGTTACGGCTTGCTATCGAAGTAATAACATTTATTTTGTATTATTTTTGCTGTCTGCCTACACCAATGCTTAGAATTCGTGACAAATACATTCTGAGTTAAACCAACAATATACAAACAAAAAGTTGTTATATTTCTTATGGATATACTAAAAATAGTAAAACGGAGGTGTAAAATGTAAATAATGAAAACAATACTGCAATCTGCTTTCTAAAAGCAAAAGATTATTTAATTTTATTGACAGGCATAATTTTAAGGTTTATGTTTTCTCAGTGAAATGTGACATGTCAACATATCAATATTATACAAATAATATACATTAATATTTATATAAGTTATAAGTTTATATATAGGTTAAAATGTAATTTTAACTTGAACATATAAAAAAAATAAAAAAATACATAGCTGATTTTATGTCTTAATACGGGATATTAATACTTTTTTTAAGAGCGTAAACACCCCCCCCCCCCCCAAAAAAACAACAACCACAAAACAAACAAAAACAAAACAAAATATAATTGCAGGCCATCCCTACACTGAAATAAACTTTAAAAGGGACACACAGTATAATTTCTGGGAAAAAAAAAGGTTTTCATTTTAAACAAACTTGCTAAGCCCTGCAGACATGCTTGTGCTGTACTAGGATGTGAATTTTCAGTTAATCCAGTAGATGGCAACAGTAAGGTAAGGTTGAAATGTCTCTTCGTTGTATTTATCCTTTATCTCCGTTCTACATTTACAACAGCTTTCAACAGGTAAATTCTACTCACAACACTTATTGCATCCCACAATCTTCATATCAGTGTAGGCTATGTATTAATCCAATGTCATTCTAAAGAAGTAGAGCAAATACCTCAGGGTGGGATATTCCTTTACTTATCATTAATATTTCAGAGACAAAGTCTTGCATAATGGATCATGTTGACAGTAATTGCGCGTGATGTCATATAAACATTGATCATGACCTCTGAACCTTTGCGGCGTTGACATAGGAGATGGAGACGTTTAGCCAGAACTAAACCAAAACAGTGCCATAACTCCACCAATAGTGCGGCAAATAATGAAAAATAATGTATGTGAATCTTGTATAGTTATATGCAATTATTGTATGTTTGAGTTCTATAAAAGGCTGACGGCCCAGTCATGTGACTGCCAGACCAAAATCCATTATGTAACTACATCCGTGCCACACATTTTTTTATTTCTTTTAAATAGTCATTAAACAGAAAATCAAACCGTCTTAAACACTAAACTTGATTCATTCATTTAAAGAAAAAATATGGCATAAAAGATGTGTGCTGATGGTACCGTAGTAACAGATATTATTTAAATGAATATTTAAACAAGCCTAGGCCTTTTATAAATGATTGTAAATCAACACTACATTCTGTTTCTACCACTCAAGACTTAGACTACTCTAGTTAGTAAACGGCTATTTTTAGACATTTAGGCCTATTACTTAATAATATACTTATTATTAGTAAAAACGTTTAAAACCAAAACAGCACTTACCCGAAGCTATTAGAGTTTGCTTGGGCAAAGGCTGTTGTTGTTGAGTGAGAACAGAGAGGGAAATAAATGAAATAACTTAAATAACTGCATTTAAATAGTTGTCAATAACATGTTTAGTAATCCACCAATAGGAATTCAAGGACCGCCACTAACATGCTGCCATAAGACTACAGCAGGTACCAAATGTTAACCATAATTTAACATATTCCATGGTGTGCCATGGCCAAGCAACATATGATGATTGATCCTCAGTTGTGTACCGTTATCTGTGCCATATACCATAAAACTACTGATCCAAAATAATAAAATAAAATGATGACAAAGTCAAAATTATGACTTTCTATGACATTTCTGTCACAATTCCAATATGGTATGTCATGATTTCAACTTTTTAATGTCATTGATATGACTTACAGTGTGTTTTTTTTCTTATGTGATGGAAATAAGCTTCGTTGTGCTACATGTGTGTATGAACAGGCAGCAGTCTGCCCCCATTGAGAGGAGGCGAGTGATTTACAGCACAACACACGGGAGATGGATGGGAAAGGGGTGGGCATCTCGTATATGGGGGCAATTACAGTGACACTGAGGCGTTTACGGCTGATAAGGAACAGCGCGGTGGGGGTGAGCTCTTTTTCGCCCCTGACAACAGCTTTATAAAGAGTGATGGATTCTTGGTTGCTAATCCAGTGTCAGTCTTTCCTGTTCTGGAAATTGAAACGGGATGTGCCCATTAACTGGATACACAGAGGTGTAACTCAAATGTTTCTCCATTTTATGCTCCCTTTTTTGTTTTGTTTTCCTTTACAACTAAAATAGAATGATCCCATCTTGCAACATCATGGAAGTTCACTGTCTTGGATGATCTGGTGAATACCTATTAAAAATAACTAATCATCTATCAGTGCTTGCAGTGGAATGGGGAATGCCATTGTTGTGGCAGCACTGACATCAGCGCTGTTCGTGTTAGTATTCAGTATAACAGCCATAAAAGTATGTTTAATTCTTACTGGATTTATTCAGCCCCATTTCTAAAGATTGCATCAGTGACAGCAATGTTATGACAAGCTTAATGCTAATCAGTCACACGTCAGGTGTTCGTCCTGCGGCACTTTAATTTGCATTTTATGCAAGTACTCTGCAGTACTGTTATAAAGATCTCTTTGATTTACATTACAAGCTATCAGTATTTCACTTCACATTTTGTATGAATAGGCCTAACTGCACCAAACTGCATAGTTTTGCTCAGTTTGGGCTTCTAAATAAAATCAAGGTGTTTTTTTTTCACACGTCAGCCATTACTACAGGATTAAAATAAATAAACCATATGTTTCAAATATAGAAATGCAAATATAGAAAACTTGTAATTTTCACAGTTAAAATATAGAGATCATTAGTTTCACTAAAAACAGCCCATGATCAAAACAAAAGTTTTAAAACAGATTATTGCATGATATACAAATAAAAAATACATACAACTGTGTCCACAACTGACAGACTCCTATTGGTAACTCAGTTGCCTCACCATGTAAAATTATATTTAAATAAAGCGTTGATATTTGAATATCAGAAAACCTCCAAAATGGAATTTCCATTTCCAAAAGCATTTCCATTTTTCTATTTAGATTCTTTGCAATGTTTTCCCAACCACGTGGATGCTCACAATACTTGCGATAATTAGCTAGTTGCTAATATAATTCAAGGAATGGCTAAATCAGGGTTTTTTCGAACTGTGGTTCAGGGTAAGCGAGTGCTATTATGTATATACAAAGTATATATGTTTCTATTTTAATTGCGACTGTAACCTTTATAGATTTATATATTTTCTGTTCTTTTCTCTTAAATTAAAAATGCTTAATATGTTAATACAATTTTAAAAGCAAATAACTTATTCTAATAAAAAATATTCTTTGTATTAAAAAAAACAAATTTTGGGTTGAATTCTTTAAATATTTATGCAAGATTTATTTTATTTATTTTATTTAGTTAGTTATTTGACAGGGACAATGTACATTAATTGACATTACTGTAAATGCACCAGAATTAGCCAAAAGGCTATTTTTCATCTGTTGTCCCTGGACAGATCTTAAAATTGTCTACCTAAAATGAACAACAATAAAAGATTACAATGAACAATACAAATATAAAAAACCGTAAAACAGATATATTTCTTCAGTCCTAATAAATACAGTGTACACACTTGCTATAATAGACATTGTTAAAATTGATACCAATTTATAAAAATTATACTACACACTGACCCAGCATAGACACAGGTCGCAGTACCGTTGGATTAAGTGACGATAGTCTTATTAATGCTCACATGTCTGATGTGTTATGAACCAGTTTTTCAGATGTTTTTTGCGTCTCATTACAGTTTATAGCAGTTTATAGTTTATAGATTATAGCATAAATAAACAAGAATATAAATTTAAAGAAAGCAAATATGTTAATATTTTAATTATATTTTATTATAATATTTTATTATTTTATTTGGGCAATAATGACAAAAAAAAAACAACATATGTTTTTATGTTTCAAAACATAAAACACTGTACAGGCTCATTATGGGATAATGATCTTCTCTTTCTCACACACACATGCAGACATAACAGAAGCATAAGGAACTTATTATCAGTGCAGAAAACAGCACAATCACCCCCTTCATTCTCCTGGCTGTCCTCTGACCTATTTAATTATGTCAACGCTGCTCATGCACCTGTGTGTCCCAGGCTATTACACCTCCCATCACTTAACGGCTTTTAGTATCGTAGCATCCTGTTCCACATCCAGCCACTTTATTGCCTTAAAAAAAAAAAACTAATGTTTGAGTCCCCTCTGAGCGATACCAGCGCAATCGTGTACTTGAGGTGTTCAGCATTCAGCCATGATTGCTGTTTAACACTCTTTGTTGAGGTGGGCTCGTAAAAACCAGGGTCAAGCAACAGAGGTGTGCTGTAGGCTTCCACCCCCCACCGGCTGTAATGAGACGCAGAGACTTTAATAAGATGGAGGATAGTGCACACATGCAGAAAGGACATTAGCTCGCTGTTGTTAAGACTACAGTTCTCCCTCCCACCAATCACAGCTGATCTGCTTTCTCACAGCATCTATGATAGGACACATGCATTGCAGCTTGATGCATTAACACTCTCTTTGTGGCACCATTTTTGCATGTTCATTTACATAGTACAGTATTTACAACCCTTTTTATTACACTATCCCTCTATTTATTGTACATATTCACTTTGAATATGCAAACTGAGGTCTGATTTTTAATATCAGAAGTTTGATAGTAAAAATAGGCGCATCAACAGTCCACATGTATCACAACCCTGTCAAAGGGTTTCCATGAGAGAGCGAAACAAGAGAAAAGGGGAAGGAGGAGCGAGAGGTGGAACATAGCGAGTCCGTGGAGGCTTATTGGTGCGTTGAAGTCACATGATTGCTTTAGGAATGCTAATTCATGCTGTATTTTTTTCTCCTCCTCTGTGCTTGGTGTAGTCTGTGCCTGTCGGATAGAGCAGACTTCAGACATGGTGTAGGATATCAGGAAAGGAACAAGCGATTTAAGTTGAGACGAGGCCTGTGCCGAGGGTGAGTACGGCTTGATTAAGAATGTGCAGTTGTTTATTGCTTCATATGTGATTGTAAATGTCATTTAAGCAGGAAGCCTGCTTCTATTTCTATATGTCTCTTCAGGCTAAGAGTCTCATGTGTGGTCTGTATGTTAAATAGAGTGCATAAATGTGTGAATGCCTGAACATGTACATCTTGTCACAGTGAAAGCAGTTTGGTGAATTCCACCACATGCCCCCATGCTTTCTGTGCGGTTACTAACATCAGAGAGAGCGACAGAGATTGACAGATATTGTGTGGACTTGAGGAACTAAAGACCCTCTCTGGTAAAATAATGCTTCACCTAAAAATGAACATTCTTCCATCTTTTACTCACCCTCCTGTCATTACAAACCATTCATAATTGTGTTGTTTTGTCCATTAAGCTGAAAGTCAATGGGGTCCATGGTTGTTTTGGGACCCATTGACTTTCATTGAAACATTCTTCAAAATATCTTGAGTGCGAGTGATTCATAATCACCTTTAATGAGTCAACCTGAATATATAATTCAGCGTTATCACTGAGATAATACAGCCCGATCTCATGAAAGTTCGTGTCTATGGCACGAATGTCATTTCTCGTGGCATTTATACGCCAAAAACAGTTTTTGCGTGTATTTGGCACGTGATTTTCGCGTACATATGATACGCACTTTTTTGCGTATAATACGCACGAACTCCCCACCCCCTCCCCCCTAAACCTAACCCAGGGTTTTTTAGTGCGTACCATATAAACGAAAAAAACACTTTGGGCGTATAAATGCCACGAGAAATGACACTCGTGGTATAGATACGCATCTTCATGAGACTGTGTTGGATAATAGTAGTTCATGCCAAAGCTGAAGGTGAGTGATTTATGTGGACAAGCGCCACAACATTTGCGATGTTTTAAGGATTATCGATGAGTTTGCTCAGTGTACGTGTACACAAGAAGCTTTTAGACCATTCAGAGACAATACGTTCCTGGACAGGGGAGTGTTGCGCTATAGTGGACTGACTGACTGACAGGTAGTGCTAATACAATTCATTTAACCTGTCGCCTCTCAAATAACAAGACCATCTGCACTCTTTCGGTACATTCTAGTTTGACCCAACGCTCTGTAAACAAATCCAAGAAGGCGACGCTTGTGTGTAATCTTGCCAGTGTCATCTTATGAATTTGACACTGAACATCTGGGTTGCTTTAAATGTGATATGTTTCATAGCATGTTGTTATAGATATGCCATGGGTTCTTTTGCAATTGTGTTGTTGAGTGAAATAAACAATAGTTTATTGTTAAGCGTTTAAGTTCATGTTTTCTTGTAGTACTAAGGTACTTACAGTACAGTTTGTTGCAAATGAATCATGCAAAGCTTGTCGGTTTAAAACCGCCAATGGGCAGGTCACTTGTGTACGATAATTGGGGTAAGACCTTCATGTTTTACACTTGCCTTTCCTGTGTCATGGGGCTCACAATGAGCTGGAGTAGTTTACCCTCACCCTCAGGTCACTCTTATAATCAATCAAACAGAAGGGACACAACTTCGGTTCCCCTTAAAGCTCCAGGAAATAAGGGGCACATTGAGTAGGGCATGAAGCTCCTGTTGTCAAAAGAAAAGAGATAGAACTTAGCACACTCATGCTAGGATTTTCCTTTATCATTCTCTCTCAAGGCCTGATATTTTCTGCAGAGGAAACATGTTTGCATTTATCTAGTGATCAGAGACTTGTTGAGTGCACAAAACTGTCTTTGATTTCATCATCAAGATATGAACTTCCAAGTCCAACAACACAAAATCACCAGCAAGTAAATGCAAGGACTTTGACCATAAACTATATTCAAAGTTGATTAAAGCAAAATAAGAACACATGTTTGAAGGCAACTCAAAGCAAACTTTAGTTTGTGAACTGCAGAAGTGAATTAGTGATGCCATATTCTACAGTATTATAAGTGATTTTGGACTTTTTTCCCCTAAAAGACATCTATAAATATTAAATATGGACAGTTGCAGCAGTTTGCATAGATTTTTGGAATTATTTACAGAATGCACCCGAGAAAACATATTTAAAGTTGGCATTAAATTAAAATCTAATTTGGTAGATTACTGTGAACAATGCATGCATGTATACGTTTCTTTTTATTTAAACATTTTGACCATGTCATTTTTAATCACTATCTCGATCTTTCGGGAATAATGATGGACTTCTATTTGTTGTCTTCCCAGTCCTTTAAAATCGGCTGCAAGCTCACATTCATTTTTGAGTGTAATGCCCACATGTCAAAATCATCAATCATCAAATGAGGGTTGGAACCATTGGGGAAATGGCTTTTTTTTTCTTCGATAATTGTATTTACATCACACAGTACAGAAGAAAAATCTGTTGCTACATCCATTTCATTGTGACTTTAGTAGTTGAAATATTACAACAGATATTCTAGTCCAGTTGACAATGGTTTTATAGTAGGCCAAATCCCTGATGCACAACCCACAGAGCACTAAACACAATTGCTTTCACTTTTAACAGACAGAGGCCCATTTTAAGCCATATATCACATGCTGGTGATGGTTCTTCTGAGGGAGGAGGTCTGTGTTTGAGCACATGCAGCGACCCCTTGATCTCTAATGAGCTATACAGGACTCAATATGCAATATGTGTTATGTGGCATCTAATGGTGAGATCCATCTCCAGCGATGAAAACCAGTAACAGATGAGCGAAGATGTTTTCAGAGCTGTCCGAGCCCTCATGAAGATGAGACCCAGACCCAGCGAACGAACGCGTTCACCTCACTGCTCACCATGACATTCTTCTGTCATGCCTGATGATGCTCCCATTAACACAAACTCAAAACAGACCATATGTCAGGGCTCTCGCTTTCATTTCTGACAGTTTCTGATACTTATCTGAAGTTTAGATATGTGCAGCTCTTCTCTCCTGTCTGTCCTGAAGAATGACAAGTTTTGTCCTCAGAGAAATATTTGCAGAATGGGTTTATGCTTGTGATGCACAGGTTCAAGAGTCAAAAACCGCTGATCAATCAAACTAAGTGCTGTATCAGACCTTGAGTTCAAACGCCTTTACTACTATATCAAATATTTGCAACAACAAGCAGTTGACGATGCCCTGATTTTTGTTAATTAATGCCATTATATAACACAATATAAGTAATATAACACAAAGTATATTAAATAAAAAAAAAATGAAAATATAAATAGTTATTTTTGATCCATTAACTAAGGGGCTGTTTACACACCACTGTTTTGTCAATAAAGTTTTGAGACTAAATAGGGAACAAACAAAAGGAGGGTAACGAGAAAGGCAAGTGGAACATATTAAACAATAATCCAATAAAAAGATGGGAGGGGTTAAACAATAGACAGGAGAGCACATGGCACAGAGAAACACATAACAAGCCAAGTGCTCAATGTGCATGACAAACCAGAAATGTCAGAGCTCTGTCACCATCTAAGATTAGATACAGCTAAAAGTGAAAGACTTTTGGACGTTCATTTAAATGACAGCGGTGTTTTGGGTGCCTGAAAACGCAAACTTTTGAAAATGGGATTCAAAGTGCAAGTTTTTGAAAACCGTATCTGTGTAATCAACAAAAATGCGAATTTCAGAAGACGACGATGTCATGCACATGGCATATTACATGTTCAATCTATATTCTATAGTGTTTCATCGCCATCTAATGGCCAGACAGAAGAATACAATATTTTTAGTCCGTTTCGCAGATCCGTGTGAATGGGGATCGTTTTGCTTATGTTGTCTCTACGTACAAAACACAAAAGGAAAAACTTCTCAGTTTTAAGCATATCGTTGCTGTGTAAACGTACTCTAAAATAGTTCCAAATTAAGTAAATATCACTCTCTGCTTGTTACCGAGCAAAACACAGTAGCCATGTTTAATTTCTGACTGAATCTATGTGTTTGAAGGAATTGGTTGAGTAAATGATGCAATGACTCAATCATAACAACAGTCACTTGTTTAGATCGTGAATGAACAAGTTTGTTCGAACGAATCAGTTGAATGAATGATTTAATTTCTCATTCAATGGCGTAACAACTTAATTTGCTGAAAAATGCCGCAGCCCAATCCAATTAAAAAAAATGGAACTAATGGTTATATAATGAGAATACAATGTGCACAGGTCTGACTTTCATGGCAGTCGGATTATTATTTTTTCCAGAGTAAAGCAGACCAGCAGACTAATTGAGAATGTGTGAAGCTGCTGACAGCCTATAGTAACTGTGTGAGAGTGTATGAAGTGAGTGCAGACAACTCGTGCTCTCTCTCTCTCTCTGGGCATGAAAGTGGTTCTGGCCTGCCTCTGAGCTCCATGCCCAGGTGTTCTCCGTCCTCCTCTCCCTCTCACTCAGCAGCCGACAGCTACACAGCTGCTTGACATAAATCTTCTTTTTCTTTCCTTGTTTTAATGTCCTAAAGCCCAGGGCATTAATGATTTGGTTCCTCACCATCAAGGGTCTGATATTTGCCACATTCTAACCTTTTTAACTTAACTGGCTGATACTGGTAATGTTATACAGTGCCCTCTACAATTGGCACCCCTATTTGAGATGTGGTCGAGGACTTCTAAAAATTCTCCTTTTTTTTTTAACAACACAGAACCCAAATGCAAAAAAAAGGAGAAAAATCCAACCTTTTACTTAAGTACCTTACTTTGGTGGTAAAAAAAAATAAAATAAAAAAAAACATTTAGAAAAAACAACAAACTTGAAATTATGTGTCCCACAATTATTGGCACCCCTGATGTTGATACTTTGTACAACCCCCTTTTGCCAACCAGACTTTCATTCATCTTTGCACAATCTTTCTAGATCATCCAGTGTCCTAGGTCCTCTCTTACTAACACAGTCTCATATATTGACGTATGGTCAAAATACGTCCCAAAACGTCAGTTATATGACGATTTGGGACGTATTTTGACCATACGTCAATATCCGCCTTTTTAGGGCCCCCTTAAACGTCGGTAGATGGCGATCCCGGGCCGTCATACAACTGACGCTTTACCTTTAACGTCAGTTAGGTGACAGGTTAGGTTTAGGGTTAGGTTTAGGTATATGGGGTAGAGTTAGGATCCCATAACCTCATCTACCGACGTTTAAGGGGGCCCTAAAAAGGCGAATATTGACGTATGGTCAAAAGACGTCCCAAAACGTCAGTTATATGACGATTTGGGATGAGACCGGGTTGCTCTTACGCACTCTCCTCTTTAGCTCGCCCCACAGGTTTTCGATTAGGTTGAGGTCTGGGGACTGAGATTGTGACTGCTGAACCATTTTTTGTGTAGATTTTGCCACATTTTGGATCATTATCCTGTTGAAAGACCCAATGACGACCCATCTTCAGCTTTCTGGCAGAGGAGATCAGGTTTTTATTTAAAATGTCCAGTCAGTTCAAAGTGTTCATAATGCCATGTACCCTAACATGGTTCCCAGGGCCTTTAGAAGAGAAAAAGGCCCACAGCTTCACAGATCCTCCACCATACTTCACCGTATGCATGATGTGATTTTCAGCATACTCATCTTTTGTTTTACGCCAGACCCACTTAGAGTGTTTGTTGCCAAAAAAAGCTCAATCTTAGTCTCTTGACCAAAGCACACGATCCCAGTTGAAGACCCAGTGCAGCTTAGCAAACTCCAGACGTTTACTTTTGTGAGTGTTAGTGAGAAAAGGCTTTTTCCTAGCATGCCTCCCAAACAGCTTGTTGGCATGTAGAGAGCGTCTGATGGTTGTTTTGGAGACTTTGTGACCTTTAGATGCCACTCTTTGATGCTATTCTGTGACAATGAGCTTAAGACTTTTTTTTGCTTCTCTTACCATCCTCCTCACTGTGCGTTGTGGCAAGATAAACTTGGGAACTCTTCCAGCCTTGTTTGTCACTGTTCCAGTTGTTTTAAACTTCTTAATGATTACTCTAAGATGCGGGAAAGTTAAGGCGAGTGGCTATTTTCTTGTAGCCATTGCCTGACTTATGAAGGTCGACACACATCTGCCTTACTTAAATGGAGATTTTGACAAATGGGTTAGAGAATTAGGCCTCCGTTTCACATCATATTTATACCCAGGTCAACAGGAAGTCATGAATTACTAATTAAAAGTACCTAGATACCCTGACCAACTTCAGCATTTACAGAAAAATATTTTTTTTAAAAATCAATTACATTTTAAGCGGAATTGTTAGGGGTGCCAATAATTGTGGGAAACGTGATTTTTTTTTTACCCCCAAAGTAATGTACTTAAATGAAAGGTTGGATTTTCTCTCTTTTTTTGCCGTTCTATGTTGTTTAAAAAAGGGGGGATTTGTGTAAGTCCATGACCACATCTTAAACAGGGATGCCAATAATTGTGGAGGGTACTGTATATTTATATGTATAAATGTTTAAAGGGGTGTTCAATAAGGAATACCATATGTTTTTCTATGAATGTTAAATCTTAGACACATAAAAGAGGAAACCTCTAAAGTGGCAAATTTGTCATTTAAATGTTTTTTTTAAGTGGCACATTTTGTCATTTAAATGTCTTTTAATTAAAACTGACATTGTCATATCTTATCAGATTTGGAGGTTTTAACACTCAAGGTCTATTGAATTTTTGAGTGTTACATCACTTGACATTGTGTGACAAATTGTAACGACTGAGACATGAAAGCTTCATAGTTCTGAGGTTTTCAATATTTACAGTCACTTTTCATTTCTTGTGTTACACTCTAGTCTTTCCACCTTAGGACTGAAATAAATCAAAGATCAGAGAGGCAGTTTAAATCTGAGGGCTTAAATTACATACAGGATCTGTCATCTCTTCCTCCCTGTTTTCTAAATACTATCTGACAGCTTCTCGCTTAAGGACAGTCTCTATGACAGGTGGTTGAGTTTCACAAGAACAAGGTTTGCTCAGGTGTTTCAGCTATGTGTTCAACTGACAAGTACCAGTCACCATTTGCTATGAAACAACATCTTGCTAAAACAATTTTTTCTAAATACAGGAAAACTAATGTTACAAAACTGCACATTTTTTATGCGAAATAGATTTTAAAAAGTGCTTATTATTTATGCATTTGATCAGCGCAACAGCAGCATTGGCTCAGCCAATGGCATGTGTGGGGCGGGGCTATCTATTTGTTTGGCCAATAGAGTGCAACAGTGACCCATTTAATTTTAAGCAGCCTTTCTTCCGAAAGTATTTTTCTCGTTAATGTTTCCCATAGGGATATTTTTAAAAGTGTTCAAGCCTTGTTTGTTTAGTTATGAGCTTTGAACCAGACTGATCAGCTAAGGGGTGAATCACCATATTACAACCTTTGATTTCAAGAAAGAAAATAAATAAATTGGACAAAAAGACAAAAGGTACAAGACTGTCTACTTAATGGCTTTGATGAGGGAAAGAACTACAATTCAGCATTGTGAATGTCATTATCAACAATTATAAACTATTTATTATTACATATAAAATGTATTTACATATAAAAATATTTATTTAATGACAGCCCGTTCTTATCCCAAGGCGTCATCTATAACTGACGCTTTTGACCATGCGTCAACATCCGACGCACATAGCGTCAATATGACACGCGCCTCCTAGTGGTCTAACCCTAACCCTACCCCAGACCTAAACCTTAGGATTTAGATGCACGATGAAAAATGTCAGTTAGATGACGCCCTAGAATGAGAATGCGTTGTTAATGATATTGGTGGGTGCTAAAGAGTTCTTTTGGCATTATTGTCTTATTTCGATTCTCTGATTGGTGGAGTTCTTTTGCAGATTCATGGGTAATGTAGTTTTTCACTGGGAATTCTGATGTTGATCATTTAAAAATAATGCAAGCTTATGGCTTCAACAAAAGCCTATGCCATTGATAAACAACCTTGTAGCTCACAGTAGGTCTTTCTATAAGGTTATATGTTATAATTAAAATCAATTATCCTATGGAGAATACAAATGGGATTTTTACTTACAGAACCAACTTGTTGCACAATATGGCTGATGGAAGGAATATTCAGGAAACCCGTCTGAAAATACTATTATCTTTTTGGTCACGCTAGAAGCAGAAATTACACACTTCGGCTTTTAATTGTGTTACTTGGGGAAAAGGTGCAAACTGATTTTCACCTGTGTGATCTTCAGGTTCTGTCTAATAACTCATAGGCTGGAAGTGGACTCTGGGGCATCTGTGTATCTGATTCCTTCCCTGTGGTAATGTAGTTTTACGGCTCTCGGAGATTGCACGGTGAGGGCCACGTGTGCTGCTGGTTGCAGTCTATTTATGCTGAGACAAAGGGAATACCGCCCAAAAAGCTCTCACTCTTTTGGCAGGAAAAAGTAATTTCTTTACCTAGTGACCTATTTTAGACAAGCAAAATTTGCTTTTTTTATTTCATTTACTAAAAGTGAATGGTGATGACCATAGTTAATAATTTTAAGGCACTATTTTCAGTAAAATGTCCTCTCTCAAAACTATTAAAGGATACATAGATACAGATATAGCATACCAATTTTATGGACAAATTTTATGAAACTTTTATGGTTCTTTTTGGCAATTGACTCCCTATTGTGTCCTAGATAAGAAAGTTTGGAACAACATGAAGACTAAATAATGACAGAATTTTAATTTCTGGGTGAACTATCCCTTCCAAAGACAAAACTTTTGTTCATTTCAGCATCAGCAGCATTTTTATATTGTTACACTGATTAAACTGTCACCTCACAATCCTAGGAAAATCCAGAATTGAATGGGCTTCAGTCAGCTAGCCACAAATCTCATTCAGATTCCTTAGGAACAGCACATCCCTCCCACGAGTGCTGTTTAAATGTTTTAAAGTGGTTTTGTGCCACTAAAAGCATTATCATTTTGATTGAGACAATAATGAGATGGTGCAAATGATTGTGTGCTTGGGATGCCTGTGTTGTTATAGCGTGGAAGTGCTTTACTGATGTTCAAATTTAGGTTATTTCACGCTTGGACTCCACCTGATAATCAGAAATGATACACATCCAGTTTGTGAGCAGTCGGCTGAATAATACGACAGCAAAAATGGCCAAAATCATGCTACCGTTTCAATTTATCTGGCTTTGTAAGCACCTAATTTATATGTTAATTGCACCATTTTAAATGATAGCTTTGAATGCAGAATTCCAGTTCATTGTGAAATTACACTACATAGTTGGCATTCCCGGTTGGTCGCTAAAGACAAGCTCTATATTTAAACCGGACTATTTTAATATGCAAACACACGTTCTGTAGTCATTTACACTTCCATTTACATGAAGCCACCATGATTTTTTTTTTAGTCTGGCTTTTAGGTTCAAATCCCTTTCTGACATTGTAAACGCACATCATGCAAACTACAGAACCTCAAAAAACACTTGTGATAGCAACCAGACGGAGAAGCCCCCCTCGGCCGGGCTCTTCACACTGATACTAAGGCGACTGGGGGTCATATTTCATGCTTTCTCAGTTCATGTGGCCCTTGCAGACAAAGCCGGCAGGTTTATGGTGGATCTTAAGGAAATGAGGGCCACAAATCTCCTGTTGCCACATAGAGGGAATGTGCTAATGTGTGGAGAATGATGGATACCAGAGAAGAGAGAGTTCTGGCAGGACAGAACAATGGCTTGTCAAGGTTAAGATACATTTCTCACTTTGAGCTATTTTGCGGTTGGGGAGCAACTCAAGAGAAGGAGAACTTCAGTTGAAGTACAGAACTGCTCTGTTGAATCATTGCATGTCTTTGAGTTAAATGAAGATGTTTACTGAATGTTTCTTGTTTCTGACTCAAACAAGCTAGGGGTGTGTGTTCTCTTTTCCAACTCTCCCCATCTCTGATTTACGACAAGCATTGATATATGCTCAACAGACACGCTGTTAAGCGAACATGTCTTGACATAGTCTGTGATATACACTGTTGTGCTGCAGTGCAAGTATTCATTATTGAATCTGACAGAAGGAATCTGGAGTCGGATCTGGAGGTGACACTACGTCTGACGTATCTATTAACGGCAGGAGCTCCTAATTGCTTTACTGTTTACTCACACTTGGCCAAAGGTGTCAAAACTGACAGCAAGCATCCTGTGATGAAGCTAATATCCTCCTGAGAGACTTAGTTTAACTAGCAGTGTGGTGAGCATGACATGTTAATTTCAGGTCTAATGTCACACAAAACAGACAGTTTGGACTATAATGTAAATAACCATTATGATAATAAATCTTACCACTTCATCAATTTAAAATATTACGGTAACACTTTACAATAAGGTTCATTAGTTAACATTAGTAAATGCATTAACTAACATGAACTAACGATGAGCAATGCATTAGTTTAAGTGTTTATTAATCTTTGTTAATGTTAGTTAATACAAATACAGCTGTTCATTGTGCGTTCATGTTAGTTCACAGTGCATTAACTAATGTTAACTAATACAACCTTTGATTTTAATAACGTATAAGTAAATGTTGGAATTAATATTAACAAAGATTAATAAATGCTGAAGAAGTATTGTTCACATATTGTACATGTTAACTAATGTAGTTAACTAATGTTAACTAATGAACCTTATTGTAAAGTGTTACCAATATTACAAACAATATAATAAAAATAATATTACAATACACAATAAAAAGGGTAACACTGTACATTTTAATCTGTTAATATATTTAAAGCATTAGGTATCATGAATGAACCTCAATTGCCAAAACCAATGAACCACAGCAATTATTCGTCTAGGCAATGTTCATTTAAAAATATTCATTGATATTGTTCATTAAAGGAGAACTCCGGCGCAAAATGAACCTTTGGTCTAATAACACATTGGTACCATAGTCAACCGTTCTCTGAGATTTGTTTTCATGATAATCGAATGTAAATAGTGTAATCTCTGAAAAAACTGTTCAGCGTATACACTATATATGGGGGCATTTAATAAGTAAAACGAAATCGCTAGTTAATACCACTAACTACTATGCTCAAAATAGCCCCACACTAACACAGTAACATAATGAGGGTCCATACATGCAAAACGAAGGATTGAGAACTTTGTAAGTGTACATACCGTTTAATAAGAAGATACTTTATAAAGTTTAAACTTCGTGTAAACAGAAGCCATCTTTGGAAAACAGACTCGATAAGTCGAACCACGAACGCTGTTCATACAGTTCAGAAGTTCGCTGAACTTCATACAGTTCAGCTCACTTGGCATGTCATTCGTTGTTCGACTAGTCAAGTCTGTTTTCCAACGATGGCTGCTGCCTGAACTGTCTTTATAAAGTATCTTCTTATTAAACGGTCTGTACTCTTACAAAGTTCTCAATGCTTCGTTTTGCATGTATGGACCCTCATTATGTTACTGTGTTAGTGTGGGACTATTTTGAGCCGGTATTAACTAGCGATTTCTCTTTACTTACTATATGCCCCCATATACTAGCGTTATACACTAAACAGTTTTTAGAGATAAAACTCTTTACATTCGATTATCATGAAAAGAAATCTCAGAGAACGGTCGACTAGGTACCAGTGTGTATTTAAACCAAAAGTTCATTTTGCGCCAGAGTTCTCCTTTAATTCGTGTTTTACTCATAATACATGGCAAAAATTTGAATTATGTTTTTATATTTTTTATATAAATGATGTAAATTATATTAACTTAAATGAAAAATCTAATATTTAAAATATTTTAGAGTTTATATAAATAAATTATATACACACACACACACACACACACACACACATACATATATATTTTAGAAATGCAATTCTATATTTACTAATATTACACTGAATAAATTGGTAATTGTAAGATAGAAAAAGTTTTTTAATCACATTGTCTCTCAATTAGTATGAACTCATAAAAGCTGCATGCATAATGTATTTTATAAAGCAAAACGTGATTTTAAATACAAGTATAGAACGTCTCTCACTGCATGACATGAATACACAAATGTGCAGCATTCAGAACAGTGACCTCCCATTAATCAGTTCTCTTCAGTCAAGCTGTCATTTTATGGCATGACAAATGCATGACAAGACACACAACTGGTTTTAGCTTATCTTTTGATGGTTGCGTTGCTGTGATCATAGCAGACTGGTTCAACCTGGCTGTGGCCTGTCCAGACAGGCACAGATTGAGTGTCTTATCCTGCAGTCATTTACCCTTAGGGTTAGCCCTGGTTGTTTGATGTGGCCTCTGCATTGTGCTGATAACTCATCTCTACCTGAACGCCTCGAACTAACTTTGTTTTTTACAGCTCCGACTCGCCTGTACTAATCCTATTGTATTGCTCTGTGCAGATTTCATCCTGGTTGCTACACCAAAAGCACTTTTGTCTTCACTGAGTGTAACTCAATTTGCTGTCTGGATGTGAAAGTGTTTTGTAGGAAGGTTACACGGCTGACGATTGCTCTGGACGTTCGGTTAGATGCAGAGGTGTATGGTGAGGAGGGCTTTAATGCAGACTAGCAAATTGAGTGGAATAATGTGTAGTTTGCTGTTAGCCAGTGAAATAATTAGAGGAGAGGAGAGGAGAGGAGAGAGAGGGAGGGGAGATGACAAAGAGAGGATTTTCAAGGTAATGGACAATCGAGTGTAAGATTCCACATCTAAGGTTAAGTGGGATCAAACAAATTCCTCAAATATTTTCTGATTACTTCTTTATATCATCAGTAGAGTCATACAATCTCGCTGTGGTACTTTTTTATCGTAATGTCCAGCCACACAAATGCAAAAAAACTCCAAATGTGAGATTTTAGGGCCTTCTGAACATGTTAGACATGTAACAGCAGGTGTATTGCACTACAGAAGAGGATCTCTCCCATTTGGTCTTTGTGTATCAGCAGTCTCACTATTGGTCAAGCTGTTCCTCGGCTGAGTAAAAGGAAGTAAGGCTGGGTTTATTTTGACCAACAAGTGTCCTCCCAGCCCCCAAAAAGAAAACCCCACCTCATTTCCCCTGTAGCAGCCTTTGATGTGTGTTTGTTTAATGACATTATTGGGTCCCCCAGTCATCTGTGATGGGAGGAGTTCTGCTTCAGAGAAGAGTCAGAGGTTGGATTCTCCTTGCTGCTAGTTGTATGCTGTCACAAGTTGTGGTGGAAGCTGTCAGACTATCTGAGTGAGTACAGTGCAACTGATTCGGTTTTGGCTTGTGAACTGTTTTTGCTGTTTTTAGTTCCCTCCGAACAACTTTATTATCGAAATCCCCGAGTTAATGAATCAGCTGCAGTTAAAATGTTCAGCTAACAATTCTTTGTTGAAAGGGGGCGGTTCACACAAAAAGCATTTTTGCATTGCACTATGCAGATTTCATTGTTTTCCTATGTAATCATGCTCTCTAGTCGGACATCTTTGATGGCTGCGCTGGTTTCTCCCATCTTTTGTAGTGTCTCACGTATGACATGGAACTCCAAAAATGAAAGTAGTTAAAATTTTAAAAAAAGAGACCTTGGTTTCCTTTTCTACTGCCCTGCGCCTTGTGTTTTTAAAGGGACACTTGACTCATTTGCATTAAGCTTTGTGTCTTTAGAAACCCAGTCATATTTTTGAATGGTCATGGTTTATTCCCTTATTTTCCTCTGAGATGGGAGAAATAAGGATTTAAGTGTTTTTACTTCCTGCTTATTATGACGTAAAAATCGTCATTTTCAAATTGTAAACTTTAGCTGGTCATTATTCAAGGGTGTGGGACCCACTCACCCTACAGGCCTATTGCAAATCAGTGGGTGGGACTTCACTTGCAGATATTGAAATCAATATCCGCCATCTTGTTGAGAAGCCTAGCTAAAAATTTTGTGTGAAATGAATTTCAAACTCTGGTAGCAGCTAACGTTAGCCTTGTAGTCTTGTAGACGATGCGTCCTTCGGTTATTTTCTGTCTTTTCTCGGTCAAGAGGGCACCAAATTCAAAAATTCTTTTACATTTCGACTACATATATGATCCACTTTCAATAAAGATTAATGTTGAAATGGGTGAAATGCTCCTTTAAATGAAAAATGCATTCTGTGTGAGTGTTTTGCAATAGTGTTTTGTTTGTAACTTTGAGAGAACCTTTACAGAATATTGGCCATAGTTCTGAGAATTTAATCTTTCTGTCATTTCAAGTGCAGATTTGCTTTTGGCATACTAACTGGCTTGTCACATGCTTGACTACACCTAAATTAGAAAATCACCGTTTCAAGTGTGGCGTTATCAAATACATTCCAAAGACACAAAAAACTGTTTTACCTGAGTGGAAATCAAAGCCTGTTGATACATCTGTTCCATGCTCCATGAGATCCCCAAGATGGATCAAAGTTGCCTCTGGTGCTGATGAAATCATGACTGCGTTATGTTGTTCCAGCCATTCGGTCTTCACATGTGTTCAGTGCTACTGGTTCTGGCGTGAGCAAGCGGTTCATAAAAGAACTGAGGCCTGCAAATCTGAGAGGTGTTACAGTTAGGCAGACAAGAACCGCAAAACATCCCACAAACAATGAAGCTGTCACTTTCAGTGAGAATTCAAAATATGAGTATTTAGTGGTGAAAAGGACCTGTCTGCACGGATTAAATCATGATCCTGTCAGATGAGACTTGCTGTGAGAGTGACATGGATATTTATCGCAGGATGTTTAACACAGCAATCCACTAAAGTTTATTGGAAACAGGTGAGAGTCTGCGATCTCCCCTCAGGCTAGCGGAGAGTTATTTACAGATAGTCTGAGTGAAACTGATTATAGCTTTGAAAGTAGCTTGTGAAACAAATTATCATGGTCATTTCCCACATTTTTACATTTAGATGACCTAATCTGCATTCTGCATCTCTTTAAAATTTTAAACTAAACTATTATATAAATTTGTGATAAAAAAAAGCAATTAAATCCAAAATAGCTTTGGACTGGAATGGACGCATACTCATACATGTGTACACAAACACACTTTCACGCCACTTCTTCCTGTATTAATGTTCATGGGTAGCCTAAATAGGTTCCATTCAGACCTTAACATTAAGTCTTTTACTGTTATATGTCAACAAGATTTAAAAAAAAAAAAACATTTTCACCTGCTATACCCAATGTTCAGATCTGTTTGGGTATTTATGCAAATTAGCACATATAGACCATTTTGCAAGATGTAAACAACACTTGTCCAGGAACACTTCCTGTTTCAGTTTGTAAATTGTTTCTTTATTTTAAATGTAAAGAAAACATCTTATAGATGTGTGTTTAACTTTTTGATTCAGTTGCATGTTCTGTTGGTTGTATTTTATTCCAACGCTTATGTGTTAAAAAACTGCAACAGGAAGTGCTTCTGGACCAGTGTTGTTTACATCTCGAAAAATGGTCTATATGCACCATTTGTCCATGTTAACAAACAATAGCAAAAAACTTGTAATACATTTTTTGCTTGTCTTGATGTACAGTAAGTAATCAACTCAATGATTTTCATGATGATATCTAAAGGTTAAATTTTTTTTTTACCGTTTTCACGTGAGAAAAAGAATGAATATGCGTACGAATGGGATATATTTGGGTCTTTTTCTTACCTTTCCCCAAATGGGATTCTTCAGGGCTTTTTTCCCCTTACTCAGGAGGACATATTGAGGATACAAAATAAGTTGAGTTTGCTTCTGTTGCAATTTGTTCAAGGTTGACCGGACCCCCATTTTCTGTTTTGTCAAAACTGTTCTGTCTTTCTCAGCTGGAGGGGAGAGTGAAGGATCGACAGTAGCCGTGGATCGACACAGGCAGGCGGAGGCTCCTTATGGAGAAGGAGCAGGGCAGCGTGGCCTCCAGTGCCAGCGTCACCATCCCCAGCACCACCTCAGCCTCCATCGTATCAAACTCCTCCGACAGACAGCAGGCTGTGCCTCAGATATCAGTCTATGGAGGAATCACGGACAGACAGACCGTTCAGGTAGAAAGAAATCTCAATGACCGTCAGTCTATTGCAACTTCATATTCCCCATATATCTGCGTTATCCTCTGGCGCCATCTGCAGGCTATGTGCAGCAACCACATAATCAATCAACTTGAGGGGCTCATTCATGTATTAACACAGTATTATTTTAACAAATATAAAAATTTTAGTGCAATATAATAGACTTTTATTCTTCAGTATCCTTGAATATTCTCAGTGATAGTGCAGAACTCTATGCTTTAAAGTGAGTCTACAGCTGCAGCGGTGATCTCTGAAATCAGCTAAATTTGAATGGTAGTATAGGGTACCACCTTTTACAGTCAATGGATACCACTGAGCTGGATTTAAGAGAGCTCAACATTTGGTCCGTCATAGGGATAAATCAATTTTCTTTTGGTATTACATGCATTGTTAAACATGTTGATATTATATAAGAGATTGTGAGACATGTAAGCTTGCTTTTTTAATAAGTACATTTTTTTTTTTTTTTAGATTCGTTTTAAGAAGATCTATCCCCAATCTGTGTTAAGGAGAGCAGTGCTTATTTCTTGAGCAAGTTAAAATTAAGCTCCTCCCTTAACTGCACTTCAGAAATTATTATAATATATGCAGAGTATATACATGAACTAATAATGACCAATATATTTCTACAGCATTTATTAATTTTTGTGAATTTTAGTTAATAGAAAAACAATTGTCCGTTAGTTCACATAACAGATACAACTTTTGATTTTAAAATTTTTAGTAAATGTTAAAATAAAATTAACTAAGATAAGGTTAATAAAGTTGCCAACCAATAGTGAAAGGGATAGGGCATCATTTACTCACTCTCAAGTTGTTCAAAACCTTTATATATTTCTTCTGCTGAACACAAAAGAAGATGTTTTGAAGAGTATGTATAATCGGGCCCTTTTGACTTCCATAGTATGAAAAATAATAATAATAATAGTATGGAAGTCAATGAAGTCTATCAACTGTTTGGTTACTGATATTCTTCACAATAACTTTTGTGTTCAACAGAAAAAAAGAAATTCATACAGGTTTTGGAACAACATGAGGGCAAGTAAATGATGACATCATTTTTATTTTTGGGTGAACTATTAACTATTAGTTAACATGAATTTACATTTCATTTGTAAATGACATGAATATGAGTTAGTTTCATTTATTTGTTTAGCATCTGGTTTTATCCAGAGTCCATTCTCAGATTGATTGCCCCGAAGACAATGTGTACAGATCATGTTAGCTGGGATACTTTAGCTCTGAAGGGAATGTAGTCATGCTGTGAGGCTGCTGTGATGGATGGCGATGACCCCACAGGCCATGTCATGACTCAGGCATGCAGCTTTGCTGGAACACACCCAGTGACGCTTTGTTTACAAACTGGATACCACAGTCGTTCTTTCTGCATTAAATATAATGTGCTGGTTGCACATGATACAATTAGAAGTGTTTTTCTTTACACCTCCGTGGTGTAAAATACATCATAAATAATATGTGCCCTGGCAATGAATATTATTCACATGTTGATTTAATTATACCATCCCATCTCATCTTACTTAGGTCATCCAGCAGGCCTTGAACAGGCAGCCCAGCTCAGCGGCAGCTCAGTATCTACAGCAGATGTATGCAGCTCAACAACAACACCTCATGCTTCAGACCGCAGCTCTACAGCAACAGCACCTGAGTCTGGCTGCAGTGCAGCAGGTGGGCATATATGCCATAGACCAGTGTTCTTCAACCCTATCTTCCTAATCAAACACACCCGATTCAACTCATCAGCTCATGATTACCAATCTGAACAAGTTTTACATGAAAACATGGTTTGTTTAAAACATTTTGTTGAAAAAAAAAAATTGAAAAAAGAAAAAAATTTTTCAATAAATTGGTCATATTAGTTAATAGTAAAATTGTGCTCAAACCAAAAGTAGTGAAATGATAATTATGATATTGTGAAATCGAATATATATATATATATATATATATACTGTATTTATATAATATATATATTATATATAAATTTATATATTTTATATATAAATAATTTTTTTTTTCTTAAATATACATGCGTGTGTGTATTTATATATATACAAAATAACTATACACAGTGCACCCACATATATTATGTAAACACAAACTTTTATTTTGGATACAGCCCTAATATATATATATATATATATATATATATATATTTTTTTTTAAAGCCCTTTGATACATGCTGAGAGCTGCACTGAATAGATATCCTGCATCAGTTAACAAATAATAATGACCTTTTTGTATTTTTCAAGATTAAACGTAATTTGGATATCCACAGAATGGAAAGCCCCTTGGGGAGTACAGTAGAGTTGAATATATTGTGTGGTTATAGTGTTGAGTGACAGGCTATGGGAACGAGGGATCTGTTTCCTGTCTCTCTCTCTCTTTTGCTCAGAATTGTTGTTATTGATTAATGAGTGCTGGGTTTGACTTGTGACCTATTTCTGTGTCCTTCCCTCTTTTACCACCCCTCTCTCTCTCTGTCTGGCATTCACTCATTCCCTATAGGCTAGTATAGTGGCAGGAAGACAAAGCTGTAATCTGAATGGCACTACATCCCAGCAGACTGTGGCCTCCCAAACCACTGTAAGTATTATTAAAGCTGATATTGATATCTCACTCAACAAGTGTGCAGTGCTACAGACAAAAATGGCAGTGGGTTTTACTTACACGTAACCACTTTTTTTTGGTACATATTGGTGGCTTCCTTAACTTTTGGCTGAATGTGATCATTCGTAAGGCTTTAGTTAAAAATAGGATTTATTATGTTGACAACACAGCTTTCAGAAAATCAAACATTTGAGGATGTTTTCTTTGTTGAAGCAGATAAACCTGGCAACATCCCCAGCGGCAGCTCATTTGATCAGTCGAGCCCAGAGTGGGAGCTCTGTTCCGGTCTGCATTGCCCAACAGGCCGTTTTGCTGGGAAACTCCTCCACACCCACACTCACCGCCAGCCAAGCACAGATGTATTTACGAGCTCAGATGGTAAATCCTCTTACACACGCACAACCACAATTACAAATGTGCTTTCTAAATAAAGACTTGTTGTATTTAAATGTTTTTACATAATGCTGATTACAATGAGCATAGATTAAACATAAGCCGTTTTATTTGATTAAACATATCCCATTTTTTATTTTATTACATTTTTGCTTCAATATAACCTACTTTCTTAGAGGATGATGGAATCTATGTATGTATGTATGCCTTGAATTTGAAATATGGCACAGCTAGCTCTTTCAAAAAAACCAATAGTCAAGAGTCAGGATGGGAACTGATTGGCAATAAATGAGCTGTTTGAGATCTGCCAGAATTCGAAATGAAGTCCTTTCAGCACTATCACAACTGAAATGGCTCAAGTGCTTTCTCTGATGTCAAATTTGATAGCCTAGTATTCGTTATTTAAATCATACATTCAGATAAAGCAACCATTTGTGGTGTGATTTCCAGGCACAGCAAACTAATCTTGTGCAAGTAGCTAGGAGCCTAGGACGAGCTGTTCCTTTGTCCCCTCAGCTTATCTTCACCCCAACTGCCTCAGTCACAGCAGTTCAGTCAATCAATACGCCACCCATCAGTGGACAGGTAATCCTAACATACACCAGCCTGACTTACAGCACATCTATACCATATATCATTTTTTGCCACACCAAAATCTCTTTTATCTCTCTCCGCTTAGGTGCAGAACTTGGCTCTCCGTGGCCAGCAGGGGGTGCTCACTTCCTCCATCTCTCAGTCTCAGTTACAGAGACTAAATGTGAAACAGTCCCCCGGGGCGTCTGCGCAGATTACTTTGACTAGCCAGCAGGTGGCCCGCCTGAAGAGTTCTGGAACGGAGCCGAACCCTCAGGGAGCTGCTGTAAAGTGCTGTCCTGCCGAAACGCCCTTAGAGACTGTGGGAAAAAACGTCAAAACCAGTGACCTCACAACACGGGAGCTGAACTTGTGTCCCAATGTGACCTCAGTGGCGGGCCATCCTCTCATCAGCACAGGTAGGCCATCACTGTCCGGTTGCTGTATGTCTTAACCTTTATTATAGTTAACTAAAAACGCAGCCTACAACATTTTTGTTTCTTTAAATAAAATAAATTTTAACTAAAAATAATAATAATAAAACATTTTATTTCAGCTATAGGAAGCCAAGGAAGGCAACATTTCTCATTTTCATTTAGCTTAACTTGATGTGTTAAGATAGCTAAAGCTAAAATAAATCACAAAAAATTTAAAGTTGAATATAAATGACAAAAACACAACAAAATTCTTAAAACTTTAAAATTAAATTGAAAACAGAAAATATAAAAACAGAGTAGGCCTATTAATGAAACCATAATGGTATCCACCTTTTTATGCGCATAATATTGCATTAAAAAGACATATAAAGCGCTAGATGGAAATGCCAAGTTAAGCAAACAGTAAATGCGTTTAATTGAGGCTGATACATTTGTATCCAATAAGAAGACATGCTCATAAACTACGATAGAAGAAACAAATGTACCGAATAAATCCCTTGATGCGCAATAAAAACCTTTCGTGACTTTGCCAGTGTATGTGATTGGACTAACCAGTGGACCAGTTTCATTGCCCAACATCTCAAATGTTTGATTTAAATGCATGAGCTAAAAATGAGTCTTCAAAATGATTTGAAAGACAGACCTTCCCAAAGACCAGGCATCCAAACGCAAGACAACATGACAGATCTATTATTGCGTTCCGTCTGCATGGTCTGATACGCAAGTCATTCACGGTGTAGGAAAAAAGAGCCACAGTTTTTTCCCCGACTGCAGCAATTTCCATTTTTATTGCTGATATTTTGTGCCAATTACCCAGGAAATGACAATGTTGTATTATACATGGGATGGAAACGCTGCTTTATTCACAATTGTTTTATGCGATTTTCCAATTTTGCGCATACTGTAAGTTAAATTCGCAACTTTGGATGGAAATATAGCTATTGACACTAAAATAACACTGGTCTAGCCCTACCATGCAAGCAGCGAGGGAAAGTGTCTACTGTCTAGATGTCTCACTAATGGAGGAGTGAAAGCAAAGAAACTAGAAAACTTCAAGTGAGAGGGACATCTGGCCTTGAGCATTAAACAGGGTGTCGGGTTGCAGTCTTGAGGTGCACACTGGGCAGTGTTTTACGATAGCACACCAGCTTTGTGTGCATATGTGACTGGTGGGATTCTCTATTTGTTTGCGCCCTCCAAAGTCAGGCTTCTCTGAAAAGATATCCTTATCACGGAGACAGATGTTCAGCTTTTTTGGTTCAATGTCACATTTTACCCCATATGCTAGTAAAGTGATATGCTGGTAATGTGGTCCATGAATATCTGCCATTCATGTAGTCATATAGGCTACACTAACAATTTATTAATATTACTGTATTGCATTCTCCGTAGGCTACTGTAATGTTATAAGTTAATTGTAAGCAATTATTGAGTCATTTTACCATGGATGCATGTCACTTGCGTAATTAAACTAATCAGCATAGGTCAATGGTGGATACTTATCTGAACATGATTATTTTTCCTAGTTTTACATTAAGATTACCTTTGCCGTCATCTAACACTCACTTACTGTAAGTTTTTCTTTAAAAACACTAAATCAGTTACACCTATAACGTATCTTTAAAAAACACTGCTCTGCTTCATTATCTTTTCGAACACAAGAATATGTCCTGTGTAAGCCTTCAGTAGACCACTTCAATCTGATACAAATGGAAACCATGAGTGGGCTAATGTGTTATTTGTGGGTGTGGATTTCTATGTACGTGGTAAGGTCCTGACCATTTCCTGTCATGAAAGCGTGACAGAGTGGGTTCAAGCATCAATATACACACAGAACAGCTATAGACGAAGCCAAAGAAACCACTGGAGCAGTGAGAAGGGTCAGTACTTACTGGCAACACCATCCATCAGTATGTTTTTCTTTACACATTCATTGCTTAACAGTTTCGTGGACCTACAAATAGCAGTTTAACCATCACCCAGTTCCTGTAGCTCATAAATGAAGACATGTTATTATGGTAAATCTTGGTGGATATACAAAATTTAGAGAGGAAAAAACTATAAAGAGACCAAATGGTAAATGTTAATGCTGTGTTGAATGGCTCACTCTCGTATTAACCGTGTTTTCTTCATAAGGAATTCATTAGGACATAGCCAGGAGCATGAAACTCACAACTGGAAAGAAACCTAAAAAAGACCAGACCTTTTTTTGGAGTGACCACTGCAGAATTGAAGTGTTGGGTTTTAATCAAGGTTGAGATTGTGGACCTACATATTCTTTGATCGGCTGTAATGAACAATGGTTTGGAGAGTTTTTCCTTCAGAGATAAATAACGTGTGTACATGAGCGGAGACCACCCCCTTCACTTTGGGACTGGATCCAATTTTTAGTGAGAGGAAAAAAAGCTTCTGCGCTTTAAAAAAAAAACTGTTTAGGTGGTAATGTCCTAGACCAGGATTCCTCAAATCTTGCCATATGAGGCCAATGCACAGCCGAGTTGGGGTACGTTTTCACAACAACGATATGCCTAAAACGGAGATGTTTTTCCTTTGAGTTTTTCCGTGTACAGACGATGTTTGTTTGAGGTATGGGGTTTGTTTACACGAAGACCATTTTCAAAAACGTGCACTTTTACGCTTACGTTCTCGGGCACCCAAAACGCTGTTGTTGTTAGCCATCACCGTGTTACTAAAAACCTCATATTTCTGTATACATTAGTGAAATTATGAAAAATACTTTATGATACTGAATGTCAGGACAAACATAAATGGAATTCTTTTTGTTTTTACTGGTGTTTGAAGTAGCACTCAGTATTGAAGCTGGGTAAATGCTATCCTTCAGCACTTATCCCTCAAAGGCCAGGAAGTTTTGCAGACGTTTTCTTTTCCTTTTTTCTTTCTTTTTTTTTGTTGTCATATTGAACTGTGCTGACAAATGGCAGCAGTTAATTATTTATCAACACAGGTGGAACTTGAACCAGAATGTGGTCTTAAATGCTCAAAGAAAGCCCTGCATCTGTTTTTGCTATTCTATAAATGCTTTGAACTTATCAGGCTGTTGGGGAGGATGTGTAAATATGGCACACTATCTAATATTGTGTTCATTTTGAGCACAGAACACCACATAAATGATAAAAACACACACTCCCACAACCTCTGAACAGACTCTCTGTTTGTTTGGAGGAATTTGATATCAAGACCATGGCGTTTGATCTCTTGTCTTGATCACAAGTTGTTTCTTTTCTGAGAGAAAACATGGCATGAGAATGACATTTTCTTGAGTAATAATGCTCATCAATCTCAACCGTGTTCTGCAACATGTTATCATGTAATAGTGTGAATAGCTTAAGTCCAAGTAAAACTGGTCCTTCATTGTTCAGCCTATTAGAACAGAAAGTATGAACATTTTAAAATGACTCACATCACATTTAAAGGTCCTGCACAAATTAGGCTGACATTCCTTAGGCTTAGTGTTACACAGCAGAGGCTGTCAGAGTATGTCTAACTGAAGGTTACTTAGAGCCATTTGATTAATCAAGGTCATATGGCCTTCACGAGTGGATGAGTAGAGCTGTGCTTTATACAGTTCACATTCCAGTTCAGAAAGCTGAACATACAGTATATATATACTGTATATGTGTGTGTGCTGTTAAATTTTTGTTATCGAGAGGAATTTATGTACAACAACCAACAGTTGCTGTTAGAAGCTTGATTAAAAGTACCAATTATGTGGACAATTTGATGGTGAAATTTGTATTACATATTCATCATGCCCTATATCTATGCTCTATCTCTGCTGATTTCACGCAGCCGCCATTTTGAAATTGAAAGCGAGGCTCCGATGGGAAGTACAGATAGACAACAATGCCTTGGACCTGCAGTTTACACTATTGGGTGCTGTTAATATCCAATATAGGATATCGTTCCTGCTTCTTTTTTTTACATTCTGAATTATATATATAAAAATACTTTTATTTATAAATGAATTTCACTGTATATAGTTTAAAGGATGAAAAGAAATATATGTGCATTTTTAGAAAAACTAATTTCTACATTAAAAACAAAAATACGCCATCGCATTTGCGACTCACCTATGATTAAAGGCGACACTTATGGTTTTCTTTCCACCGGAGCGATTTCAAAATGGCGGCTGCGTGAAATCAGCGTTTAGTGTAGCTGATTTATCATACTGTGAAATGAGTGTCACATCAACCATTAAATAATTGTCTTCTGTTATATTTATTCCAGCATATACCCAAATTCAGACCCATCAGCTGCTCCAGCAGCACAAGCATCAGTTTGTGATACAGCAGCAGCCTCAGATACTGCAGAGAGGTCAAGCTCAGCTCTTAGAAGCTGCCACTCATCCTCACACAGTGCAAGCTGTGGCCATTCAGCCTGCCCTGCCAGCTCAGCCTCAGCAGTGCCCTATCCCTTTGCTGCCCAAAGTGCCTGTTACCTGCCAACAAGCCACCATCTTCCATTCCACTACTGTGAGTCAGCAGGCACTTGCCCAGAATGGACAGTCGCCCATGCCGAGCCACAGCAAAGCAGCACCTCTACAGCTTACTGCAGTTAATGTCCAGATCCAGCCCGTTCAAACTCAAGTAAGTGAATTGAACATCTTGTATTTGTTTGTATCTTAATTTCAATGTATCCTAATTGTATTAGTTTCACTTACTCCTTCCTATTCTGACCTTGTCCTGTTCTGACTTTAATTCCAGCTGGAAGTAGACACACTGGGTGTGTCAGATAAGGACAACCCTGATCCTCTCGAACCGCAGCGCCTATCCATAACAGCACAAGTGCCAATCCAGACAGAACAATCCCATTCAGTCACAGAAAACATAGAAGGTACTGATTCATTTATTATTTGTTTCATTTCCATGACTTTCGTTTATTTTGTCGGTTCAAAAGGGGTAAATGTTGTAAAATGTTTTTTTTTTTTAATTTAGCAATATCTCCAAGCGCTGTCTGTGTTTTGATTTAGACATATGGCTCCCTCTGATTTTATCCTAATACTCTAAATATAATCAGTAACTTGGATATATATATATATTAGTGCTGTCAAACGATTAAAATATTTAATCACGATTAATCGCATTAATGTCATAGTTAACTCGCGATTAATCGGCTTTGAGTGGATGACGAGCGCGAGACGTCAAAATGGACCAGGACGCATGCCGCGTCCTGTTGCAAAAGCATGTGAAAAAACTACAAAGTTTGCTAGGACAAAAAGACAGTTAATCGCGCGATAAAAAAATTAACGCCATTAAAATGGGTTTGCGTTAACGCCGTTAATAACGCGTTAAACTGACAGCCCTAATATATATATATATATATATATATGAAAAAAAAAGACAAATAAAAATTCAAGAAAAAAAAGCAAGAGGAAATATTCCTGCAGCCATCTTGGTCTAGACAGACAACTACGTCACCACCATCTGTAGGTTTTCCAGTCACTAAAACACAAAGGCCAACTACGCGAGCTCCCCCTCAAGTGGAAGAGTAGATCTGTCACACCCCCAGTGTCTATTGTCCAGTCGAAGCACTTGCGAGAGTGTGACAGGCAGCTTCTGCTATAATTAGGGGTGAGGGTCTGAGCTCCGTTGTTCTGGGTGGGACGTGGAAATAAAGGTGGACTCACTCTGGCTGTCTGGCAGGTGTGACGGAGACCTACTCTCTCAGACGTTAAATTATGAATGATGATAAACTGCTCATTTATGAGCGAAAATGGCTTGAGGCATCAGAGGACTTGAATCATAAATCATGTCATATTTTATTGTATCATGCTGATAATTGTGCGTGATATGATCATAGTGCATTCATAAAAGTTTTAAAGCATATTTTGTTTTAGATGAAACAAATTTAGTGTTTTTTTATGAGTAATATTAAAAAAGCATACACTTCAATTAGCCAGTTTCACGTTCACATATAGGTGAGTCACAGAATTATTATGTTTCAATAGCTTGCAATAGATGTAATTGCTTCAGACGTTGACACTGCAGTGCAAGCTTGGGTTTAGCTTACGATACTTATACTCCATTGTGTTTCGACTCCCAGCTGCTGAGTGTGGGACATGAGAGTGGTGTTGTATATCTTACGAGCGATAGACTCACTATACATGCCCCCTGTGTTACCCTGAGTCTCCTTTTGTCCCTGAGGAACCCAAGACCCTCTTATCGAAACTTTTGTGTCTGCTCTCAAGACGAGATAATCTTACAGTTAATGCAGGGTAGAGCTTAAAAAAATGAGCTAAAAACTGTTTTTCCCAGTTGTATTGGAGATAAATAATAGTGTAGATCGATTAGTTTAAAAGACAATTTTATTTGCAAAATGTTTTATTTTCTAAGGAGTAATTCATGTTTGCTTTTTGCATTCATAATTTGGTCAAAACTTTCAGTTCAGGTGGACTTTAAAGAGAATTACACTTTAACACTTAAGTCCACATGAACTAGAAGTTTTGACCGACTTAATTTCAGTATTGTGTCAAATATTAATTCTGAAATCTGAAGGAAATAGAGGACGAGGCTTGATTTTAGTGTACCTCTTCACAATCTCTAGCTTGCAGCAGACTGAAGTCATCAGAGAACAAATGCTATTTCAGAGTGGATGCAGACTAAACATTATGAAGACCAACACATTTTTCCCCAGTGGATTGGCTTGCATGGATTAACTGTTCACAAGACCAGTAATGTTTGCTAACAAAGTAAATAAAGTCAATTTATTTTATTCATGCACACTTGGTCCTTTAAATACAATGTCGCATTCTTTTTGGTCAATGTTATTATTATTTTGAGGGTACAACGAATTGTAGGACCCTGTTTGTTTAAACACATTTTGAATGCAAAATTTGATCTAGGCCTGGCTAAATCATTGGGTTACTAGTATCACTTTAATTTGTCTTATATTTGACGACGCTTACATCATTGATTGTTACTTTCCGGTTTATTACTGTGAAGCTGGTTGAAAAAATTGTATTGTATAAAGCACGATAGAATAAAGTTGGCTTGTCTTCACTGTATATAGCCTATGCAAAGTGCCTAAGAAACAGTAGTATGGTTACACTTTGTCGAATTACATTATATTTAACTTGGTTATCTTAGAAATAAATGTTTTTTTTTTCTTCATTTTCAGGCTGACCAATTTCATTTATGAACATGTCAAAACTTTTGACAGTCCAGTCAAGTAAAAATTCAAAGAAAGATATTTCTAATAATTAATAATTCAAGATATTGCTTCTTGTTCATTCATTACATTAGAAATGAGACATTACAGTCCAGCATATTGCAATGTGGCATTCCATGCTGCTGGTAAAAATAGTAGTATGCAATTCCAAAGATAGACATGGAGTAGCCTAGTAGATGCTCTTTCTCTGCCTACGTGCGCCTGTCATGGAGCCGCTCGCTAGTTTTAACCAATCACGGAAGGCCTCTGTGCTAAATATGGCCTGCTATTGGACACAATTCCAAGCGCGTGGGACCAATCGGAGCGGCGCAATGTTTCCTATTCAGTTCCTCCATACAAAGGGGATTAGAGAGTGCGGCCCCGTTGCTCACATTAAGGGAATCGCTTAGAACAAACAAATCCACGAACACAAAAAAGTTTGGATCGGTTAATTTGTCGTGCTGCTTTGTGTATTACACCAGTGGATTATGGAAGTATACTCGGAAGCGTTGGAATGATACATTCACTTTAGTGTTTTCCTCTTTTGGCGCTTGAAAGTGTAAGTAAAGAGTGCGTGAGCGGAACAAAGGCGTGTGCTGTTGACAATCACCAGGACGCCTGTGCGTGAGCGTTTGTCTCCAGTGTGAAACCCTGCCAAATGTTCGGGATATAAAGTTACAAAGTTGCTCGCTACTTGTTCTGGGACGGTGGGGTGCGATCTATTGGTTCTTTTAGTATTGTTTGAATGCGAGTGTTGAGCCGTTTTGAAGAAGCATGGGAGTAATGATGTTACAGTACATGCAAAACGGGTACTAGTAATAAAAAAAAAAAAAACTTCTGACTTTTACCTGAACATTTTGTTATATCTTAGTAACAGACGCATATCTTTGCATAAATCAGTTTTATTGTTTGCGTTAACCAGACATTACTGGTCTGTTACAAATAAGCAAGTGGTTGCAGGTGTGTTTTATTCACATGCATTTATAGTCCAATATAACACAACTACATGTGAACAAATAATGCAAGATTGGTTTATACATTTAACATGTATAATGACGCAGTGCCCGATCTTCTAATCTTTCATGCGTATATGAAAACACAAGGAGACCCATGAGTGTTATGGAGTAGCATGAATGAATCGTCAGAGCACCGGTTCATAAAACCGTTCTAAACGATTCTCCAATAACCAACAACGAATATCAGAAATGCTACAGATAAAGGATACTGTAAATAGATTTATTACGCGGTATGATAGTATTATAAAAGCTTACGAAACTTTAATAAATAGTATTATAAAAGCTTACGAGTTTTAATAAATAGCATTTCTTATTCATCCAATAAATGGAGTTTGCCATAAACTTCCTGTTTTATGAAATTACTATAAACACCAATGTTATTAAAATGCAAGGAACGTTGTAACCTAAACAACAGTGTATCTAGATGGCTTTTAAAACAGTTAGAATGTCAGTGTGCACGCGATGACGTAAAAAGATCACTGAATCGGATCTTTGGAATGAGCTAAGAACCGATTCGCGTGTCCCTGATTGAGACTGTTGTGTTCAATTTCAGCAGGCAGAGTGAATGTGAAGGCAGGTGTGGGTTCACCTCTAGCCATGACCTCGGGCAGCGGGAACAATGCGCCCACGGTGACCGGCAGCGCTCCGCAAAATGGAGAGAGTAAACCGCCGCCACAGGCGGTAGTAAAGCCCCAGATCCTCACGCATGTCATCGAAGGATTCGTGATTCAGGAGGGAGCTGAGCCTTTTCCCGTGAGTGCTGCTTATTTCAGTCCTTCTCGTCTGCTTGTTTACGTTTGCTGAACTTGTTTTGGTTTCCCTCATAATAATGTATCTTAGTTTAGTAAACAATAGTGTTTTAACTATATATAAAACCAGATAATTGCTTGTATTATGTTTAGAAAGATGCCAAAAGCCTAAATATTATCATTACTGCAGTTTGTGTTACAATAGTAACACTGTCCATTTTTAGGTACATTTTAAACGTAGCTATCATGCTTCCATGTATATCAGCTGCCAATTTAAGTCGACCCGCTTGCTAGTCATTTTCACTCAACTCCACGTATTGAAGCCGATTTTGTCGTTTTACTCACACTCATGCCATATTAAACCAGTATGCCTACCGTAAAAAATAAATAAATCAAAAATAGAGTATAAATAAGAAATCTTTAAAATATTAAGTCAATTTTAAGTCATTGTTATTGATTATTAAGTGGCACACTTCCCTCTAGTGGACAATGTATACCACAGTTTTTACTTGTAGCCACATACTTTGGTTGAAGTTTTAATAGTGAGCAAGCACATATCCCATATATGAGTACATTTGAGCATGCAGCATATGTCCTTTTGTAGTATTTTTTTTTAACCCCTTAACTGTCACCGTCCCGGTACCGGGACGCCTAACTTTACTTCACTATATTTCTATTAAATCCTAATCTAATTATGACAAATTATATATTTTTGGAAAGGTCTAAGACTTCTAAATAGATATTCTACCCCTGTTTTGTGTTAAAAATTATGTAAGAAGAGTAATTGATGAATATATGACAAGAGTGCACCTCAAAAAATCTGCTTCATAAAAGGAGTTTTGACCTTTGTCACAAAAAGTTGATGAACCCACTTTTAATCATTGAAACTTCTGTTTTTATGCTAAAAGTTCATAATAAACATATAATCTAGTATTTTTCAATATATAAAAAAAATTATAGTACAATATTATCCTCTAAAAATGATTATATTTATATTTATTATCCTCTAAAATATAATATTATTTATTATCGCCTTTTTTTATTATATCACATATTTTAGTAGTTATCATAAATTAGGTATCATTTGAAAGCTTATAAACTCAGAATTCATCATGTGAAAACTGTTTTATAATTGAAAGTTGGGTTACCATAGAAACGGTACTTATTTTATCAGGCTCCTCCCCTTTTGGGCATCATTATATTTCATAATTTATGATCAAAACCTTTTCTAATCTTGACAAAACTGATATTGTCAGAAAGGTCAGAGTCTCAAGGTTCCAAATTTTGTGACAGAATTGATATTTGGACAGAAATGTATAAATGTGTTAAGGCAGAATGTATACAACTAAATTCAATGGAATTCAATGGCACCCGGTGGCTATTTTTGGTACTACGCCTAAACAAAATCTCATGGGAACTTCAATTTTTGTGATATCAACTTCAAATTTGGAACATAACTTAATAAGATGTATGGCTTTGATTTTATAAAAATTTTAGAGTAAAAAAATATTTAATAAAATATATATTTTATATAAAATAAAAAATATATAGTACAGTAATTTTAATTTACTGTAAATTTAAACTTCCATAACTTTTTCATACTTTCATTTTTTGAAGTGTTTTCACTTTAGCAATATTCTGCTGAGTGTTTTCTTTAAAACAAGACCAAACTTGGGTATATATTCCAAAGCATTCTTAAATTACAACCATTTAAGTTTGAAAAGTGCATTTTAACCCCCATTCTCAAAAAGGGGGGTGACAGTTAAGGGGTTAATGCTACACCTTGTGGATCTATCCAGGTTGAACGTCCGTCCTTGCTGATCGAGAATTTAAAGAAGCAGAAGCAGTCTCAGACCTTTCACAATGCAGACTCTGAGATGGAGGACCTCTCACAGCAAGGTAAAGAGTTCCTTTAATGGAGCAACACACTACACGACTATTCTGCCTGATTTACTGTCTGGACAAGTCGACGTTAGTTGCTGAAAGTCAGAGCCTGTCTTCAGATTTGAGTTAACAGATTTTACTGAAAATGAAAGAAGACAGAAAAAAGTTTTTTTCCCCACTGTTTTTAATCGACTATGATTCCATCCAATCAACGTGTTTTTAATATTTCAAGTCGATTTTAGAGCACATTGTTTAAATTTGTCATGCATCTCGCAAACGCATCGTTTGTTGCATTTGGATCGACTTGAAAGGTAGTGTGTGATCCTCGGTTGTTTAGTGTAGGATATCCAGTTTTTCTCATTTACAAAGTCGGCAAGTGTATGATGCCTCGTGTTTTCAAATCAGTTCAGATTTGAAAAGTCATGATGTGTATTCCAGCCTTTAGTCACACACCTGATGGATCACTGATGCTCAGACTGTTGTCCAATCAGCTATAATGTTATTTTCTAGAGCTACTGAATAATCAGATCGCCGAGCCAGTGCTGGCATGTGAATTCTGTGGGAATCTAGACTTCGCTTTTAACTTCAAAAGATCCAAGCGGTTTTGTTCTACGGTGTGTGCTAAGAGGTATGTTGATCCTTCGGAAGCCCACAAATCATTTTAGATTTTATATAAGAATTTTATGCAAATACCTGATTGAGTGGTTGGTTTACTGGTTGTCATCTTTTTCAGGTACAATGTTGGATGCACAAAACGAATGGGACTTTTCCCAGGAAAATCAACCTCGGAGAGCCCAAAGAAACCAAAAGCCTCCAACGCCAATCATCAAAACAGCAGCACGGATATCAGGAAACGGGTAATGCCCCTTTTTTTAATCTCTCTCTCTCTCTCTCTCGCTATTTCATTGCAGTGTCCCATTAGGTTTGTCTTTGCAGAAATGTGCTTAGTTGTTTTGCTTGTTTTCTCACAGAATCCAAGGGTTCGAACAGCCATGGGAGCGTCTCTGTCGTCCCCGCACTCCTCTCATCCATGTCATGGTGATTCCAGCCAGTGCTCAGACATGTCCAGTTACGAAGAGCCTATTTCGCCACTGTCCAACTCAAGCTATGGAACCCAAAGGCTTCCGAACAAGGAAAGATTCGATGACAGTAGAGACTTCCCTCTCCTCACGCAGCACTTCCTGGCCAGCGACCCCGCCAAGTGGAACGTCGAGGACGTTTATGAATTCATCTGCTCTCTGCCAGGTAGCTATTATCATATTCTGTTGCTTTTTGGGTCAAAAATCTTTTGGGTCAAAAATCTTCTCTTTTGCGCCAGGCTGCCGAGAGATTGCAGAAGAGTTTCGCTCTCAGGAGATCGATGGCCAGGCCTTAATGCTCCTCAAAGAGGATCATCTCATGAGCACCATGAACATCAAACTGGGTCCCGCACTGAAAATCTTTGCCCACATCAGTATGCTCAAGGACTCATAGCCTTTCCCACAGCTCTATCTGGTTTGGAAAGGACACCCTATCACCTCTGCACTGGTTTTTCTCATCCCATTGTGGCTTTGGGTCCTGGGGATTGCTGCTCCTCAAAACCACAAACGTGTGTACAGTTCTCGTCACAGTTGGACGATTTCATCCCTAAAGCGTGATGACGTGACTTGATTACAAATCTCTTGTGTATTCAGCTGTGCCAGGCCTGGGAGGGGGCGACAATCCATCATGTCAAGAAGACAAGCACAAGTACTTTGCCATTTGTGCAAACAAATGTTCAACGTATAGTAGCATGCGGACAGGTTTACAGTATTTTCTGTTTTGTACTGGACTTGTGATTTGTCTATCATAAAGTGATCGTTCTGGTTTTCACTGTCACAGCAACGTGTGATGTTTGGTTAGCCAAGGACAATGTTGTACCTTTAGCCTTGCAGTGTGCCATCATTTGTAGGTAGTAAACTGTTCAGGTTTCTTCATCTCACAGGATATTACTTAGATCACATGATATCATATTACATCAGATTTTTGTACTCAAATGTTGCATTTTTTTTATACTAATTCACAGGTATAATGGGAATGAAAACTTTGACTCTCCAAGATGTGCCTAATATTTTCTAAATATCCCAAAGATTAAACACGCATCATGCTTTTTTAGTTCAAGTGAAAACCGTATTTTTAAAACACATTTCTAAGCATTCAGGTTTAAGGACTGAGGATACCACTTTACATTTAAGTTCTGAACCCATCTTTGGTATGATCTGATGAACTGTGATCATTTTTCATACATCTCTTTAGCCCAACCATCAATGAGTGCCCTCATGTTTGGAAAGCTAGTGCAGCTTGTTTGTATTTTTACTCATCATTTGATCAAATTTCTGTATTTATTAAAAGCAAGTCTCCGATTCTGTTTTATATTTGAAAATAAAACTGAGAAAACATTGAATTTGTCATTATTGTTTTTCCAAAGAATTAAAACCTTACAGACCATATCGCAGAGCATGTGGATTTATTTTAACTCATAAATGTCAAGTGGATAACTTTCTTTTGGATGTTTTCCTAGTAAGCTTCCGTTAGTATCACTGTTCGCATTTTGGCACAAATGACAAATTATAGGAAATTTGAAGGTAATAATTATTTTAAACTGAAATAATTCAATAAGTACAGATAAGATAGAACTATAGATAGACAGACAGGTCCTGGATCACCATGGTCTGAAAAAAGAGTTAATGAACACATTAACATTACAAAGACTACTTGCTATACTACTGGTCACATGAGGCAAGTCCCTTGTAAAGACTGCGTGTAGATTCTGGACATGCTTACCGTAGTAAATTATCCTTGTTGTGAAAAGGGCAGGTTTCTGGAGAATTTAAGAGAAAAAGCACACGTGTAAAATCTGAGTGAGAGCAGCAGAGCCATATTTGAAAGCGCTGGGCGACTCTCACTCTGCCTCGCTACCATGGCTACCAGGCCTGCTGCTACAGGAGCTGCCCACATGCGCGCACCCGGTTGACTCGTTCATTTCGAAAGAGTAGAGGCACTTACTGTACGGTAGGTAGTAGGAAGTATCACAATTATGGCAGAGAAAGACTCGAAGTCTTTTGGTGTTTGTCTGCGTGAATTATGCTTAAATGGATAGTTCACTCTGAAATTATTTTTTGATATGTTTTAGCTTACCTCAAGATTATCCAAGATGTAGGCGTCTTTGTTTCCACAGTATTTTCAATTTTGATATTTTTCGATCAAACCGTTGTTGTCAATCAGGGTCCTCCATGGGTTCACCTCAAAGAGCATGCACAGAGAAGTCAAAATTTAACATGATTGACTCATTAATGTAACACATTGATGGTCTAAGACACGAAACGAGCAGTTTGTGTGAGAAAACGAACAGTATTTATATCGTTTTTACCTCGTGTTATCGGAGCGATGTCAAACTAATCTGACTATACGGGCGCTTCGGTCTGCGCATGCGCCGGAAGTGATCGCTTGCGCGCCTACTTCACTCTTTGTTTATACAGAGATTTCGTTAGTTTTACCTTTCACTACATATTTAGATATACGGGAAATCACAAAAGATTTCGGTACATCTAAATATGTTTAGTAAAAGGTAAAACTTCCAAAATCTCCAAATTATCTCCGTAAATATTGAGTGATGTCACACGCAAGCGATCACTTCCGGCAGAACGGTTCAGTTGGACAATGGACATTGCACAACTGATTCAGATCACTTGGACGAGATATGATTACACGAGATAAAAAAAGATATAAATACGGTTCGTTTTCTCACACAAACCGCTCGTTTCGTGTCTTAGTCCATCAATGTGTACTTACATTTACGAGTCAATAAATCATGTTTGATTTTGACTTCTCTGTGCATGCTCTTTTAGGAGGACCCCCGTACCTGCATTATGACTGGCAGACAACAACGGTTTGACTGAAAAATTGAAAATACTGTGGAAACAAAAAACACCTACATCTTGGATGCCTTTGAGGTTAGCTAAGACATATCAAAAATTAATTTCAAAGTGAACTAACTTATCCCTTAAGTTAACGTCATAGAAATGGCCTCAAATTAACTATAAAAATTAGAAGTCGTGTCTGAAAGCTGCAATTTTTTTTATTGGCTTATGATTGGTTTATAAATTGGTTACAAGATTAATTTTTTTTACTGGTCAGACTCTGTCCGACTCGAAGTTTGTTGGCGTTTGTCTGTGTGAATTGTGCTTAAGTTTGTCGGTGTCTGTTGGGGCAGAGTGAACAGAACTTATTTCTTCATAAATTTCTAAATCCAACAGCCAACTTGTATGTCGGTGTAAATTAGCCTTTATTGTAAAGCATTAGCATTTGGAAGACCCCATGTTACATTTTAAAATGTACTGATATAGAAAAGTTATTTTAATAATTGTAACAATATTTTCACAATTTTATGGTTTTACTGTATTTTTGATCAAATAAATGCATCTTTGGTGGCATAAGAAACAAAATTTCAAAACCATTAAAAAAATAATCTTACAGACCTCGAACTTTTGAATGGTACTGTACCTGTTGACTAAATAAAGAGCCATGGGACCATTGTCACACGAAACCAGCAAAGTACTCACTGGCAACACTGTAGAAAATGCACACCATCACCCCAGTTTTGTACTTTTATGAATCTTTTTTGTCTTTAATTTATTTACAAGCTTTAAATTTGCTCTAAGTATGAAGAATAACAAGCACTTTAGGTTCAGCAACATCTCCTTAGTGTTTTGTACACATCACCATCTGCTCATTGAGTCCATTTTGATCTCTCGTTGTGTGATCCCAGCAGTCCCCTGAATGCATAGTTCCTGCCCAATTAAATGTTTCACAAAGAGCAAGCTAAAGCAGAGGAACATTTGGAATGGTTATCGAGATAACCTTAAACATGTACTAAACACTTACTGATGTACTAAACTCAGACCAGCTCAATGTGAGAATCACCGAAGTTGTTTAGTCATCGTTGTTATTGTCATTATATTAATAATAAAACTATTATTAACATTATTTCTATATCCACCAATAACTGTTCGCTGTGACTATCTGCAAATGTTAAATACCTTTTTGTGTATGCAGTTCTTAAAAAAAATAAATTACGAGTCCGAACTTGCATTTCGCTTCATTGTTGCATGTTTGTATTATTAATCTCCTCTTTAAAAGTAACAAAAGAAAAAAAATTAAAAACTTAAATGCAACATTTCTATAAATAATACATGTTTTAGTGCTCCAGCAATTGTAAGTCATCATTGGGTTGCTGCATGTCAGTGAACCGTACCATTCGAAATCTTGCGGCACTCCATCCATCCTGATGCAAATGTGTTGCTTGTTATGTTACATTTTAATTTGATGCAGTTATTGTTTCAGTGAACATTGTCTCTTCAGCACTAGTTGGCAAATGTGTCCGTTTGTCCCCTCGTCAATTGTCCTCTGACTCCTCCTCTGCCTCGCGCAGCCACGTGAAGAAGGCGGTGACTGACTTCAGGGCAACACCCTTGCCTTGCTGTTCTGCAGGGTCTTTACTGACCTCCCACTTATTGAAAGCGTCTTCAGATATCACATCCTCATCGTACAAACAGTCAAAGAACATCCGGAGCAAATCTGTAAAAAAAAAAAAAGTGAATCTAAATTAAACTAAAAATCAACAACATTTAAATCAATGAAATGGAAAAACGTATTCATCAGTTAGATTTTATACTGGAAGCTCAGATAAAAATATGTATAAATAATTTGGTGCCAGTTTAAGTGGGAACGTGAAAGGTTTTACTCACTAGCAGGCTGGTCCAGTTTTACTATCAAAGCTTGAAGTGCGTAAAGTGCTTGCAACTGTCTCTCTGTGTCTGAGTTAAGGTACTTGTGTAATACAGGCAGCCTCCTCTGGATTATGGTCAAGTCCACTTTGCTTGAGGAGCCATCGGCTGCAAGCAGAAGACAAGATTTGAGCGTTTGACATGATGACATTAGAAACTATACCACATAAAAGTCAAACACAAGATGCTGCCCGCTAATATCAGCAATCCTGTGCAATGCTGAAGAAGTGCTAAAATCCTTATAACTACTACAATATTAAATAGTTACAACAATTTGCATTGGGTGAAATATCTCATGAAATATTACTAAGCAATTCCCTCTCCATTTAAAAAAAATATATAATATGCAGTGCACACACACATATATATGTATATATAATATGCAATTTGCACAGAGACAACTTGGTCAATACATTCAGTTGAGCATCAGAAAGGTGATTTATAAGTGATTTGAACGTGACATGGTTGTTTGTGCCAGACGGGCCGAGTTGAGTATTTCAGAAATGGCAGATCTACTGGGATTTTCACGCAAACCATCTCTAGGGTTTGAAAATTGTCAGAAAAAGAGAAAATATCCATCGAGCGGCAGTTCAGCGAGTGAAAATGGTTGATGCCAGATGTATTTTCTTGGCACACTTTGGACCCCTTTGTACCAATTGAGCATTGTTTAAAAGTCACGGCCTACCTGAGGATTGTTGCTGAACATATCCTTCCCTTTTTGACCACAGGATAACACAGCTTGTCTTTAAGCTCGAATTATCTCAAACTGGTTTCTTAAAGGGATACTTCACTTTTTTTGGAAACTGAACTGAGGCAGAAACTGTGTGGTTACTGATATTCTTCTAAAAATCAGAAAATCGGCTGAATGGATTCGAAAACAGTAAAACTCAACTGTTTAACTCTGGGGGAGTTTAAACACTATACTCAAATGGTCTCCACAGTCACCAGATCTCAATCCAATAGATGCCAATCCATGCCTCTGGGATGTGGTGGGATGGGAGATTTCACATCATGGATGTGCAGCTGATAAATCTGCAGCAACTGTGGGATGCTATCATGTCAACTTCGACCAAAATCTCGGAGGAATGTTTCTAGCACATTTTTTTAATCTATGCCATGAAGAAATAAGGCAGTTCTGAAGGGGGTCCAACCCGGTACAAGAAAGTTGTACCTAATAAAGTGCCCAGTGAGTGAATTTTTTTAACTGATTTATTTACATTACATTTTAATTTCACTTAATGTGGGAAAGTGCGATTTTTTAGATTTTTCAGAAAAATGAGTTGGCCATCAAGCAATTATTGGCTGTTGAAAACCCCAAACCCAGAACTGTTCTCTGTTGTTATTGTGTAAAAATACTGAGCCACTTACTTTTTACTGCTGCCTTGCACACAGAAGTCATTAAAGCTCTGATGAAAGGAGGTGAACTCATTTCTGATTCATCTAGAGTGGCCTGTAATAAATGATCACACATCAATAAGAAGATCATTCACAGAGGTTGAAATGAGCCTGAAGAGCCAGCTGTAAATCTACCTCAACCCAGTCGAAGATTTGTTCATCGCCAGCCAGGTCCTCAAGTAGTAGTTTTTCAAGTTGCTTGTTCAGTTCCTCAGGCGAGAGTGTTCTCTTAGAGACAGCCTCGGTCAGGTTTGAGCCGTCAGAAAGGGTGAAGTCTAGTTTCTGTCGGAAGGTCAAATTAGAGATGTAACTCGTTCAGTATGGAAAAGCTGCTTGATGAGTGAATGTTTTTTATAATTAGACTAAAGGAAGTGTAAATGTAAATGAAGGCTCACATGTTCTGTGATGAAGCTGTGCACATCCTCTGTTTCAGGTATAAAATCTGCCCAGCTCAACTCAGACTCCCTCCATAATAATCCCACTTTCCTATGGCTCTGAATCATACACAATCCATTTATTTCCACCATCTTCACACTTAGAATTATTTATTTTTTTAAATATGGCAACACAAACTAATCAAATGTTTGCTTAAAGTGTTTTAGATTACCATTTGTTTGCATAGAAGGTGCAATATTTCAGAAAATAATATCCCAGCTCTTCCCACAGGGAGTAATGGTTTGCTAAATTCACTGTGGAAACAAAATAAGCAAATGAAATAAAACTTGTGTACAGGCAATTACTAAAGCCGGTGAGCTTAATCTGAATCCAATAGCACTGCGGTAAAAACTCACCTAAATAATTCTCTCATAGAGATTCCCCCCTCTCGAAGCACAGGGGTCACCAGCTCCGCAAGGTACAGCCATATATGCGGAATATCAATGGCCATATCATCTGCTATTTCAAGAGTTTCAGAAAACCTGTGGGGACGAAACAAACGCATTAAAACCTCAGAATAGAATTACTATTATTATTATGTTTTTCAAAGTTGCCAAGGAGATGTTCTTGAAGGTTTTTTTTCTTTTTTTCATTGTTCAACACAGGATGTCATGCAATATCTGACATAAACTGAAAGTATTCTTCAATTTGGATGAAAACACTTTAGTTTATGCAAACAGCTGACTAGTCTTTCATCGGAGCGAGCGAGGATCACCCTCACCCTCATCCATCTAATCTGTCATTTATTTTTGTTTTGATGATAAATAGAGCCAGTCTCCAAAAATTATTAACCTGTCCTGTGATTTTTTCTCTCTATTTGCGTCCGGTGTGAACGCACCATTAGACATATATAAATTTGCTTAGCAACATGCTAATAACAATTTTTTTTCTTGTTTTAAAGCAGGAAGTAAATAAAATTAACATAATTCAAATAAAATAACATAATTAAAATAAAATAATGAATGAATGAATTATAAAAATGAACAAAATTTCAACTTTATATATTTTAGTGATTTCTTTCATTATTGATTATAATAATTTTAAATGATTAGTCATTACATTAGTTATTTCATGCGACCTTAGTAGACAGTAGATAGTGATGCTGCTTACTATGCTTTGGAAAAGAACTCAAAAAGTGCTGCAATCTCACCCTTTAAAAAACTGAAGTTTGAGGAGGATTCCAGCCTGCAGGAGCTGGTAGAGCAGCTGACCCATATGGTCTCGCGTGATCTGACTCCTCTCCAGCGTGGACTCCACACCCACCCGCACAAACACATAGAGCATGTCAGGTTGCTCTAGTTCCTCCACACACTGCACTGCCTCCTACATCACAAGTATGCAATGCTTAGAAAAAACTCAATTGCCATTCTGGACTGGGAGATAGAGTTTAACAAGTCATATATAGAATGCCATTTTTGGTGATTAAAAAAAGGTACAAACCTTGTAATCATTAATGTGCAAAAACTCATCAATAATGGACTTGGACCGCCTCCCCATGTCCTCTTCTGTAAATTCAGGCTTATCTGAAGAGGGTCCTGACAGTACTTCAAGTTTAACAGCTGCAATAAGAGACAGTGTTTAGTTTTCTTCCCATTTATTTCATGTTACTGTAACCAACAACACATTTTGTACATCATCATAATGTGTGCGAGGGTCTCTGTGCAGCTTACCAGACTCCCTGGATTGACTATGCTCCAGTCTGCTCTTGTCTGCAGTGCTGGCGGGCAGCTTGGGTGTGTCTGAGGCATTAGAGTCTCTGCGAAACACTTCCTGGACCGACTCCTCAGGAGCATCCTTATTGCTGCTACCCAACGAGATGGGCCCTGTCCGGGCGGGACCCACACTTAATGGCTTGTCATTGCGCTCTCGCCCTGAGCTTCCACGACTGAGAAATTCACAAACATACCAAAAACATACATTCATGAATCTCCAAATGTAAAAGTGTTTTCCTTCAATTCATTACAAACGAAACGATATTTTCATTTAAAGACTTGCTAAAATAAAATGCTAATTATAACACAATAATAGAATTAATTTAAAGTTTATTTATTGTTTAATTTAATTGATCACAATTGTATTGTATAATTTCAATGTATTAAACAATTAAATAATTATTTTAATATTATTTAATGATATAAATGTAAATTATAATTACTTGTTATAATTTGGTAATAATATTATGCTTATAATAAATCAACCGGGCAGCACAGAGTTAGGAGCCATTCAATATGCTTTATGCAATATTAATATGCTTATAATAATAAATGCATCCTGCAAGTACATCCAACACAGATTTACATATATCAAATATTGATAAACACCAGAGAAGTAAGCATCCACTTCACAATTACTATATTTTACATATGTACATTACCTGCTGAGAACTCTCCTGGCATCAAAATCTGGGGATGTAGAGGGTAAAGAGGAGGTTGGGGTTGGTTGCAGGGGTGAGTAACGGTTCAAACTGGCACTGGGGCGAGATACATCTAAAAGAAAAAGGTTGCAAAACAGGAAGAAAACAGATATTTTAGCATAGAGCCAGAAAATCCTGCTAAACTATAAAAACAGCTGGAATTGACCGAGCGAGCAGCCCGTGTTTGACTACGCTACTCTGTCTTTACCTGACTCACTGGCCTTGGCTCCAGCCCCTCCACTGCTGCCCTTCATCCAGTTCAGCTGAGCTCTTGGTCCCAGCTGAATCTTCTCATCTATTGTTGGCTGAAGAAAACAAACACACACGGTTTCAGTAAGATCATATTACAGTTTCTCATGTATTCATATACAGTATACATCAGTGGTTCTTAATGGCTCTGTCCCAAATGGCCCACTTACGGTTTAGTGGACATGACCGTGAAGTCCAAGAGACCGTAGGGTGTCCCCTTTGTAGTCAATAGACTTCTTCCCGACGGTCAACGTGGTGTTATGTTGGATGCGTAGGAAGACTGCACGTGTTTAGGGTGCAATTTGGGACAGGGCCAATAATTATTACACACTGTGTATGTCTCCCAAATTTAATGCACTTAATTCAAATCAGCAGCTAATTAGCAGAAAGCTTCATGAACTAAACTTGGTGTGTAAGAAAAGGAAATAAATGTGTGCACCCCAGAATCACAATTAAGAATCAATGAGATACTAAGATGCTACAAAAAACGCAAACAAAAGGCTTCCAGTTATGACCACTGACCAGTAGTGAAAAGAAGAAATGTAAATTAATTTGACATTTTATTTTATCGGAAAATATAGACAATATATATATATATATATATATATATTATTATTATTATTATTTTTTTAATATATATTTTTTGAGTGAAATGGCTTTAAGTTAAAGTGCTGCAAAAAAGCCCAATCAATGACGTTGCATTGTGTATTTCACACAACCTCCTTGTGTGATTTTTCACACAAAGTATGATTCAGATGATGGGATCAATTGTTTACCTAAAAATGCAGTTTCCTCACTTTCAAGAAGATCATCGGGGAATGTGAAAACACAGCTGTGCTAGCAATCAATAGACGTGACCAAAAAGAAAAAGTGTCTTTGTTTTAACTCTACCTTGGAGATCTTGGGAATCTTAGTGGGATCTATTGTTCTGCTGTTCTTGGTCGTAGGCACAGTGCTCCAGGTCTCCTCTCTCGGCACCGCTGAAACATGAAGCAAAAGAACGGTTGGAACAGAGTACAGTTGCTTCATCAGTGAGAGAAAGCAGAAAGGAGGCCCACAGGACTGATTAAGCTGTAAAGAGGATTAGCCAATTGCTGAAGTCTCTTTCTGACCTGGTCTCCTCTTGTTGTCCTTGGACAGCAGTTGCTGGTGGACCTTTCTCTGTTCCTCCTGTTCCTCCAACTTAGCCTCTTTATGGATCTGCTCGATGGTCTTGGGGCCCAGGTCAACTCTCCGAGACACCCAATTGTGCTGAGATGAGTAAAGAACACAAATAATGACCCGAAAATACCATAATGACTGCCAAAAACTACAAGAAAGTTCCTCACACTATAAAGCACAAAAATAGGTTTCAGAAAGTAAAAAAGTTCAAATAAATATCTTTAATATTTACTCTTATTTAATATTTACACCTTTAAATAAAAATAGTATTTAAATGAACAGAAATTAGAAGAAAAAAGTGTACAGGCTGATTAATAAAAATCACACACAGCAAGTTTTTCGAATTTTCATTTGAAAAATAAAATGTAATACACATTTTAAACACCATATATTATGTTATATTTCCTTGTGATGGCAAATATGACATCTTTTTCTCTTCTGACCAACGTTTTCCATCTTTTGGAAAGTTGTGGAAACTATCACAGATTTTTTTTTATTGTTTTGCTATTGAAGCAAATAGAAAAGACAAAAATTATATTTACTGTCGTCTCCCGTTCACTGCAATAGAAGTTTACCCAACTACGACAAATCTGCTTCTGAGAGCCCATAGGTCCATAGGAAAATACATTAAACAAACACAAAACACCCGAATGATGGGATTACATCATCTGAATGCTTTAAGGAACGAGCTTACTTCTGCAACCCGGGTTGCTAAAAATGCTCTCTTGATCACCACTTGAAAACAAATGAAAGAAAAACAACAAAAAACAAACAGAACTCACCAATCGCAGGTCAATAACGTCCTGCAGCATGAACCGAATGCGTGATGAAGTCTTTCTCTCTTTTACAATCTTCTCCATCTGGTTAAAGTACTGATCCATTCGTGGCTAAAAGGAACAACAACCATTTGTAAGATGCACAAGTTAAACAGACTCCCATCTCCAATATAATGGACTGTTCTGCTGACAATGCCCAATAATTGATGTTTGTCTTTATTTAAAGTAAAAAACAAAACAAAAAAACAATTCAACTAATAACATGGGGTGAGTTAATAATGAGAGAATTAAAATGTGTGGGTAAACCATCCATTCAAATGCATTAGACACCACCTCACAGCCATGTCCTCAGCTGAATCCAAAGCACATTAAAATGACTCATTTGGGACTAATATTTCCAAGCTAACGTCTAGGAATGTATTCTTGAGAGCTGTACGGACCAGCAGGGGTTTATTCAAATTGTACACAACACAAAACACTTTTGACAAGAGAGGCCAAAGAATATTAGTTTATGAGTGCAGAAAGTGGCCAACACAGATTTATTTGCATAATTACATTGATATAAGCATAGGCAACAGTCTATGTGCGTTTCCATGGGTTGCAGAAGCAATTAAAATGGTAATTTTTTAATGCCCATTAAATAGGATGCATCCTCCCTTTTAGGATCAACCTGGCTGACCTTAGCTTTCTCGAAGTCCAGGTCCTTGCCAATAGTGGTGAGAAGCCTGCACAGGCACTCCAGTGACTCAGCATCATGGTTTTTCAGCAATTTGACCACGCAGTCGTGCATGATGGCCTCTGTCAGCATTCGCAGCTTAAAGAGCTCGCCGATGAACTTGATGTTGCCGATGGAGCGCCTGCGGGCTTTATCTTTCGCCTCTTCCAGCTCTTCCTGCAGTCTCTCCCGCTCGCTAGCCTGAGAGTGAGAATAAGAGTGAGAGGAAGACATGTCAGAAAGGATCATTGTTGGCCCGCTGCAGCAAAAGCAACATTTTTTTTTTGCTTATGAAGAACAGAATTAGCTAGACTACAACTGGGAATCATTTTCAGAGGCCTTTATAGTAACTTTTATCCAGAGCTCTGAACCGGTTCAAGGAATGAAAACAAAAAACTTAAAATTTATTTAAGTTAATTTTTTTTCAATAATTAAACACCATGTGGTCATGGTTAGTATTTTGGCTTTATGTATAGTCAGACACATGCATGTGTCATTATATTATTATCATTTCACAAAAATCTATTTTAAATGGAGTAACAAGGTTTAGTCACAACAAACTCTTAGTATAAAGTTCTATTCAAGCTCTACTAAGTTCTAGTATAAAGTACCAAAAAAAAAAAAAAATATATTGTTATTTAAAAACTTTTGGTGGAAAGTATCTTTTTTCTTTGCTGTTTCAGTTGCCGAATATTTGGTGCATCATTACAGAGAAGTCTCATTTCACTGGAAGATCAACTTATGACAATTTTAATAAAAATTATGAGGTCAAAAAAACGAAATGCATGGATGAAATCAATAACATTCATTTAGAAAATAGATATGCGACTTTTATACTAGGATATACTTCCAATGAATCACAACTTCATACAAAATAATCATATTGATTATGGTATATGGGATACTTTTTTCTTTCACTGTTTACAGTACTTTTATTTTATGGGAAAGAGCATGAATAACACTAAATGTCTCCTTTTGTCTTAACTGCTTAACCATTTATTTGCATATATTTATAAAATAATTCTAAAATAATTGTACTCCTAACTTTAGTCAAGGATCATGTACCATTTATTTTTCTGTTCTTATGCCCGATATCAGATCTGGATTAAAGTACAATAATTATTAGTGACTTTTCTTTTTTAAAGATTTACTGTATCAGTAGTAAGAAAATGAATAAACATTTATGCTTATGACTTCTTAAAAAATGTTTTCAATTCTAAAAAACCTGAATCATCTTGTGGCATGCATTATTTACACCATACACAACTTCTAGGAAATTTTAATAGCCTATGAACCATTGAAGAACAGTTTTATGGATACATTCGGCACTGAAGCACTTACCGAGGTAGCCGCCTCCAGCTCCCTGTGTTTCTTCTCGAAGGCATCGTCATCTACCTTGTCCCTCTCAAACTCTTTCTGACAGCGGTTCAGAAGCAGCTTCCGGAAATTCACAGTGCTACTGGGCTTATCCGTCATAGGCACTTTTAACTAAAAACACAGCACATGTACTTGACTAATCTACGTGTTAAACATTCCAAGCTAAATATTTAGTTTGAATTTCTATTTGCTTCCAACATGTCATTTATTAATCAGTGATCTACTGAACTTATATGCTACTGGCATATAAGTAATGGAAAGTGACTCACCGTGGCTAGACAGCTGCACATATTGCCATAGGCCACAGAGAAGCTTGGTTCATCGATGGCTTTCTCAAACACCAGGTCTATGACACCCTTGAGCCGCTCCTCCGTGTCAATGGTGAGGTCAGTCACCTGCTTCATCAGCTGACTGAACATCTGTGGCGTCAGTTTGTTGAGAATACTACGTACTTTTCGGAAAAGCTCCTGCAAAAACCATTAATGAACATATTACTGAATGTCTTCCAAGGCAACAATCAATCTCCTCTTTGTCTTAGAGAAAGTAATGAGGTTATAAACTAGCCAATCATAGCTGAACATCTGGACTGAAACGGAGTGAAAGTGCAGGAGGACCTGAGTTCTCTGGGCATCTGGATCTTCAATGGCACTATCCCGCTTCACACCAGGCTTCCAAGCATTCTCTGTTGTTTTAAGCTGCACCTCATCGTTCACAGACACGTTTGTGATGATCTTGCGTCCAGATGGTCGCCGCAGGCCAACATTTATCAGCTGAAGGAACAGACATAATCATATAGTACAGACAGGGTTTCATAATAAGTGTTTCAAAGATAATGCCAATTGAAAATGCTTTTACTCATGGGTTAAGTATAAAACGTTCAATTATATTAAACTCCATATTATTTTCAGTATGACTGTGAGAATATGTAATGGAAGGGGTAATGGGACAAACCGGTGCTCCCCTGCCTCCCTGAAGCTGTCGGCCGAAATCAGCAAATGCTGGCGTGAAGTCTGGGCCTCTGGAAATCACACGTGGGTCTACCGGGCGCATGGGCAGCTTATTTTGGTTAATCTGTTCAGTGAGGCAGAAACACATTAGGCTTCTCTTAAAGAACAACTTACTACTCTGAACAAGAGCAGTAATGAGTTTTACAGGGATTTAAAAGAGGGCCATAATCAGGTTACAATATCCCTTTATTCCCATGATACTCCATTTGTGTTAATAATTTTCAATTATTACCTTTAATCTTTAATTCTATGTTCAAAAGCGACTTTCAAATTAAAACGATAGAAGCAGTTAAACTAACAACAGGACAACAATATGCAAGTGCAATGACCCTTCCCAGTTTAAACTAACGCAGTACATGTAGAAAGATGGGACCACAAGACAACGTTCACTGTTCACTGCAAGTTTCTGTATGGCACGTAAGTCTGAAGTAATGAGTTTAGGTAAAAGGGAGCAGAGCCAGTGGTTGTTATGTAGGCAAACGTCAGGGACTTGAATTTGATGCGAGCGGCAACTGGCAACCAGAGCAATTTTGTGAGGCGAGAAGTGACGTGTGCTCATTAAAGCCGAAGGGTTGGACCAGAACTCTATACTTGTACACATTCAGTAGAAGTATAATGCTTGTCTTGACCTTATCTAGAACAACATCAGAAATGGGAGGAAGCCCCTCTGGTTTCTGCACACATGCAGGCATGAACTGGAAGCCCAACAGAAAGTCTCTGTCGTACTGCTTCTTTCCATTCTTCTCTTCAGGCTCTGTGGAAGAGCAGAAACGGTTTCAGTGGTAAAGCCTGGCAGATAACTAGAGAAAATTGAAGAGAGTTGGCCTTACGTGGCACAGCTTTGATCAGCGGCTCTTTGTCTGCAGGCGAGTGGATGCTGTCACTGCTTTCGTTTTCAGAGGCGTGTTCAGCTCCGTTTCTCTGAGGATCTACTTCCTGTTCTCCGTTCTCCTCGAGCACAACTCCTACTGATGGCCTCCTCTCCACCTCCACAGGAGGAGGACTGGGACTCTCTGCAGCAGACTCCATAGAGGACTGATTCATGTCCTCCTACCAAACACAAACACACACAGCCACTTAAAGCCTACCTTACTCATTTGAATATAAGCAACATGGTTTGCCAAATCATTCAAATTCCTGAAACACTTGTGTGGCACATATGAGTGTAATAATAAAAAAATATTACAGTAATGCATTTCATGAGGTATTATGCCCAACACAATAATAACATAAATGTAATCTATCTATCATTTACATCCAATTATAATAATAAGCCTGATGCATCAAATGTATGTATAGGCAAGTATAATCCAAGAGCATAATTATTTATAATTTGGTTTCATCCCTTGTTGGCAATGAAACTCTGAACTACCACAAAACACAACTAAATGTTTCCTTTATGAAAAAATACATAATTAAGCCAATAGAAATGCTATATAAATGTTCAATAAATTAAAAAAAAAACTGTTTGTTGAGATTAGATTAAATTAGAATAAAAGCCAGATGCATCAAATGATGCATAAAAAACATGCAAAATGATTTTACCTCTTTGTCTGGACATTGATCTTGCCCTACAGGCATGTTCTTTTTTGGGTTCTTCCAGGTCTTTGGTGCACTAGATGTAGCTGCATAGAGAAAAACCTTGTGTTCTTTAACTGACTCTCACAATATTAAAGGGTTAGTTCACCCAAAAATGAAAGTTCTGTCAGTATTTACTCACCCTCATGTTGTTCCAAACCTCTATGTGTTTATTTGTTCTGCTGAACACAAAGGAAGATATCTGGAATAATGTTTTAATCAAACAGATCTCATTCCCCATTGACTACCATAGTAGGAAAAAATACATGGGGAATGTCAATGGGGAATGAGATCTGTTTGATTAAAACATTCTTCCAAATATCTTCCTTTGTGTTCAGCAGAACAAATAAACACATAGAGGTTTGGAACAACATGAGGGTGAGTAAATACTGACAGAATTTTCATTTTTGGGTGAACTAACCCTTTAATCTTAACTGTAGGGCTGCAACTAACGATTATTTTGATAATCGATTAATCGGACGATTATTTTTTCGATTAATCGATTAATCGGATAAAAAATTATATTTCATTTTTTGTTTATTATAACAAAATAAAACCCTAAAAACCACACTCTTTTGTGTGTTAAATAATCTACTTAATACAGATAACTTCATTATAAAGAAAAACAAGAAATAAAAAAAATATATGACCATAACCTATGACAAAAATGCTATTGTAAACTAGATTAGTGGATAACTCAGCAAAACTTAGCCTAGAAATATCACAAGTGCACAATAATTTTATAAAATCTAAACATTTAGTGAAAAAAACATTCCTTAGTGGGGAACAAATAAGAGACAATAAGTGTAGCACTAACTCTGGTAAAACGTACACATTGCTCTTTGTATTGTTGTTATACATTCATGAAAAACATCGTAAAAATCAGATGCACAGCTGTTTTAAATGTAAAGCACAGCTGTTTAGTGAGGAAGCAAAATATAATAGATAGGACAGAACAAGAAAGGCTATTAATAAGCTTTCATTGCGCAAAAGTATTATGACATGATCATGAAAGAGCTGCACAGAGTGCAAATGCGCATCGCGAGCGCTGAATGATGCGCTTGAAGCAACACGGAGTCACAGGGCGGCGCGCAGCTCTTCAGTGTCCGCCGCATTAAAGTTAAAAGCACCAAGGAAAGAGAAAGACATATTGACGGTGTATTATACAGTATCTATGCAATAGTTTATTAAGCCTTTTCTTTTAACAGTTTTAAATTTCAGTTAGGCTACTGTGCACGTGAAGAACAATTATACTGCGCCGACTCTACTATAGTGTTGTGATCTAACAGACACTCAGTAGAAAGTGATTAAGTTACAGCAATAAAAGTCTAGCAAGATAGAAAAACCATCAGACCTTTATCTACGGATCAATTATAATAACATTGAATCATCTTGGAAAGAGATCATCATGTTAACTGTTGTAACGCGACGCGCTGTTTGAACACCGAATAGAGAATGACTGACAGCCGCAGTGGAGGGAAAAGCTTAGGTTAACTTGAATTTAATGACTTAAATATACATTTCTATCTCACATTATACTATAGTATGGCTTCATAAAGTATACACGATTAACGTAGGTCACCTATTTTGGTTTCAAAACGGCGAATTTACCGAAAGGTGAATGATTTTCGTGTGCTGCATATTGATAGCGGTTTCCTGATGACCGCAAATTAGTTCAAACTCACTGAATCAAGAGTGCGCATGCGAGACAGAAGATAATGTGCTCCAAACTGTCCGTGTTGCGCGCGCGAGACAGGGTAGAGCGGCGAGGGAGAGAGACTGCATGTGCGCCTCATGAAGCGCATGTAAGAAGCGCATGTTCCATGTAAACAATCCCTGTGACGTAATCAGACCAACTAATCGATAATGACATTCGTTGACAACGATTTTCATAATCGATTATAATCGATTTTATCGATTAGTTGTTGCAGCCCTACTTAACTGTATCTTCTGAGTGCTTACCTTGACTTGAGCTTTTTATGGACTGCAAGAAAGGCTCGCCTCTCTTGTCTGACAAGGCCTCGGTCTCCTTCCCTGTTTCTTTGAGCTCTGCTCCCATAGATGTTCTCCTGGCTGACCCTGCAAAAACCTGACTTGGGTGCAGAAGTCCTGGAGGAGCAGGTATAGTGGAGATAGCAGCAGAAGTGGAGGTGAAGAGGAATGGGGCATCAGGAAATTCAGCGCTGTCCTCAGCAGGAGGTGAGGGACTATCCGTTTTTACCACCGCAGACTCAGCGTCCAGCGCCGGTGTCATGGGCCTGGGCTCCGGGCTGGCGGACTGGGGCACACTGAAAGTAGGCAGCGACGGAGAGACTTCCCTGGGTTGGGATTCCAAGTCTTCACTCAAGGGAGCAGCATCGGTGTCCGTCAGCCCATTAATGGCCTTTTCGGGCTGGGCCGGGGATGTAGACAGGCTCTGAGGTGAGGGTTGCTCTGAGGAGGAGGATTTCTCTGGCTCAGAGCTCTCAGGTTCTGGCGTGACAACTTTAGTGTGGCTGGGCTCAGCTGATGGGCTCTGGGCGTCAGCTGACTCCACTGTTGAGGCAGGTATGGAAGGAGTGGGGGCTGTAGCTACACTTGAGGCTGTTTCTGGACCGGAGGGGGGAAGCTCAGTTTTCTGTACGGGAGAGGCCTCTTTAACTGGGCTGCTAGGATCACTTCTCTCCAACGGAGCCTCTGGCTGCCGCAGTCCAGGAGATGCAGATCTTTGTGAGGCAAACTCTAGTTTTGGCTTGTCATCTAGAGCCATAAATTAAACAAGGACATACATCAGAGGTATAGTATATAAACTGACAGATTAGGGTTAAAAACAAATAATGTGACATATTAAAGGGGTCATAAACTGAGAAATCAAATTTTCCTTCTTTTGACATATAAGAGGTTATCATACTATAAGAATATTCTGTAAGTTAGTCAAGAAACAGCTTTGATTGTAACCAAGCCCAGCGAATGACTTGTTGTGGAATGTGCCTATCTAAGATCGCCTCTGCAGAAGAAAATCATTCCAACTTTGGCCCCGTCCACTGGCATGAGAGAAGAAAGATGCAGGATTACTCCTCTAAAATAACTTTACCTACCAAAGGATATGGTCATTTATTTTCAACCACCATGTGAATGTCTCAGATGAGCATTGTTTATTTGTATTATTCAGTACATTTCACTGTGGATTCTTTGGTTAATCAAGTCGCAATTTTGGTGGAGGATTTTCAAACAGACTTTTATGATATGGACTTGATAGTATTGCCACAACATGCAAGTAACTGTGTTGATCTGTGACCCGTGATTTCTGATATGTAATGATTCATGTAGTCAGATGTTCTTTGTCTCTGTGTCAGTAAATCAAACCAGTGACTAAACGGTCAACTTCACATTGTTTTTGTCTCAGTAGGAAGAAAATGTTCTGTTTTTATTTAAACTGATTAAATTACATCAAAGCGATCAAAGAACAGCCCAAGTTTATCAGTGACTGAGTTCTGGACTTTAGCCAAAGTCCCTTTTATCTATAGTCTTTGGTTATAATCAACGAATCTCTTATTTACATCGTGTTTGCACTGTTAGGTATAACGAAAGAATTCCTTAGTGTGCAGATATCTAGTTTCAATGACGAGATCACTGCATTCATGTGCTCAACATGTCTGTGATCGGATACAATACTCATCACTGCAATATTTCATGCCACAATCTAAATATAATGCTATAGATCTACATTTTATACCATATACCTAAATATAATGGAATAATCAACACATTTCATAATTAAACTTGAGAGCAGTAATAGTAAAAACGTGCTAAAAGTTCTCAAAAGAGTTCCACATTTAATACTAGCTATTCATATGCAAAGCTGTTAGCCAATCACAGCAGTGGATGTTTACGGTTTACACTAAAGTCTTACAGCAGGAAACATAAAACAATAAAACAATGCAGTTTGTGACCCCTTTAAACATTTGCATAGTATTTGCAGTGATTTTTTTGGCAACAAAATTATAAAACATCATAAAAAAGGTGATCTTTAGCTTTTTTAAAGTTTTAGTTAACTAATAAATACATAACATACATAAATAACATACAATGTAATTGCAGTGCATTTTCTTGGTTAAGAAAATTAAGATCATGGGGGGAGCAGTGGTTCTCAACTGGTTTTGTTTCAGGGCCCACATTTTACATTGGACATCAAATACAAAAACTATACCTTGCATTGTTTTGTTCATGGTTTTAAAAAAAATCAGCCTAATTTGGTGAACTTCTAGTGATGGATGAAAAAATACAATATAGATACAATACAGCCTTCGACATCAACAATAGAACATATGTGATGTGTTGTCTCTTCATCCCAAAAGCTGATAATCCTATTTATTTATCTTATTTTGTCTTAATAAGGCAAGATTATATGTGAGTAGATTTTGTTATTTACATTTAGGATTGTTTTTTCCCTGATGTCAATGTCTCTTAGACCTGTGACCCATTGTTGGGTCAGTTAAGGACCACTGCTCTGAACCTGCGGGGAAAAGGTGACAATTTCTGACCTGTTTTCAAGTTGATGGGTGCAGGAAGGATCTGGGGGCTGTCCGCATTATACATTACATTCCCGTGATCTGCTACCTGGCTGTTCAGCTGCTGGGATTTGAGGTAGAAAATGTGAGGATAATGAGGGTACAGACATAAAAACTAGCAACAGAGAGACACAAGGCACACACACATATGCAGCACACAGACAGAGCGGGAAAAACAGAAACACAGAGAATGGAGAGGAGAGAGAGAGGGGCAGAAATGGACAAAACATGGGGAAAAGGGGGAAGAGAGCAGAGGAGAGACGGACACTATTAACGTTCAGGGAGAGAAGACAGAGGAAGAGTCAAAACATAGTGAGCGCTCCATCTACATTGTGCCTTAGAACAGGGATTTTTAAACCATTTTATACCCCCCACCGCCAAAATATGATCCACATCCTAAAATTTGTCTTGGTGACTATAAAAGGATATAGATTTTCTTGTATTCATACTAATTTATACCACGTGTGAAATGTGTAATATTATAAAAACAACATGTTGTTTCTGAAATTAAACGCAAGTATTTTAGATTTTTACTTTTACGACAGCCAAAAGAAATTACTAGTTATTATTCAAAAACGATTTACTTTTGCATTAAATTAACACCATATCTTTCTTTCCTTATAATCACTGTATAATCAATATTTGTATATTTGCATATTAAATATTACAATGCAAATAACGAGAGAGTGAAAGGTGACAAAAAGAAAAAACTCCCTATAAATACACAACACAAATTAAAAATTATTCTTGAACATACACTACTGCCACCAAGGCTGCATTTATTTGATAAAAATATGGTTTAAAAAATGTATATTGTGAATTATTATTACAATATATTAATAATATCTGTTTTCTATTTTAAAATGTAAACAACCCCTATACATGCGGTCTGCGGACCCCAGTTTGAAAAGCCCTGTTTTAGATTATGCACACTAGAGATAGTCTACAAGAGTGAGTAGATGAGAAGGCACTGTAAAGGGGACACACAGGGAGAGATCACGATGGCACAAACAATCATGAGACAGAAATACAACACGTGACAATATGCAAGATTTAAACATTTTTGAAACTTCTAAATAACATTTCTATTAATTAAAAATAATTTCCATTTTTCCATTGTCGGGCCAAACGCAGCCAGTACGGATATGGTTTCATTTTCCACTGCGGGGCTGAGAACGGAGCTCTTTCGATATACAAATGTCAATCATTGCCTTTGTAATGCAAAGTTTATAGATGATATGAGATGTAAATACTGACCATGTTATGGCGGATGATCAGATATTTCTCTTTAATTTTATAATTAACTTGCGTTAACTTTGCTCAAATAGCGTGCTTGGCCAGATAAAGAGAAACTAGCACTAGACACACTCTACCAACACGACTGCTGAGGATCCTGGGCCGAGAACGGTTTGTAATTGTGCCCTACCGAACCAAGCTCAAGTGCAGATATAAATGGAACCATTCCTTTTCGTTGTTAGAACCGTTCGGCCCGATGGTGGAAAAGCGGCTAATGTTTCAAGGCTACATTCATTAAAAGTGCGTAAAATTAGTGGCTTGTGGGTAAAAGATCAAATTGTTAAGTAATAAACCCCTCAGTGAAGGAGCCGTCTAAGGACATAAGCTGTGGCTTTAGATAAGAAGATAAACTGCTGATTATGAAGGAATTGAAACTCTGGCAGTGTGTCTACTGTCTACAAAGTCAATATGTGTGGTTGCTATGGTGTTCTGACTTTTGCATGTTTATATGCAGTTACTAGGGTTTTATGGGTGTTTGCTGACTGGCTCAAGTTAAAAGAGTTGGCGAACCCTGACCCCTAAGGTGCAGAGATTCGAAAGGGGACAATATAAGGCTTAATCCGTATGTGTACATAGGGATTTTGGTGTTTGATTTGATGTGATTGGCTGTTTTACCTGTGGAGGTGTAGGAGCGGAGGAGGGTCGTCCCACAGGGGGGGTTGGGTTCCGACTCCCGCCCACCCCTGATAATATTTCGTCTGTGACGTCTTTGCCACCCTGGTTGGGGTCTCGGATGCGGATCTTGGAGGAAAAGTTTTACACAAAATGAACTGATAAAGAATCAGAAGCATCATGTACAATCTAATTCTTGTTCACAATTACTCAAGCCTGATGAATTATTTATGAATTAAACTTGAACCTATGTTTTTCAACAATACAAATGTCCTCAAAGCATTATGGGGACAATCCAGTTTACATACTGCTATAAAGATGACGCATTTACACTCACTGTTTTCTTTTCCCTCTTAGTAGGTGGAGGTTGTTGTGGTGTAGGCACTATGATGGGTGGAGATGGTGTGTAAATGGGCTGCCCAGGATAGTAGGGAGGTCCTGCTGCTCACAAACCAAAAAAGACAATACGTTCCATATTAAAGAATCGTTCAGACCAGATTTGATGCAACTAAACTATGTCTGCAAACTAAATGATTCTGTTGATCACTTCTTTAATCGATTAATCGAATTTTATTTTCTGAATATACTGAAAAAGATATTTACAATATAAAAACTTAACTTTTTAAATCAATTATTTAACTTTATATAAAAATGTATAAAAAAAGCAGATAATGAAATCCTGACCAATTTTCTACTCCAAACAATTTGCCAATGGAAGGCTATGAATACAAAACGTGTATGAGAGTAGGCAAAGTTATGCATTTTTCTAAAAAATATAAAAGCACTATATAATATAATATTCATAAAATCTTTATAACAATTATATAACTTTTTATAAAAAGTGTATAAAATCCAAAAATGTTTCAAATTCGATAATGAAATTACTGTTGACTCTTGTCGCAGCCCTTGAGTAAACAACATAGAAGTGTTCAATATTCACAAGCAATTTTTCATATTAAAACAGCTAACAAGCAAATGTCACATTTTTGTAATTTTCTGAAAATTTGTTTTCGGCAACTGAACTAATTAACCAAATGAATGACATCTTAAAAAATGTATTCTAAAAATTCACACTTACAAGATTAAAACATTAAAAAGCAAATAAATGCAAGTCAGCCGACTGCATGAGAACGTCAACAACAATCCACAGATATTTGTGTGGTGGCAGAAAGGGAGGGAAACTCACGATAAGGTGCAGGGAAGTCCCCTGGGCTGGGTCCAGCATAGAAGGTACTGGGTCCAGTGGGCTGGACTGAGTACTGTTGAGGAGGCCCTACATACTGAGGAGCACTGTGACGGTACTGTAGAATCACACATGGCAAACATATTAGGGAAAATTCAACCCGTATAACTGCAAACAAGACATCAACTAAGGTTGCTCCAATGGATCGCCCGATAATCACATTCCATGACTCGATACCACCAATTGATTTATTATGAGCCATAGAATAGGAGAGCACAGCTGAAACATCACTGGTCAAACAGGATCTCATAGCATTTTACTTATTCTATGTAATTATTAATATTTTTATGCTTTGTGGCGTTTACACATGCCAGTAGTTCTTATGTTCAGTAAAACTCAGATTACTTGTTTGGAGACTAGAGGTTTTTCAAATTTTGATAGAAAGGCTAACATTATCCCAATTGCCATAACTTATGATTGCTTTGAGATATCAAGTCAACACAAAATATGGCCAGTTGATATGCTTGTGTATGATCTGTCATATATACTATCATGATGACTGACAACTAGGGGTGTAACGATACACTATTATATTTTATTATTATCAGGTCCCCAAAATATTCTCCCATTGCATTATTATCATACATTATATATAGTAGTTTAATGCAGTAAGTTAAATGTTGCATTTCCTCACTCACTTCACGCAAGCATTTGAACCGTCCGTGTTTACTACAGTATGCGCATCATCATAAATCTGTTCATCATATAAAGCCATCGTGTCTCTTCAAAAGACTTGGATTCAAATTAAATCACTCGATTAATTTTTACAATGCCTTATTTTTTGGATCTTTTAAGTTTTAGAGGAATAGACTTTAAATGGAGGGACAGAAATCTCTTAGGTTTCATAAAATGTGCAAAAATGTACAGGTTTGAAAAGACATGATGGCAGAATTGACATTTTTGGGGTGAATTATACATTATAAATATAGTAAGCTGAGCCTTAGATAAAACTATACCGTGATAATATCATTTACATCAACGATACATATTGTCGCATTTTTCTAGCGTGATATCTTGATACACATACCTAATATCAACACGAGAAAAACTGATAATACGTAATCAAATTTTTAAATAAACAACACAACAAACACAGTCTAACACATTCAAATAACCTGACGTAACACGTGGTCCAGATATAGTAAGTGTAATGTGATTCCTGTCTGCATTCTTGTGCTGTCTGACCTGAGGGATGTAGTACTGCGCTGTCTGTGGGGAATGGAAGGACATGGGAGCCATGGTCATCATGATGTGCTGATTGGGGGGATAGACCGCTGCCGTGGGGGTCTGAGATGTGGGCCGAATGGAAGGGTTATTGCTTGGAATGGTGGGCCGGGCCGTTTGCATCTGCGTCCTCTGGAAAAACTGCGAGGAGAGATAGACAGGAGAGATCAGTTATGTGGCTCACCTTTGGCAAGCTGATACGTGTAACATAAGTACATCTAAGATGGCATCTGAAGAAGTCCGCTGAATAAGTAAACACATTTTTGTACAACTATTTATGTAAACGCATGCAAGAAACAAAGACAAAACACATCAACTTAAGTAACATGCAATATATATATATATATATATATATATATATATATATTAGGGCTGTGCAAAAATTAATTGCGATTAATCGCATCCAAAATAAAAGTCTGTGTTTACATAGTATATTTGTGTGTGCTGTATATAATTATTTTGTATATATAAATACACACACATGCATGTATATGTTTAAGAAAATGTGTTATTCCTAGATAAAATATTTATATTTATATAATATAGATTATGTATTTATATATATATACAGAATTTAAGCGCAAATAATTCTTAAATATATACATGCATGCATAGGTATTTATATATACAAAATAATTATATACAGCACACTCAAATATATTATGTAAAACAGACTTTTATTTTGGATGCGATTAATCGCAATTAACTTTTGCACAGCCCTAATATATATATACAGTATGCTATATCTGATGATATAGTTGTTACAATGGCTTCATAATAGATCATGTATGTATGAATCAAAATAGAGATTTTAAGCTTTTTCTTTTCAACTCCAAACATAACTTTCTATTAATAAGTTCCTCAAATAGACCTGTTGACCCAAGAATCTCACACTTGCGGCTATGTATGCAGAAATGCCAAACATCAACCGTGAATCATCAATTTTCATCCAAACTGACAAGAAGTCAGTTCCTCGGTGTGCTAAATGTTGCATAAATGTGTCAAAAGGTTGTAAGGGCCATGTACATGCTGCGGCTAAATACGGGTGTCACTCCACAACTTAATATTCAACAAAAATATTATTGATCTGACTGTACTGACGCTGTTGTATAAGAACTGAACTGGATGATGACATCATTTATTGCAGAACTGCTTTATAGATGAATGGAACTAATTTAATAATTGATGATCTTTACAACGGAAGTGACTTCAGATGAACAACAGCCGAAATGCATCATTTTCCTGTAATCACTGTAAAGCTCCTTTGAAACACTCTGTATTGTATAAAGCGCTGTATAAATAAGGTGACTTGATTCCTATTCTGTGTGCTTAGTTATGAAATGCAGTTTGGTTGCACTGTACAATAAGTTTAAGTTTAACCAGTTTTAGATATTTCTGATGAAAAATTAAAAAAACACCTTTCAAAAGTTCAGGGTCAGTAAGATTTTAAGTAAGAAATTAATACTTTTATTCAGCAAGGACATATTTAATTGGTCAGATGTGACAGTAAATTTATTTATTTTATTTTGTGAATAAATGCTGTTCTTTTGAATTTTCTGTTCATAAAATAATTTATATTTCAAAACGATCAAGCAGCACAACTGTTTTCAACATTGACAACAATAAGAAATATTACCTGAGCACAAAATCAGAATATGAGAATAATTTCTGAACGATCTTGTGACTCTGAAGACGTAAGAGTAAGGATGCTGAAAATTCAGCTTCACCATCACAGGAATAAATTACATTTTAAAAATTATAAAAGTTAATTTAAATTGTAATAATAGTTTACTGTATAAATGCAGCTTTTATGAAAATAGACACTTCTTTAACAAAAAAAAAAAAAAAAATTCATAACATAATCTGGTTTAATAACAACCACCAGACCATAATATACAGTATTTGCAGTTGTGAGCCAAATTGTTGCTAAATGACTATCATGCTATATAATATATTCATATTGACATAAAGATAACAGCATTTGCAAATGAATAAATGTAAATAAACATAGTTCATATGAAGTCAATCTCACTTGAGATTGACGTAATGAAAAAAGATACCAAACAAAAAGGTACCAAACATTTACAATGTTTGAATAAGCCTACCCTAAAGTACAGTTAATTACAATGATGAACAGGCACAGGAAAACAGTCTTAAGCTCTCTGATGCTGAAAGTAAACCAAAAGCACACAGCAATTCGAAAATACACAGGGCACACCTGTGTCCTTACTATTACTCTAACTGGCACTGACAATTGGGAACCAGCAGCTCTGTCCCAAAACTAACAGAGACAGCATTGATGAACACTTCCGATGCAAATACTGTTGCAAACCGGTAGGCATCATGATTATGCCTTTCAGGATACCTTTTTCTTTTGGCCAAATATCACACGAGAAGGCAATTCTATAATGCACTGTGACAAGCTCGACGAGATATTTCCATCTAAGATGACAGATAAACCCAGAGAAATGTCAAATATACAAAAGAATTGAAAGTGAAAATGCAAATCTAAAAATGGTTTGGTTTGATTCATTCAATTAAAAAATCATAGTATTTTTCTAAATGATAACACTTGTTCTTTTTTTAAGTTGACATTAATAAATGTATATCTAGACTTCAATTTTGAGTAAATTATTTAACATGTCCTTTTACAATATCATCATCATTAATATTGAATTAAACCTGAATTTCTCCATGTCAAAATGTAATCGAATGTTAAAGTAAATCAAATATAGAGCACAACCCTCGACAAAGAATATTAACATTTCCTTTCTGTTAGATAAAGGATTGTAAAAAGTGACAAAACAGGCCATAATTTAAGACATTTTATAAGTTTGAACATAATAAAATTTATTTTCTTTTTAACCAAATTTCATTCCCTGGCCTAAAACTACTTTTAACATAGTAATTCTGCAGTCCAGGGCATTATGGTCTTTCCATTGTATTCAACTGAATGAGTTCCTGACAGTCTCGACGCCACATCACATTATTAAGTTAACATTACAAGCTTAGAGATTATTTTAATATCACTCTGCGAAGCAGCTTATTTTTTTTCAAAGGGGTGGTTGAATATGATTTGACTTTTCTAACTTTAGTTAGTGTGGGATGTTGCTGAGAATTAACAACATTTGTAGTCAGAAGTTACTATTTGTAGTAATTAAATATTTCTTTAGTCCTCACCAAAGCTCGCAATATTTTGCTGTAGATCATTAAACTGTTACTCTGCCTCAGAAGTCGACAAGTCAGCTACCTAACTTTTTGGATACAGCCAACGTCTACGCTTATTTAAAACTGTTGTTTCAACATTTTTGAGTTTACACCTTTTGGAAGCCGGATGCCATTTGCCTGGAATAAACTCTTTTGGTTTTCTTCTTTGGTAATTAGACATTTGGACATGAGACGATATACCAAACATGTATAATAAAGTATGACAATTATTAAACCATAAAGATTTTTGGGTGAATTTTGGTGATCTCAGCATGAGAGAGAAGGAGTGGGGGAAGAGGGAAAGAGTCGTGATGCTAACTTCACAAAAGAGAGTTCAAATGTTCATTTCCTTTCCTTTTCCAGTTCTTCCAGTTTTTCCAGTCTTACAACTGCAACTGTGTTTTGATCATATAAATGCAGCCATAGTGTGCATAAGAGACTTCCTTTTAAGCAGAAAACCATATTATTTTAAAGAAAACCATATTATTTTAAATTGTGCAAATGTTGCAAATGAACCTGCTATCAGAGCAAATGAATCAGGTCACCAGTGTTCAGATCCTCAACAGGCTGATTCAATTTGTTCTAAATGTTTTTATTGTTTGAGTGAAACCATTTTTTAATTAAAACTATTTAATAGCATATTTTTGAGTAGTGTTCAATCCTTAGGTCAATAAGGATATCACTAAAGCAGTTAGAAATCAATGTATAACCGCTGAACAATGACATGAAAATCCTCAAATAACAAACACACAGAGTCTCAATGTCTGCATTTTAGCAGTAATGTTTCCTAAAGCATTACAACATTGTAGAGAAGAGAATCCACCCATCGACACACAGCTCCAACAGGGAGCAAACAATGAATGCATATAGAAAGAAACTGTTCTACATGCAAACCTAACAAATTAATAATACAGCAAGCACTTACAAATAGTCAATCAGACCAACATGTACATTTACAGAGGAGGGGTAAACTGAAATGGAGGATTCTGCTGTTTCTGAGTTCATGCCATGCATTTTCCTCAAGACTGCAAATTACCTGAATGGGTCTGAATCCTCCCTTGAATATTGAAGCAGGGAGAGAGAGAAGAAGAAGCTCATGGGATAATGCACTAATTGGTATGGAGGGATAGAGAGAGACTAACACACACACACTTAAGGAGAGATCTGCAGTACAGAGCATGCAAAGAGCCTTTCCTTCAGGAAAAGCAAAAACAAGAGGGCACCATGCTCTGCTTTTTAGGTGGCCAAGTGACATCATCTTTATCTGGCAACACACAAGAAACAGGACCTGAAATCAGCTAACCCTTGCAGACGCTCACAACGAACTGAAAAATAGAGAAGAACCAGAAAGCCTTGTACAGAAACGAGTTTCTTTGACTATAAGAGGCGTTCAAAGCTCACCGTGGGTGAGATGAATCATAGAATAATAATTCAAAGAATTATGGAAACAGAAACACACACCAGATCAAGACACATAGTGCTAATGTTAAATACAAATGATGATGATTGTGTTAAAAATAAAAATGTATATTTCTAAAAAAAGGGGAAAAAAAAGAAAAGAGGTTACACTCTGTCAGTGTGTGTTGTCACTGCTCCAAGAGACAGAGCGGGGGCACCCTGAATGTAGTACATCGTAGTTGATCATGTATAGATACTAAAGCTTACAATGGACTACTACAGACTAGATATACTCTCTACACCAGGCTATTACTTCTGAACAAAAGGATTCACTCGTTTGATCTACAGCCTAAGCTCAGAGTAGTAAACACATCCTATAATACACTAAGCACACTACACGACCGAAGTTTGTTGCCATTTGATAATATAAAGGTAGTTCACCATCATTAATTCATTCTCATGTTGTTTCAAACCTGTATGACTTTCTTCTACGATAGATTGCCGCATCTGTCTTGCTGCTTTATCTGCCTCAGACAAATTGCTGTCTGACTAACTGGATTGCAAGATACTGCCACAAATCACTTGGCAGAATCAATAACAAAGTATTAAATTCTGCAAAGTCACAATGCATGACCATGGTGGATCATTGTTTACAACTGATTGGGGGTCATTAAAGTGACAGTGACCTCAAAAAGTTACATTTTTTGTCATTATTGAATCAACTTCATGTCTTTTCAAACCTGTTTAAATTCCGAAACAATTACAAAACACAATTTTGATGGGCTTTGGACCCCACTGGAAAAAATGAGGGTGAGTAAATCATGACAATTTTCTTTTTTGGGTGAATATCACATTAAATGAGTGCAGGTTGAATTCCATTTCGTAGTGTTTGTTTGCAATTAAACTTACGGGGGCTCAATAAATGTCTAAAAATGATTTAAATATTAACAATCTTAATTACCAGTATAACCTTATAGGAGGGCCTTCAAATTTGGTCTTCAATTCAAAAATATTTTTACCGACGTGTGACAACACCGGTATTACCGGTATCACCGGCAGGGCTATTTAAATAGCTAATTTAAAGGCACCAGTCACGTAACTGAAAACTATAAAAGCCGTGTGACCGGCCAACCACTAAAACAAAAAAATAAATACATTAAAGAAATGATTCCCTCTGATTTTCTGTTTCATTAATAAAAGTTTGACTACTCGCAGCAGTCTTGCATGCGCTTTGAGCTCTGGTGAATTTAACGTAAAACATGAAGTTAACAAACAACCTCGATCCATCAAGAAATGCCATGGTGCGCTTCATGAAGAGTTTTTTCTTTTGGGTGAAGAAGCCGTACGCCAAAAATGTGTTAAATATAGCGGAGTGAATTCATGATTATTAGGCTACCGGTATAATAATCCTCCTGGTGTCGAGCCTGAGTGAGTAATTTAGTCTCTTTGATTAACATAATGACACTTTGAGACCAGCCACTGCTGACAGGGACGCGATCTGGCACTCGTCCTATTTTCTCACAAATCAAATCATTTAAGACTGATCTTAGGAGGACACTCGACAAATCCGACATTTTGGCATAATTTGCGTGTGCTCCGGTTTGTTCAAGCCTGAAAGAGAACTCGATACTGATAAGCGCCTTCTATATGTGTGTGTATGTATAAAAGGCAGAACTTACAGTACTAGTCTTAAAAGCATTCACATTAATAAGAGCGTGATCATATAACGCTAATCAACGGGTAACCCCGGAAAAAAACGGATACTGCGTAATTGCGTTAATTTTTTTTTTTTCCGGTGCCGCAGTGGGCAAGTGATGAAACCAGTGTTGCGACTCAACACTGTGTAACACCGGTAACACCAACTACATTGTCAAAGGGCTAGTGACAAATTTCCAGTCTGTATTGGAGCTGTAAACAATCTCGCAACGAACTTGACCAATGTGTTACTTTAGTCTAAGAAACACAATAAAGCTTAAGAGATGTGTGAAAGATGGCCATGCATTTGCATACATTACCTGGTGATGGGTAGGACGAGGCCCAGTGGCAAACTGATTGAAGGCAAAGAGTGGCATGGCAGAAGGAGAGAAAAAAAGAAGCGAGAGGTAAGAATGATCACTCAAAAACGCATAAACCACAAGCTGTGCATGGCATATGCAGCGTACTTCCAAAGAGGAAGTAATGATGCAAGGCATCTTATATATACCATATACACACAGCACCACCTGATCATCAAAAACCACACCATAAACAACAGCATAGCGCTTAGTAGAACGGAAGCAGAAGTCTAATTTGAAAAGATTACATGTTATCATGATGAAGTCACGGACACTCACCGGGCGGCTCTGAGGCTGTGCGTTCATTGGTTGGTTTGGCGAAGAGTAGACCAGAGGGGTCGTGCCGGCATTCTGCCCCAGTGTGTACGGAGACTGCAGAGTCACGGAGTCCCCCACAGGTCAAGGTGGAACGACCACCGGCGGAGGAGGAGAAACAGCAGTTAGGATTGATGTTAGTGTTACCTTCTCAGATAAAATCCCTACAGCCGAGTGAGCGCGTGCTGCGTAAGTGTGGGTGACAGTGAATGTGTCCACTCCCTGCCGCTGCAAACACTGCGGTCTGCTGACACTGACAAATCTGCCATCTCCTCAACGCTGCCTTCAAGGCAGAGAAAGAGAGAGAGAAATAGAGGCGTAGTCCTGAGCAGACATGAGTGGGTGCAGACAGAGCATTTGTGTGTCACTGGGTTCAGACTATATTGAACATACAGGATGGCAGAACAGAGTTTTGACAGCTATTTATAAATTTTTGTTATTTCAGGCATCTAATATGCCACTATTTTAAACAGTGGTCAGCCAGGGGTGCGTTTCCCGAAAACATCGTTAGCCAACTATGTTCGCAAGTTCCGTCGTTACCAGGATAGTTCAACGAGTCTGTGTTTCCTGAAACTATCGTTCCAACGAACATTCGCAAACCGCATCGGAAAGTTGTGTGGTTTGAACGACAGCTCTCGACCTGTGTTTAGAGGCATCGTTTCTATATTGGAACACATTTGGACGTAATAAATCCTTATCTTGAGCAAAATAAGCCAGCTGACATTCAGTACTACCGGTGCTTTTTATTTAAAATACATACAAATGGAATTTACGTCTTTTAGTTTTTCAAAAGATTTGAAGGACCGTGTTTGAAGAGTGCGTGCGCATGTGCGATAATAAAGCTCCATCACGTGCGAAACCAACGTGGTTGAACGATACTTTGCGACAGTGAGTTTCGGGACACAGTCGTGACTAGCTAGTTGATTTCTCCAACGATGCATCGTACTATGGTAGTGAAGAAATGAACTACATCGTTGTACAGGAAACGCAGCCCAGAATGGGTTTTTTAATGGCTGATGCAGATATATTTATGTATCAAACATAAGTCCAGCAAATAAGATTTATGCAAAAGTAAATTAAGTAAAGACTTATTTTAGACCCTTTTTTTTTTATTTGAAATCAGAGAGAACGGTTATTAGACACTGATTATGATCAATCTGTAATAATACATCTATAAATGAAGAGTTCAGATGCAAAAGCCTCTAAGTGCCATTTCAAATTTTCTTCTAAAATTATCATTTTTATCAAGCTTGTATATTTAAGTTCAGTAATTTCACTTAAATGGCAATGAAGATTACCTAATAATTGCCATTTAAGTGAAATTACTGAACTTAAATATACAAGCTTGATAAAAATTACCATTCTAGAAGAACATTTCAAATGGCATTTAGAGGCTTTTGCATCTGAACTCTTCAAATACTTTTACTACAAGGAAACTAGAAGTTTAATCTAGAATTTAACATGTTCCAAAATTGAATTTCACGTGACACTGAAGACATAGGCAGCTGAAAATTCAGCATTGTCATCACAGGAATAAATGACATTAAATATATTAAAACACGAAAAGAGTTATTTAATATTTCACAATTTCAGATCTATGGACAATTTCATGGTAGATGCAGATTCAACATTCAATATATACACACAAACATAAATACAATAATATATTTAATATAATTTAACTTGGAGGAAATAAATATTGGAACAATATTGTATATATAATTTTATAATAATAATTCTTTAATTCCACTTATCGAAATGGTAGTAGCGATTGTCCTGAGCTGATCTCATGGATTGGTATCGGGCCGATTAAGCAGTTTTTTAATCGATCGATATCGGCTATCCAAGGCCTTATCGATCCTTTAATCCTTTATTTTACGTCAGCTGTCACGCAGGTGTTGTACAGTAGGTGGCGGTATGCAGCTTCATGTGAGTGGCTCAAATGTGTGCGAGTGACGCTTGAGAACCAATGAGGCCAGTTCTAGTGTGTCACACGCACGTTTGAGCTTCCATGTTTAGCATATTTAATGCGCACAGTCTTTCGTAATTAATCACTTGAATTTAATTTATTTAGACTACCGTTTATTTTTATCTGCGTCAGAGTATTGGAGACGTTGTTGCCATTACAGGTGTCTTTATACAAATTAAAGACTGCTCAGTGCTCATTAATTCATGGATCAGGATTACAATGATCAAGCTGTGTTTGGTTTTGCATGCAGCCATGCAAGTTCTTTGATTGTATTGTGAAAAGATTTAATACTTAGCGTCTCTCTGACGATGTTATTAGCTTCAATTATAATTGTCAGACTCTGTGCTGCCACAGCCACATCACAACAAACCTCTGCAGGAAGTCGAGATGTGATTGCTATTATTCTACTTTTTGAGTGCAGTATTCTAGTTGCACTCTAGAAACAGTGCCGCCCACATATAGAAAAAACATGTTCGATACCAAGTTACAATCAGTCAACCAGCTCGAACTCCTAGACAGCAGGAAGATAGCCTCTATTCACCTCTGACATCCCCAAACCACACCGATTCTTCCTCTTTATTCACATGCACATGTTTTGATGGAGGAAAGAGTAGATGGGTGATTAAGGTTTAGCCTTTAGAGCACTCTTAGCCTATTAATAGGCAGTTGTGCCGGCAGTGCGGTGCAGGAGTGGAGTGGGAATGTGAGCGCTGGTCTTAGACAGATAACAAGCTTGAGAACAGCTGAGTCACTCTGACAGACTTTCTATTCCTGTGGCAGAGTCCACCGGGCACAGCGTGAATGTTGGCTGTGTGTGTGTTTGCGTGACAGGGCACGAGTTTGGTGGACCTCTGCACACCGGTAATGTGCATACTTATACTATGACAAACAAGTAATAACTTCCCCGCAGGCTAATTATGAAAGAGAACATGCGGCATACCCAGATAAGCTGGGTCTCAAACAAGTATCAACAATACAGACCAACATCACAGCAGAGAGAGGAGTCTAGCAATGACTATATGTCAAGCATCTTATTAGTTCGCCAGCTTTATTTAATCATCGCAGTAAGATGCCCTGCTTTCTGTTCAGGTTCACGAAGATTATGTAAACTTACAATCCTATCTGCAGTCAGGTTTCACCGAGTGCAGAAAACCGATCAAATCCGCCTTAACCCAAGGAAACACACTCGGCTTTAAAGCCTAAGAAATCAGTGTTTTTATACATCAGAAATGATTAACCACGGTAATCAGTGATATATCAATGTTTCATAGGAAATCCTCGATATTTGCATCTGAAATACCGTCCTACTGACCTCATTTTTTAATCTGTGTGTAATGTATCTGTCAGAAAAAGCAAACAGTGATCTATTGAATAACAGTGGCTGAAGGCATTAAGGCTGGGCAAAACAGCTAAAAAAAACATAAAATTCTCAGTATTTAGAGCGGTATTTAAAGCTTTTGACAGGATTTGTTATCACAATATTTATGTATTTTCTTCAAACTGGCTTGAATAGTGGTATCTTTTTAAAATCAAAGGACCGATCAATTTGACCAAATGGCACCAGATTCAAAATGTTTTGCAAACACTTGCAGGACACAAGTAGCACCCACTAATATTTAGACTTAGAGGGTAAGTTCACCAAAAATTCTATCATTGATTTTTATAAATGATGAAGATATTTTATTTAGGCTTTCATTTATGTATAACACTGATCAACACAAATACATAGAGCAGCACATCAAATATGATAAACCGTACTTGCTCAAATCACGTAAAACGATAATATCTCTTTAGAATACTTGGATTAAAGCCTTGGATTAAAAGTATTTATGAAATGTTTGATGTGTAAAAGTTTTGGTGGAATGGACTTAATAAACACTGTTTCTGTTTCGAAGATGAATCAAAATCAACAGGGTGAAATAGCAGAATTTTCATTTAAGTGAACTCCTTTAAAAGTCAAATTAAAACTGCAATAAAATCTTTGCAGTATTCAGAATGTTGCTTACTTTATTTATATTTTATTAACATTACAAATAATTCAAAACATTGCCCAGCCCTACCAACCATACAAACACTCAGGTGGGTGCAGACTCACCCCTCCTCCTGCCTCCCATCCTTTAGGGTGACCATACAGATGCGCAGTGGATACTGTTGAAACTGATACCTGAGAGAGTCCAGGGGAGGAGGCATGACCTGGCGGTGTGGCCGCTAGGTTAGGGCGTCCCTTGTTGATTTCATGTGCTGTATATGGGGATCTCTGTACCTGAGAAAACAAAAGAAAATTGTCAACACTTGAAGAGTCACTGTTTTTGAAATCAACATGAAATGGCACTCGTAAACTTCATTTTACTTCGGTAACATGACAGGTTACCAAATAAAAAAAAAATAAAAAAAGAAGCATTGGAACTGGCTGGATTGAAAATACCAGATTAGAGGATTAATTCTCTCCTGCAACCTCATATTTGAAGAGGCTTTGTGACCAGGAAGCCTGAAGGTCAAAAAGTTCACCCTTAACAGCATATTATTAAATAATAATAAACACCCTGAGCACCCGAAGCCATGTGGTGGCTCCGGGGGGTTAATAAAGGCCTTCTGAAGCAAAGTGATGAGTTAAAGAAAAATATTCATATGTAAAACTTTAAAAAGTAAAATTAATTAGCTTCGGGCCAAACAAACATACAGATTCAACTTGAGTCTAAAGTGATTTATAAAGCTTGGAAGTGTCAGGGTGTTTATTAATATAACTCCGATTGTATTTGTCTGAAAGTCATATACACCTAGGATTGGGTGATGGGCAGGGGTCATGCAATCATGGGGTAATTTTCATTTTAAATTGAACTACTCCTTTAAGTCTTTGTTACAACATCTCCCAAAGAGAATGATATTTCAAACCGATATTTATTTGCTATTGTTTTAACTTTCTGTTTATTAATATGTACCACAATTAGCTACGCTAATTGAACGCTTACGTTTTTGAAAGAAGCCTCTTTCTGCGTTTATTTATCTCAAGGCTGCGTTTATTTGATCAAAAAGAATGTAACATTGTGATAGAATTTAAAATAACTGTTCTCTAATATATTTTAAAAGTCTTTTATTCCTGTGACGACAAAGCTGAATCTTCAGTCACATGATCCCTCATAAATCATTCTAATATGCTGATTTGATGCTCAAGAAACATTTCTTCTTATTGTTAATATTGAAAATTTTTGTGCTGCTTAATATTTTTCAAGAAAACCGGAATACTTTTTCTCCAGGACGAACAGCATTTACTTGAATTATAATAATAACATTAAAATGAATAAAGCTTACTGAACAGTAATGTATATTTAGCTGCAACAGCAATCCCAAACAAATCAATAGCTATTTGGCTATTGGTTAACATTATTTTACATTACATCGATTTTAACACCATGGTCCGAGGCAGCTTTTCCTCATGGTCACTGATTAATTAACTATGAACAAAACCCATATTCCTGTGTACTATAGACAATCTTGTAGTCAGTCACCACATGAAATTCTCCTGTGAACACTCATTACAGCAGCAGCTCCATCATAGGGATTGGAGGGAGTAAGTGTCATTGTCAATTCTCCCTGACTTTTCAAAGTTGCTGCTGTAATTATAACTTGTAAATGTGGGCCAGAAACTGATAATGAGATTATCTTGCTGGTTGCACAGTGAGGGGCTGTAGCAGAAGCAACTCCATAACTCATTAAAGAAAACAGGAAACGTGCAGTCCTGTTGTCTTCCTTGCAGATCAAAGGCTTCAAACAGAGAGCGCACAGATTTTACCCACTCTGATGGCTAAAATACGGCCATCTGAGAGCCAGACGTGTTCCTCTGGAAGGAGCTTGTGGTAAAACAAACATCTCCACCTTGATCGACACCACCAATCCAATGACCATCAGTCAGTTCTGAACTGAACACCTGGAACTCCGCATGACTGGCTTTCCTGCTTTCCCAGGCAACATCAGCAGGTGGAGAATGACCCAGTTATTTGCAGGGATTACACAGCTTACCCAGCAGCCTGGGCTTTTCCAGGGTGGGGTGCTGCTGTGCTAAGGAGGGGTGGGTGAAATCACACACAGCCCTGTGGCTCCCAGAATGACTGGCTTTCTGACCCAACACAGGAAGCAGGAACAGGAGAAAGACCAGCTCAGCAGAAAAAAAAAAGCACCCCACCCGTTCACTTCCCTCAGTACTGTTCAAACATCATTAGTCCTGCTCTCTCAAACTCACGTCACTCCAGCCAGTTGCCAGAAATCAATTTTCCTATTAAAGGGGAATATTTGCACTCTGGAATTGATTGCCAACTTTTTACTTTATAAGAGTGTTTTTTTCCTAAGATATATATATAAAAAAAAAATCTGCATGCCCTTCATTTATGTCAAATACTTTTAAAACCATACTACATAAGCCAAGAATAAAATATTATGACATTGTAACTATGGATAATTTTTGACTTTTTGATTTTTGCCCTTCATTGAGATTTTTTTTTACAATAAATCTGCAACCTTAATTTTATAAACACACTGTATAATATATAAGTGCTTTCATTAAAATTTCTAAATGTGATCGAGGTATTTCCCACTTCCCCTGGATGTATACACTACTGTTAAAAAGTTTGAGGTCAGTAAGATTTTTTTCTTAAAGAAAAGTTATATACATTCAACAAAGATCCATTACACTGTTTAAAAGTGACAGCGAATATTTATAATGTTACCAACATTTTTTTTAATAAATGCTGTTCTATAAGCATTCGAGACCTTTGAACAGTAGTTAGTGTGTGTGTGTGTGTGTGTGTGTGTGTGTGTGTGTGTAAAGACCACAAAGAGACAGTATCTGGATTATGACTCATTGGACTCTTAACTAGTAAGAAAGCAATTTTGGCCAAATTTTCAGTTAACCAAATTTCTGGAAGTTTAAAAAACTAAAACAATTTGGCCAATAGTCAATCAATTTTCAAAATGAGTGGAAACACTAAAAGAGAGAACTTTTATTTTGGAGCCCTCACATATCCTTATCTACTTACCTATAGCTATGGTAAACAGCTTCCACCAGTACACATGGTGGTAGTGCAGTTAGGTGTCAAATAATACATTGTTACAGGACATCTGCAAAGACAGGGTAACTTGGTCAGATCCCAAGTTAAGGCCGTGACACACCAAGCCGACGTCAAAGAACTAGCGGTGACGAAAGCCGACTGTGTTGTCGCCTTGCGTCAGCTGCGTCTGGGCCAAAAAAAGTTCCACTTGAACACACCAAAAGGACTATAGCTGACTTTCAACTATTAAGTACGTTCTGCACCTGTATGTAATGAATAACAGTCAATATCAGCAGGTATCAATAGTCTATATTCGTCATTCAAAAAGGGAAACCGAAACTAAGACTGCAGATACACAAACTGCAAACAAAGCAGTGCTTGCTTACCATTTTGAATATCAATCATGCTGATCTTCATTCCAGAAGGCTCATGTTGTTATGAAAATATTGACATACTGGAGTGCTCATGTAAGATGACATTAAATTAGTGCAGCCTTCTGTTCTGTGTGTGCCGACTTGACTTGTTTGCTCGCTTTCATTCTCGTTCGAAAACAGCCAATCTGGGGTGCGTTTCCGTACAACGACGTAGCTCACTGTTTCACTACCATAGTACGATGCATCGTTGGAGAAATCAACTAGCTAGTCACGACTGTTTACCGAAACCCACTGTCGCAAAGTTTCGCGCGTGGTGGAGTAACAGTTAATAACTACTTTTAATGGAACAATTTGAGATCCAATTAACGCTAGATTTGTTAGATTACAGACATGTCATCTGAGGACTATTTCTAATTGTTCAGAGTTGTTTTGCTTTATTACCAGACTCAATATTTGGCTCGTTCTTAGATAGTAGAGCACGTTCGCACATGCGCACTCTTCAAGCACGTTACTTCCAATCTTTTGACAAACTAAAAGACGTTTATTCCATTTGTATGCATTCTAAATAAAAGACACCGGTTGTACTGAATGTCAGCTGGCTTATTTTGCTCAAGATAAGTATTTACCTCCAAATGTCATGCAATATAGAAACGATGCCTCTAACCACAGGTCGAGAGCTGTCGTTCAAACCACACAACTTTGCGATGCTGTTTGCGAATGTTCGTTGGAACGATGGTTTGGGGAAACACCGATTTGTTGAACTATGCTGATAACGACGGAACTTGCGACCATAGTTGGCTAACGATGCTTTTAGGAAACGCACCCCAGTGCGATCCGTCTCACTGATGATGGCCCAGATGCTGATTCAGCCGCCGACGTGAACCAGACTAGAACACACTGCAAAAACTAGCCTGACAGACATTTTTATTTGAAGACCCGACGGCTTGGTGTGTCACGGACCTTGGTGTCCAAGAAATCAAACAATATGTGGACATGGCTTAATTTCTATAAAGCATACTTTAAAAGAACTCGTCATATCTTTAGAAATGACTGCAGTAGATAGGGGCAGGCTTCAGATCATCTAAGGTAAAGCCGCCTCATGACAGGTTTAGATGTAAAGAAGGGGAATAGATCGTTACACTCACATTGAAGACACCAGTGACTTGCTGCGGGGAGTAGATTCGATCGTCCTGGGGAGGCGGCACTCTTGGAATCCTAGGGTGGATATTAAGGAAAACTCTGGGAAGAAAGTACTTAAGGCCAAACACAGCAACAAGATCGGAGAACACACATGATGCATGAAGGAAACTGTTCAAGCGCAGTAACATCAGAATGAAAAGAGGTGACAGAGTCAAACCATCACATTTATCCACATGCAAATGAGCTAATTAGCTTGTTTTTCCAAAGATATATAACCTAGAACTGTTCTGCATGACAGATCCGTATTTTCCTCCTCGGTTTGGCCTACAAATATTTTCACCGGCCCCATTAAAAAATATTTTTTTTACCAGCACGCACTACAGTTCAAATTCTTGGGGTCTGTAAGATTTTTTACCATGTTTTTTTATTTTAATTAAAATAAGTCTCTTATGCTCACCAAGGCTGCATATATTTGATTATATATATATATATATATATATATATTATTTTTTTTTTTTTCATAAATGTTTTTACTGCCCTAGGTTTGATCAATTTATTGCAGGCTTGTTGAATAAAAGTATTAAGTATTATTTTTTCCAAACTTCTGAATGGTAGTGTATGTCAGAAAGAAATATACAATTATATTTTTAAATATTCATTTATATCAATTTATTTATAAAACAGTAATAGCCAGAATAATACATCTATAATACACAACTATAAACACATAAAAACTGTCATACAGTAATTTATCACTTTCAAACTTTCTAAATGATAAATGACCACAAATAATTTATCCAAATAGATAACTTACTTCACCTTTGATTGTTTATGCCGATTTATTTAAAACATGCTTTTTAAATGAGATACATTTTTTCACATTAATAAAAATATTTTAGACTTTGAAACGGTTAGTGTCAATCCCTGCTCTCTTTTCCACGGGTGACTTTAAAAACAAGGGGATGTTTTAAAGGAAAGGTATCATTTTTCAGTGTTTCCCTGTTCCTCTATGAGCTCACAACCTCCAGCCACGCCAGAAAACGATGCAAAATTCACATGAATAGTAGGTTAACTCTTCCATATAATCAACCATCCTTCACATTACTGAATAAACAGTGTATTTTGAATGATGGAGTCATTCTGTGCGATTCCTCTAAGAAATGAGGTTCTCGCACAAACGAACATCATCATCCGTGCTGCAAAAAGGTGCAGCAAAACTGTCCTACACAAGAAACTGATTGTGTATTAAGATGCTGCTGGGGTAGAGGACGGAGATGCGTCTTCCATCTCCAGCCCAGCAGCAGATCCGTGATGCCTCAGTTCTGTCTGTACAACCAGGCTATTGTTAACTTAAGAGGGTGGGGAAGCCCTTCCTCCTCCACTGCACCACAGATACATACACAGAGTTCAAAAAGGGATAATGTAGGCTACAGTTTACTGTAACAACAGCTGTTAGTTACTCATTTTAACTTTCCCTTGGCTTGCTGCCAAGACACTTTCACAGTTTTCTCATGCTCCACAACCACGTCACCCTTTTACAGCCACAGTTTCAACCGGTTTGTAGGTTACAGATTATTTTTAGTGCTACAGTATGATTCTCCCAGATATACATTTGCAATGACACAGCAATGTCTTGTTTTCTCGGTTTCACTTCAAAATCATCCTCAATTGCTTTAGATACTCCACTGGTTTCCTCAGCCATTGTCCTGCTTAAATCAGAGTGCAATATGAGAAACAATAAATGCAAATATTGACTGAAATTAGTTATAAGAGATCAACTACTGATTTGGTTGATCTCTTATATGTCATGTTAGAGTTAATAGCAGCTAATTCTCAACTAGCAAAAGTAGATTTCCTGACAACTAACTCATAAATGAAACCAGTGCATTGAGGATGCATTTTCTTTATTACGATTATAAAAAAAGTTTTTTTATAATCGTATAAAAAAAATCGTATAAAAAAGAGGAAAAAAAAACATGATTGTCTCTCTCTCATATATATATATATATTACCCTTTTAATTTATCTTCCAAAAAAAATGCAAATGCCAGATCAATATATTATCAACATACTTACTTTCTTATGATGAAAAGAAAAGTGGAAGTTATATTAGAAGCTAGATATACATTAAAACTACCCTATTAACCTATAATCAAAAAGCAACTTGTTTGTGCAGGAAATAAGATGCTGACAGAGGAACATGGACAGTTACAACAGAAGGGAGTTGACTGTTATAGAGCCATAAAGAAATATAAACAAGACATTGAGGGCAAGCAAAATTGTTAGTTCACCCTACCTTACTGTAAAAGTAACAGATATCAGTGGTATATGAGGGCAGCCAGATCTTATTAGAAGACACTACAGGCAAAACAATTGTTGTTGTTTTTTACGCATTGATCAATTTTTAGATATTGGGTTATTTTGCTTCCATAGTTGTTTATTTTATTACATTTTATATATTATTTTGCATCTATATATTTAAATTACAATATATCTTTAAATACATTTTTTTTCTGGCTGTTGACAGTATTTTCTGCTTTATGGTGTGAAAAGAGATAAATTGAAAACCTCATCTGTAAATAAGTTTACTGTAATATGTCAACAAAATGAAACAATGTTAAGATTTCTGTTCTGTAGGCAAAATGATTTCAGTGCATGTTATTATAAATATGTTTGCAAGCAAAATATGAACTCTCCTTTAATAAACAGGGGAAGTATGGTGATATCTATTATTTTTTACCCCATTCACCTTTAGTGTCTTGACTTAAAGGAAGAGTTCACGCAAAAAAAAATTAACAATTTAGAATCCCAACCTTAATCACCATTCATTGTATGGAAAAACATACAATGAAAGTGAATGGTGACAACATGTATTATATGTGTATTAATATATATATATATATATATATATATATATATATATATATATATATGAAGAGTTCAGATGCAAAAGCCTCTAAATGCCATTTGAAATTTTCTTCTAAAATGACCATTTTTATCAAGCTTGTATATTTAAGTTCAGTAATTTCACTTAAATGACAATTAATAGGTAATCTTCATTGCCATTTAAGTGAAATTACTGAACTTAAATATACAAGCTTGAAAAAAATTATCATTTTAGAAGAACATTTCAAATGGCACTTAGAGGCTTTTGCATCTGAACTCTTCATATATATATATATATTATACGCAAAGGTCGGCCATAAGGGTTAGTAACAACATAAAAAGTGAGTAATCACGACATCTAAATATAATTTCTTATTTTTTAAAATTATACGAAAAAAGAGAGCTAGCTGCCCGGCGGGATCAGACCTGTGTGTTGACAGCTCGGCTTTTGACAGTCACATAAACATAACACGGTTACTACTGCACTACACTACAACCTACATGTACAAGAAACAAAACTAGACTTAAATCACAACCAAACCAAACATTTAGTGTTGTACACAGTACAACACACTCTAGCGCTGTCAAAACCTAGTGACCCATCTGCCTGGACAGCAGTTTCTGGCATTATATGCGCATCAAATCGAATCCCTAAGATGTTCAGAAACACTGTCCAGGCAAGGAAGGCAGCTGAGCTCACTAGGTTTTGGGGTAGAAAAAAACACATATTTGTGAAGGAGCCAGATGCTTTCAGAGAAGGATACTGTGTCTGCGGCACTGGCAGAGGCTGTTGAGCCACCGGTGTCCCTGGCGGTAGCGGTACTGTGGTCAGGGTGGCCCGCAGCTGGCTCGAGGGTGACGGCCCGGTTCCGGGTCCAGTTCCAGCGGCGGCAGCAGCGGCTGGGTTCGACACCGCTTTCGGCGGCAAACTCATCGCAAATAAAACAAATTAAAAAACGAACGGCTTTACAGATATTTACAAATAAATTAGCAAGCGGATAAACAGTGCACGTAAAAAAAATATTGCTGGAGAGTTACGTCAACACCTGGCCTTGCAGGAGCAGTTTGCCGGTGTCTGAGCCGATAGAAAATCTTGAGCTAACAGGCTAGCTAGCTTATTGAGAGAATAGCAGGCTGAAGTTAGCCATCTAGCGCTTATTGTGGTTTATCTTCATTGCTGAAGGTTGGGGGCTGGTCCCCCTCCCCGGCCGGGGTTTCCGAGGATCTAGTTTGCCTCTTCTTGCCAGGGCGATCTTGATAGGTGTGCCCCTTTTGGGAAATAAATAACACCTTGTTTACAACTGCTCTTTGACGAGAGTATTTCCACGGAGTATGATGATTCCGTTCAACATGGCGCTGTGGCCGCCTCCAGCAGTCCTACAGGACCGACCGTTCGTTCACTTCGGGTGTTTTCGTGAAACTTCGGAGAGTGGAATTAGCAACGAGTGTGTATCTGGTCCGGAACTCATATGAACTACTTGGATGTGATCCAACCAACCGGATCCAACAGCCAATGAGATCATTATAAACGCCAAAAATCCCAAAATAATGGCATTATATAAAACTTGTATTTTAAATGCCATCTCCATACCTTATAAACAATCCTTTCTATGTTTAAGGAGCGGTTTGGCCCCGATTTGTGATGTTACAGTGACATCTTGCGTCCAGAGCTGAACACGCATTTCAGCCCATGAGATCTGCGATACTCGGAGATTTATATATAATAATATAATCATTAATTAAGTATAATAATAATCATTAATTATAAAGGCTCGTAATAATATATATAAAGCTCTCTTAAAATTAAATAGCCTATACACATGTTGTCTTTCTATAAAAAGAACAGCCTGAATAGAGTCAAATATATCCATAGAATATATCCTACTCAAATATTAGGCTACTCCATTACTAGAAAAAGACTGATTTTTACTTAAGTAAAAGTACAGAAGTAGGCTACTTGTTTTTAAAAGTACTTGAGTATCAAAAGTAAAAAGTAAATGTCAATACATTGTTAGGCCTATTATTTTTTTTTTAACATTGTTGCATGTAATAGGCTAGCCTACTAAGTAGGCCTACCTTGCTATGCCTCTGAATCTATGGCTGTCATATCAATATCAAATTTATTTTAAGAACACAGTTCCATGGGGTTAAATGTGAGATTGAATAAATGCACTCATAACGTCCACAATGGTTTCTGACGTCAAACAAACCTCGGGTTCTGACGACGTCAAAACGTCGGGTTCTGAAACTGTCAAACTTTCAAACTTTAATTTCCAACCCTGCAACCACTGCGTTCACTTGGACAGCCTACAAGATGAATGCCTGAGGGTTGAGGACTGACTGGCAACAATGTTTTCATCTTTGAGGGATTTAAAGGGCCTTTGTGACATAATTTACTCCTTTGTTATCCCAGTTTATACATTTTAAGATGAATTAGCCTACAGTGTCAATGACCTTGTGCTGGATAACAGAAAGCTGGCACATTCCCGGTCTCTTATCTTTTGCCCGCTCATTTTATGATAACTGTCCTCTAACATAGGCCCATTGATTTTGGAGATTTGTAACAGTGATTTTCCCAGTTGTCCTCCAGACTCAGCACGGTAGGGTCCATTGTTAAACTTCACTGAGCCACAACATTTTTTAGCTTATAATATCAGAACCCTACAGGTGCTTCATAATATTCAAGTATTTGGTAACACTTTATTTTGATAGTCCACTTTATAAGTAATTTTTCAACTACATGTCAGCTAACTGTCATTAGAGTATTAGTAGACTGTCAGCTCATGCTAACACTTTATTTTGTTGGTCCCCCAACAGACATTCAACTGACAAGTATCTTGGCGACTACAAGTAGCCTAAACTTATTCTCCTAACCTGAACCTTAACACCAAACCATAACCTAACAGTCTACTGACAGTCTACTATATTATACTAATACTTTAATGAGAGTAAGTTGACATGTAGTTGAAAAGTTACGTATAATTAGTAGAACGTCTAAAGTGGCTATCGAAATAAAGTGTAGGCTAACCAAGTATTTTATTTATGAAACAAAATATTTTATTTATTTGTATAAATTAAAACCAATGTGGGGACACACTTTTTATAAAAAATTTTATACGTCATAAAACATATACAGCCTGCATATACAGTGTGAGAGTATAGATTTTTTTCATATACAGCCTGCATACAAAACTGACATTTAACAAAAAATGACATTTGCTTAACAAAAATGACATTTACATTATCAATAAAAATTAAGGGGATAAAACGAGGCCCGTTCACACTAAGAACAATAATAGGCTATATATTTCATCATAACAAAACCTTTTTAGCGTCCAAACTAACGCACAAGAACAATGTGTTTAATATAAGAGTGCACTCCAGGTGGGATTCTGGTTGTCTGTCAATGTTTTTTTTATCATTCATCAGCTGGAAAACAATTCTGAAATTTATTCTAATGATATCGTTCCTTCGTGTCAATATCATCAATCTCGAGTTAGAAACGCTTATAGTTAACATCCTTGGTGTGGGCCTTTTACACTGCATTTAAAGACAAGTCAATTCTAAACTTGGGTACGGAAACTGGTGTACAGGTGATATGCTTAGGAAAGGCACACACTTCACTTTTAATTAATGGGATACTCCACCCAAAAATGAAAATTCTGTCATCATCTACGATTGGAACTATGCCACCATTGACCTCCATAGTATTTTTTTTTTTTTCTATGGAAGTCAAGTGACACTATAGCCTATATAAAAATGTACATTTTCAAAATTGTCACAATAAAATAAGAAAAAAAGTATTCTATACTTTCAGCTCTTATCTTGAGGCAAATATTTATTAAAATGAGCACAAGTTCCTCTGAGTTTGACACTTTCGTCAAAAAGAGCACTAACAGTTCATGATCATAATGATTTCAGATTATCAAAAGCATGATCACATTATTTCTTCAACTGCTGAAAATGGGTTTGCGGGTTATCCGTGCAACTTTGTAGGTGTTTAACCCCGGGACATCAAAACCTGGTGATTGGCCCTTTTTGTTGAAGATGTAAAAGTTAAAGAGCTGCCCGTCCTGAGATTCAAGAGACACAGAGGCAGCGATAACCTTCAGCTGACATGGGTACTCCTTCTCAAACACCACCCTGAACACCCTATCCTGCAGATAACTCAGTTTCAAACTTCTGTACTTCAAAGGAATCATGGTGTCTACTTGGGGTCCGAACTGCTCCAGAGACAGCACTCCATCTGTGTCTGTTTTGATCTCATAGAACGTTATGTTGCTATAAGTAAAGAAGCCTATGTAGGGAGCAGGGTCTGGTGGAGGGATGAGAACACGAGGTGCATTCCTGAAGGCACTTTCCATGGCAGGGATGAGATAACTGTATGCCTTGGCCACGAGATCCTCATCTTCAGGTTTGGTTCCAGCCATTAAAATGACCAACCCGAGCTTCAAGCGAGGAACGAGGGAAATCGAGGCTGAATAACCATCTAGATTTCCATCTTTACGTATGATGTCATAGCCCAACTGTTCATTCACCTCCCAAGGTGTGCCCGATTGTTCTGCAAAGTAACTTTTTTCACAGCGAAACAGAGGAGTCAGCATGGTTTTGAGGGTTTCGGGCTTGAGAACCTGACGGTAGTATGCGCCCAGCAGCATCATCACCAGTTTGGCCATGTCAGCAGGCGTGGAGTACATTTGCCCCGATGGTCTATACCAGCCGAGGTCATACAGGGGTGCAGGCTGCCCACTTGAGTAAACACCTATTGCCATCTGGTCCTCAATCTGTGGGGTGATTTCAAATCCGGTGTCCTCCATTCCCAGTGGTTGCAAGATATTTTCAGACACCCATCGTTGATAATCCGTCCCTGCTACCTTCTCCGCCATCACGTGAGCCAGCAGGGAGAAGGCTAAGTTGCTGTAGTGGCATCTGAGGACAGCAGAGGACTAGAATTACTTTGAGAATCCACAAGTGCATGACTGCATCTACTGTCGTCAATTATTTACACCTCCTCTCATTCATTAAACATCCTCTCCATACAAATTCTCTGCACTAACTTACTTTGTTCCAGGGTCAGCAACGAGAACATCATCTTGTAATAAATCCACAGCGGCCTGAGTGTTGCCTTTCCAGAGTAAAGTAGTCGCCCTGAGCCTCCTTGGTAAGCCTGTAGTTAGTAATGAATCCAAAATATCCAGGATTTCATTTTTGCATTCATTTGATATGGTGTTTACCTTGTCCGCCATTTCAAAAATTAGTCATCAAAGATTTTAAAACATTCTGTTTGTGATTTGAAATTAAAATTATTAGTGATGCAGATGCAAACACTAAAAACTGAAATCAATCACAACATAAAGTTCTTAATCTTTTCAATTGAAGATTAAATTACAGTATAAGTAATGTAAATGAAAAATAGAGAAAATGAGCATTGACAATAAAATATAAAACGTCGGTCTAATACTGAATAATAAAAACAAATAAAACAATCTCTAATATCGGATGATAACTGATTTGATGCTTCTGTGCAATTTTTACATCCTAAAAATGATGGTAAAAATAATAATAATAAAACAATTGTACGAGACATTTTAAAATAAGGTCACATTGTAAGATATAAACTCACAATTATGGGGACTACAGGCACAGTTAGGCTATCTTTGTATTGTTTTACTCTAAGACAGAAATGGTCTTTCATTCTAAACAGTTTTATGAGTTATGAGTGATTTATGATTTTATGAGTGATGGCAGAAAAAGATTTCCATGTAATTTTCTTGTCAAAAAACTTACCGGTTATTTCTGAATGCAATTAAGTGTACCAAAATAATCATCACAAGTATTTCTGACACATTATATAACGGCCCGTTTTCATCCCAAGGCGTCATATACCGACGCTATTGGCACCCCTTTGCCGTCACGCAGATATATGTGGGTCAGAAGGCGCCTCCTAGTGGTCAAATCCTAACCCTAACCCAGACCTAAAACTAACCATACTCTGTGCGTGTTATATTGACGCTAAAGGGTGCCATGTGCGTTGGATGTAATACACATTGGTATATGACGCCTTGGGATGAGAATGCGTTGTTATATAAACATCAGCTTGGCAACAGTATATGTTAGAGCCATTCCTTCTGGTCTAATCCTAGAGGACATGTGGCAAACCCACTTAACCATGTCAGGAAATGGAGCTGATTAAGATAGCCGTGGAAACTCCTAGTCTAAAAACAGTTGATCTTTTTCACCTTTATTTTTACAGCACATGGATCAGTGGAGTGCACTATTGCTAATGCTAATCATCTATCGGTGAGGTCAGTGACAGACACTGTGGTCCTCACCTGACAGCTGACTGGCCATCCTTCTCAAGGTAACTGAGGAGATGTGAGCTTGAGCCTCTTTACTGCTCATGCCTTCAGAGATGGACTTGAGGTCATGACCCCATCTTTTCCCCAGAGGGTTTTTCATGGTGAAGTTCTTAACATACTTTCCCAGAGGGTCATCCAGGGAATCCACTTTTCCATCCTCCCAAAGTTTATACAGCATCAAGGTGGGGAAGATTTTTGAGAGGCTTGCAATTCTTTTGTAGTATAACCATAACCATAAACAACAAAGAAGCAAATTACAAAAAAGAGCACACAGCTTTGTATATACAATAAATATTTATAATGTATTATCTAAATTTGAGTCACTTTTCCACGTCCATTTTGCACAACTCACGCTATTCTGAAATATTATTTTAAAACAATTGTTTTTGCTGCTTCACATTTTTATGGAAATAATGATGATATTCAAACATATGTGATAAGATTAAAAAAAGAAAGAAATTGATATTCTTTTTTAATAATGTATTAAATTGATCAAAAGTGACAGTGAAGACCTTTCAATTTTATTTACATGCCACCATTACATGATGTTACAAAAAATTTCTATCTTATAAATGGTTTGATAAATAAATACATTTAATAAATCCAAATAAATGCTTCAAATAGAAAACAGATGTTTTCTTTTGTAATAATATTTCAAAATATTACTGTTTTTACTGTATTTTGGATGCATGATAAAGATTTTATATATATATATATATATATATATATATATATATATGTCTGTGTGTGTGTGTTTATAATATATATATACAAAAAGAATAGACAGTTGCTCCTTAAGCTTATTTAGCTCCTTAAATTAGTTGTGAAACACCCTAAGAACCGAAGCAACAAGAGAAGGACCTCTGCTCTTATTGCTTTCAAACTAAGTGTGCAAAGCTACTGTAACCCACCTGTAAACTGTGTACTCATTTATTGGGGGAGACTTCGGGTCACTTCCATTTTTTCTGCCAAAATTACCATTCCACAATACAGAATCATTAAATATTACAATGGCAGAAACGGCCGGCAGTTTTGTGGAATCAAGGTTGGTTCTCAAAAGCACATCCACCTGTGGCACATCATTTTGTAATAGTTATCAAACTAGTTATCAATCTTTATAAACAGAAATTAACTGATATTCCAATCAGAGTGATCTAGGAATTTACACAGAATTTTTTTTTACTTCTGACCTTGTCCAAAGCATTCATGAGGACAGGTATTGGGTGCTTCAGCGGTACGGCCTCAGGGAAACGTGGGCACATCTTCTCCTCTTTCACTTCTTTTGCAACTCTTATATCCACTGTAAAGTAAAAAGACCACATGTAGGGTGTCAAATATATAGATAAATAAAGGCTTTATTTATACATAGATAAATAAAGAACTTTTAGTGTGACCCACTTATATAATATGAAAAATCATAATGCCGTCACTCATATATATATACATTTAACATGTAATGGAGGATGGGGGTGGGTGTTTCGTCCATAGTCATGTATTTTACACAAAGTTCCTGTTCCCTTCCCCCAAGTGATAATCAGGCTTTCCAGCACACAGTAAGCCACTATGTCAAGCTCCGGGTAATCCATTGCCATCTCCTGCTGCAAACGATTAATTAAGCATAAGGAGATTGAAAAGCCAAATGTAAGGATGTTCCCCAATTCTGAAAATGCTCTCTAGGCATTATTAAGTAAAAAAACAAATAAAAATCATCTTGGTTTTCTATTTGTGGGAGCAAAATGCATAATCTCTTCTATACGCATTCTCCATCCATCCATTCATTGATGTTTGATGATCACTTGCTGGATCTCTCTACAGTATAGTATAGCCTTTTTAAATTTGGGCCATTTTTACCTGGCGTTGCTTTGGGAATCCTGTACTGCCAAAGAAAACAGCCCGTCATTACAAAAGAGAGAAGCAGAAAGAAGACCATGCCCAACTTGGTCCATTTCACTTTCATCTTTGCAGTCTGGTGGTCTCCTTCTCTGCCAGGCTTAAAGAGAAAGGATCTTCTGAACTTCACATATAAGCTAGTCAAGTCAATATGTATCTACAATTTATACATTGAATCTTAAAATCATAAAGAAAAAAAAATCAGTGATACATTTTCTATGAGCATGATGAAACAATAAAACAGCATTGTGTGTATGACTCAAAACATTGATTCTAATATATTTTCTCATAAATGATAAAATGTCTTACCACAAGGTTTACTCCTTTACCACAGAGTTTACTCCTCCTTCCACATTGTATATTTCCCAAATGATACGTCTATTCACACAGGCTTGATTTTCTTAAACAAACAAGCATACAAAAATAAAAACAAACATTTAAAGTGGAATTCCATTAAAGCGGAAAACAGACACAACCAGAGCTTAAAGCCACTCACCAGCCATGCTTTAATCTTTACAATAACCCGTAAATTCTCAGCATCCTCTCGGCCAACTGCAGGCCTGGACGTCATAATCTGAAGATCTCCTCCTTTAAAGCCACCCTCCTGTCTTTACACATCCATTATGTTCATCAGTTTATATATTTTCCAAATATATATATATATATATATATATATTTTTTAAATTGAATAATTCTTTTTTGTTTGGTGCATTGTTTTTCTTTAAAAAAAATGTTATGTTATTTTTTAATATTTATTTATATATTTTCTAAAAAAAAATATTAGACTCTTTTTTAGAAATGGTTATTAATATTTAAAGTAAAATGCTCAGGCAGAACACCATTTGCACAATTACTCTATTTGTCTTAATATGTCAGTTAACCGAGGGCCGGTCGTTAATTGCCACTTTAATTATTAATTTGACCTTATTAGTTAAGGAAATAGCAAGTTCTGGTTTCACTACAGTGGCTGTAGGGTTGCTAAATGACTAAAGAAACTTAATTTACAAGATGGTGTACAAGTGTACATTTCTTATTACCACCCTTTGCTGCTTACACCAATGACGGAAATATGCACAGTTAGAATAGCAGAATATTTGGGAGAGCATTGCTATAGTGTGACTGTATTGCAATACATACATTTTGAGCCACTCAGGATGCCCTGCCCCTCCATTCTATATTGGACCCGTTATATCAAGGCAGCGTGAAGCAATTCAGTCGTAACATCCCATGCTCAAAGCCTGGTTCACTACCGAAGCTATAAGCGGGTTCAAACAAGGCTGTGACACTGACGTGGACGGGCAATTCGACCTTAGTGGAAAATCTTGAATTTTATTGGAAGTCGCTTTAGTCAGGCCAGCAGGGGGTGCTTTCACTCCCAGGCCGGAATAGCTCCTAAAGTACTGTATGAAAGATCATCCTATATGAAAGATTGTTATTTATTATATTTTGATGAATTACTTTTATATAGGCCTATATTTCACATGTTATTTCTTTTAAAAACATTTAAAAAGTTACATGCTACCACGAGACCCAGTATGATTTTGGCTCAATATTATTTTGTATAACGGTTGTCACTAGAGGGCAGCGAGTAAATCAACTGGACAAACCCAGCCATTGGGTTACATTTATATATATATATATATATATATATATATATATTAACCCAATGTTTGTCCATATTTGACCCAGAATTAGGTTAAAACAACTCAGCCTTTTTTTTTTAGAGAATTATGTTTTTGTTGTTTTTGTCCCCAAATCTCCAATTTAATTTTAAATTCAATTCACATTTATTTGTATAAATTACAATACCTAAGCAGCTTTACAGAAAATGCATGTTCTTCATTGCATCAGAGATCAGAGGGCAACTCTCAGCAGTTAGATTGATGATTCGGGGGGGGGGAAAAGAAGCATAAGCCACTATAAAAGTAATTTAATCAGCTTGTTGACACAATATCAGATGAATTGAATTGTTTATGTGCCTGGAAGCCAGTTCAATAATGCATCATGCATGAAGTGGGTATCAGTGCCATAAAAAGAGAATTATTGACTGGTGGCTGTTTGCTTGACTCAACTACTTATTTGATCTTTTCCTCCTGGTTTTTAGGGAAGGCAGAGAGCTGCTCCCCAGATCCCTTTCCCTCAGGCTCCATGTCTAAACTAATAGAGAGATCAATACCATCAGCCTGTCTGCACAAGCTGTGACTGCTCCATGCTGGTTTTATTGGGCCCACACAATCCCATATCTAATAACATAAATATCAAGCTGTTAATTACACCTGACAAAATCAATAGTGTGACAACTAACTGTAGTATTTGGGATGGGGAACAGTTTATGTTAGGTACCCCTACCATTATAGTACTGTCATTATTATATTTACTTCTTTTGTTTCTTTTTTTGTGCCCACGCCTTCACGACTTGCCCCAATCTTGAAGACTCGGGGTGCTGTCAACTGATATCATCCTACTATTTTCAGAGCCGAATTCACAGAGGACCATGTGCGTGCTCCAGATATTAAATTACTCATGAAATATTTGTCCGTCCTCGAGGCCTTGTTCATCTGAACAGAAAACTCTGCTAAGTCCTGGAAATGTCAAAGAGAGCAAATCTGAGTTACCTCTGTGAGCAAGGTCAATTTTTCCAATTTAGAGCTGCAGGATTAGAAAGGCAGACCCGTATCAGTGCGTTCCCATTAGAAGCCATCAAAATGGCACAGTGGGGTGTCATGTTTGTTTCTACTCTCACAAAAGAGTATTTTGTGGTCTGTGCTCTCGCCATATTCAGAGCAAGACACTCCTCGAGACTTCAGTGCCGAGTTACTTTAATGTATCCATCATGCAGAACTTTACATTTGTATTATCATACATACAATGTAATAATGATAAATGTAATCCTGATAAAGTTCCAACACAAGTCTTTGGAATCAAAATAGCCCCACATCATCACATACCCATACCCTTATTGGCTGGTTTGATTAGCATTGAGAAGATCTTGAATGTACCCCATGCCAATCTCTAGGTATAGCCTAATGAAGGGTGTGTGATGATGTGGGCCTATTTTAATTCCAAAGGCCAAGGGAACTTTATCAGGATGCATATTATCCTGATCCATGAAATAACTGGCCTTTAAAAATAAAAATCTGCCTGACTCTATGGGAATTTAGCATAGGGGTGTCCTTGTATTTTAAAGGGATATTCCACAAAAAAAAAAAAAAATTCTGTCATCATTTACTCAACCTCAAGTTGTTGAAAACCTGTATGAGTTTCTTTCTTCTGCTGAACCCAAAGGAAGATATTTTGAAGAATGATTCAATGGAACCAAATGGTGGTTTGTCACCACTGACTTCCATAGTAGAAAAAAAAATATATGAAAGTCATTGGTGCCAAAGTTCCAATCGTTCTTCAAAATATCTTCCTTTGTGTTAAGCAGAAGAAAGAAACTTATGCAGGTTTGCAACAACTTGAGGGTGAGTAAATGATGGCAGAATTTTCATTTTTGGGTGGAGTATCCCTTTAAGGTAGAACATTTATTTATTTACAATACAAATATTCATTCACAAAGAAAATTGGTGTCCCTAAAGGTTGAATTTTTCCTCATTTTTTTAAGGCATTAAGATCAATTTCCAAAAAAGATTTTCTATTCCTCTTTAGTCAACTTTAGCATGGCAGGGTCACATCACTGATTGTGTGTGTGTGTGTGTGTGTGTGTGTGTATATATATATATATATATATATAAACGCACACACAAACACATACACAATCAGTGATATGAGCCAGAGTAAGTAAAAACCAGTTTCATGGTTCAATTCATGACCCATAAGTCAAGACAGATTAGACCTGATTGGTGTGTTGGTCCCATATGTGACCTACAATCTTCGCTCTGCTTGCATTAGTAGACAGGAGGGTCGCCAATCTCCCTGGGCAAAGGTTTCCATGGAAACGACCCCTGGATTCGTTAGTCTGCCGTTTTGCAGTCCTCACTCATCTTGAGGCTGAATTATTCTAGATTCCTTTATGTCAGTTCCATATTCTTCTGCTCCATTTCCTCCCTCTCTCTCACCCTCCCTCTCTTTTTCCAACTCCCCGTCTCTCCCTTCGGTGGTCTACATCCCTCCCTCGCTCTTGCTCTGTTGTATGCAGTTTGGAATGGTTTTTTTTTTTTTTTTTTTGCAGAAATTTGTATAATCATGCTCTATTTTTAATGAGTCATATGGATTTCCCCTTCAGTTGTAGGCTATTTTTAGATATAAGCAAAATATCAATGTAAAATACAGTCATAGGCTATTTAATAAAAATTACTGTATTTATTTTACTCATGTTTTTTACAGGTGATTTTTAAAATGTACAAATATTTTAAAATGTTGTAAAAAAAAAAATTGACTTTTTTTATTTTTATTTTTTCATGTAACTGTGCCTGTGCACTAATAGCTCCACTATCCAGGATCTTAATTTTTAAAGTCACTGGGAACTTTTATTTTTAAAGTCACTGGGAATATATCTAAGTGAATAAATGAATCCATGAGGGCTGAAGTTGGATTCTTCTCACATGGGAGTCAAAGATCACGAGCAGTGGTGTTGAGAAACGAGGCCGTTTAATTCTTCACACCAGCCCCATGTGTGATCTGTCAGTTTTGTAATCTTCAAAACGATAAAATTGCAAGTGACTCCAAGGATTAGAGAGCTATTTGATAGATGATGATCACATGCATCACCCCTTCCCACCGCATCCGCACCTAAATATAACAAACTCCAGGGGGCGCTGTTGGTAGGACATAAATTGTCATTGATCAAACAAGTGAACGCCGGGGAAATTACTTGGCTTGTGTATTCAAAAGAAGAATGCTATTTATTGATATAATTTTTCGTGACTTCCGAAGTTTTAAATGACTGAGAATATGGCCTATTACCCAGTTAGAATAGATGCTAAAAGGTATAGGAAAAAAAATAACAAACAGGCCTGCATAAATAAAATATTTTCATTTGAAAATCAGGGTCTATATTTTAAAGTGCTTAAATTAATTTGTTTCAGAGATAATTTGTTCATTTTTTAGAATTTTGTTTGACAACAAACAAAAATATAGTAGCCTTTAATTAATTGATTTATTTGGCCAATACTAATAGCTTACAAAAAAAGTAAATTAGCTTTCATAACCAGCGATAATAATAATAATAATAATAATAATAATAATAAATTATTATTGTTGTTGTTGTTTTTATTATTATTTTTATTATCTTGCATTCAGACAGTAATGATCATCACGTTTGTTGAGCATCACTTGTCATCCACACATTCCCGCCCCCTCGTCTGCGTTTCATTGGTTTCGTCCAAACTTGCTTTAGTTCTTCCAGACCGATGGGTTTATTCGAGAGCTTGTATTCATAGTATGTTCACAGATGGCCTCCCGTACAAGTTTTCAATGAATATTCTGGGTCTTTACAGTAAAACGCCCAAATTTACGGCAATTATGGATATAATTCGTTTGTTATGGATAATACGGATTGTGTGGGCTGTTGAAGGTAAGAGCATGTGTCTGTGTCAAGCGTGTATGCTTTGAAATGTCTGTTACTTTTTTACGCTACATAACACTGACGATATTGATCAAATTAAGATGATATTTATTTAAAGAAACGCTCTGATACTAGTGTTTTACAGTCATGTCATATTATCTCAATTTAAAGTCTTCCGTTTTCTGTAAAAGTGCACCGAAAACAGGTGCACTGCAACTGTCTGGATAAAAATGAGTTGAAATGGCTTTCCCTTGGTCAACTGTTATATTCTGTTTAAAACCAATACAAACTGTTCAATTAGAGAAAAAGTTAAAGCGATTTTTTTCACCAAAAAATGAAAATTCTGTCATCATTTACTCTCCCTCACGTTGTTCCAAACCTGCATGACTTGCTTCCTTTCTGTGTAACACAAAAGATGATATTAAGCAGTCTGTGTTCCATTCACTTTCATTGCACCTTTTCCAATGAAAGTGAATGGTGACTGAGGCTCATTCTACATTGCATCCCCTTTTTTGTTCCACAAAAGAAGGAAAGTGTAATAACAACACACAAGGGTGTAAATTATTATGTCAATTTAAGCTGAATTAGCGAGTCTGCTTCTTAAAGACATTTAAAAATGGGTTGGCTCAAACCTAGTGAGCTTTTTCATTCATTACAAGTACAAATGGAAGTGTGGAAATGGAAATGGTAGGTGTTCCAAAATGCTGTCTATGTTGGTGTTAAGAAGAATAGGAACATATCTTAAAAATACCTTTTAGTATTTTACCAATCAATACCTATAGTACATTTTTTGCCTGTCATGCTCCAGTCTGTCTGTTAGTACACGTGGGCCATTGTCTCAAATCTCTGCCTGGAAAATCTGCATCAGCACCTCATCACCACCCGAAACCTTCAGGAGAGCTGCAAGGATCTCTTTTTAAACTCCAAGATAGTAAAGTCTGTCTTGAATATATATTGAGAAAAACAGGGACAAAATGTCTGCAGATGTCCTCTTAGGAATTTAGTTTCTCATTAGAAATCTTGACCTGTTGCAACAGGACATGGGAGGAGAAACATTAAAGTTGTTATGCATTTCTTTTGAACATGTTTTTATTGATGATATCATCATCTTATTCTTGATTATTCTTATTATGTGCTATTATATTAAAAGGGAAGGTTCCAAAGCAGAGTTTTCACAGCAATGGCATATAAGATCCATTTTTGGTACCCCAAAGAACGTTTGGATCAGTTCTAAAAATCTAAATAACCTTTTGTGCAATGAAAAAAGGTCATCCATGGAGGTTGTTAAAGGTTGCCAAAGATGGCAATAAAGAACTAGAGAAGTTATTCATTCTTATTTATTACCTAATGTATGGAAATTTCTCTGTGGAACAACAGATGAGAGTTTTGCTTTGTCTAGTATGTTATTCTGATGATAAACCATCTGTTTATAGTGATATAAACAACGCATACAAGAAGCTTGGAAATCACACCGTCCATTCCTGTTGGTTTGGTCTGGTCTGTGATGGATGTGAGGAGTGAAGGCTCATTCATTACACCTCAGAGCAGATACAGATTAGGAGAGTATAATAATTGTTTATAACATTGAGACATGCGTGACTTAAACTGCGAATAAGGACTTGGACATTTCCTCAAGTAAGTGAGGATGCTTGTAAATTAGACCTTGCTTTGATTAATCTAATGAGTCCTGTTTCAATTTTGTTTGTCGGGTTCTTCATTTGCCCAGGGGCAGTGAGTAAATTATTTGCTGTAATGTGAAGAAAATACATGGCTGCACTGCCACTCAAGCTCCTGTTTTGTTTTGTTCTTTCAATCAAGTTGCCAGCTATAATGACAGGAATGTGCTGGAAAAGCCGACCCCCTAAGCTTTTGTAGAGAAAGTAGTTTGCATAAATTAAAGTAGCAATGCATCAGTGGCCGTTTGTTTTGTCAGATTTGTAATTTTCACAGAATACAAGTAAATCTGATTCTGATTCAGGGCTCGCAAAATCTCAAAATTGCTGGTAGCACTCTTTAGATTTTGGTAGCTCGAAATTAATTTTATTAGCCCAAATAAAAAGACTATTTTTAATGTAGAAAATTGGTTAGGGGTCAAAACATCAGTCAAAAACTTTTTTAACACACAAAAATCATCAACTGGATATAAAATAATCAAATTAGAATCATCACAATACAAATATATATCTGGTTCTAACTGAACTGAAATGTGTGTGACCAGTATGGAACATAAATCAGTCTAGATGTGTCTCAGCCCTTAATGAGGGTATGATTAAAAAAAAAAAGGTAACACTTTAGTTTAGGGTCTAATGCTCACTATAACTAGTTTCATTAACATGCAAATGGCGGGGTTTTATAATTACTGAGGTCCCAGATGTGAAGTAGGCTAGTGGTGTTCGGGGGCTCCCCGATAAAATTTAGATTTCTCTGATTATATGCATTTAAAGATGTTTCGAATGGCAATTTTGTATGCATTTTGGTAGCCCGACTGGAAAACACAATAGTGAAAACCATACCGTTATTGTTGTATTGTAAACAACAAAAACGCTAATTTGAAAACTGTGACGTCATGCACTGTATGTGTGTTATGTGTACAGTCTATAAGCTTGTAGAGTTTTTTTTACAAAGTGTCATCGCATCGGTCTACTGGCATGTCATGTATAATACAATCATAATACACAACTGTTTTAGTCATTTTCGTGGATCTGGGATCGTTTTGACTATGTTGTCGTCTGTATGCGAAAAATGCGAAGGAAAAACTTTTCTGTTTTTATTACATTGTGACTGGAAAACACAATTTTCATTGTCAATTTTTCTTTTCTTTTTGCTCATTTTAGTGAACCTGGACAGTAGCGCGCATATCCTATTCTCATGCTGTAATGTTATCAGATGAACAGACAACCTCTCCTGGTTTGGGTTAACTTCATAATCTGATAGCAAATGTATTAAAATTTAGCAGAATATTATAGGTTTCGGGGGCCATTAAATATTGCGGGCTGCCAGTTGCCCATCTCCGGAGTAGGTGAAATGTTGGTTTAAATAAATTTTTATACACTTTTCTTTGCACGTAATATAGAGGTTTTTCAAAGCCATTTGAAATATTAACACATAAATTCATTGTTTATTTTTTTAATTTACAAAAAGTTTTTGTAAGATTTTTTCTTCTCTCTGCTAGGGACCCACTTATATGTCATTGGCCCTTTTAGATGTGGGAGATTTTTTTACTTTCCATCCTTAATCAGAGAAATGCAACCACCAACTTTTTTGTTTCCATACAAAACCAGCAGCCGTGTATCCTAGTGTCCTAGTCCATGTGACGTTTGTCATGCAGACCTCGGTACTTGCTGCACTCCACTGTCCTTTTATTAGGAGCAAGACCTGCCTCTGGCATCTGTGACATCTTTCCGAGCCTTTACGTAAGCACGGTAAAAACCTGACCAATTTCAGTCGTGCCAGACACAGTCGGCTCTGTGGCTCGTCAGCTTTGCAGAACGTCCGACAGACAGAACAAACTGTCTCTGAATCAATGAATATATGAGGGATGTGAAACTGGGAGTTGTTTCCATATGGCTTCTCATGAAATGACAAGATTTTGTCCACAGGCTTTTGAGAGGGTCAAAATGTGAAATTATCAGGTATCCAAGAGGGACTTGCCATCTGCTTGACAATTTAATTTTCCATCTGTCTCTCTGTCTTGTTGAGTGATCATTTTAAATAAAATGAGGCGAAACGTTTTGTCCTCTTAATGTTAATTATTGGTCAGTTTGATGCGCTATAATGCTAAATGAGGGTACAAAACAAATTTGTACGTCCAAACACTCAGGATCTCATCTAACAAAATGTCATAAAGATAAAGTAAAAATGTCTGTAAGATCCAAATGTCCTGATGATATCATAATAAATAAAGAAAAGCCTCATTAACAGAATGAACCCCTTAAGTATTTTAGCAAAACTTTTGAAAATGCTAACTTATGTTTTAAGATTTTTCCTCTTCTTTTATTATGGAACTTTGTATTTTTCATTAGCCCAAGTACAGCTAACACTGATAAATGTAGTACAGTCATTTCTCTTATGCTTACCTTAAGTAGCTTTATTTGAGCATGTGGCTTTATTCTACATTGTGTTGTTGCTTATTTGATGAAGATATATTTGAGCGCATGGAATTATTGTGGACCATTTTGTTTGTGCTTGTTTTTATGAAGATATATTAGATCATATGGTGCATTAAAGGGATGCTTCACCTCTGGAAATATGAATGGGTATTTAAAATGGGTCATTTATGTAGAAGAAATATGAAATTATTTTTGGATTTGGAGCTTTCTAGACTGAGAAAAGCCAGACAATGTATTTTTAGCTTATGTGGATGAAAGACAACTACTCCCAAAATGCACTTGCTTCACTCCCCTAGGAGGCCACGCCTACCGGTAATAGAGGGCAGTAGTTAAACAACCAAGGGGGTAATCCATCAGCTGGAAGTTGAAGCCTCGCGGCAGCCGCCATTGTAGCAGAACTTCACCTGCTATTAGCATCCCATTAACTTCCATTCATTTTGGCGTTACTTTGACAGCGAATAACTTTACATCTGAAGCGTCCAAAGACTCCATTTGTCCATTATTTTTTTTACAGACACACAACAATATATAAAAGGCTCCATTACTGTGTATCTTACATTATGGGCAAGTAAAAATAGTTTTTGTAAAAATAGGCTAACGGCGTCATAACGAATCGACTCTCCGTCACACAGTACAGAAATTACCGTATAGATAGTAGCAGAAGCTTGCCGGCAATCGGGGGGACGTGGAGGCATTAAGACCGATAAAGTCGGGGGAGAAGCCCATTGAGAGTCATAAAGTTGATCCTGCTGCTAGATCACGGACAGCCAATACTCACTCTCTCCGTCTCTGTGAGATTCGGAAGGGAATTATTCAGACTTCACTCGGCACAGCTACTAGAATCCTCTATTCGATAACATTTTCGATTCTAAGGTCACGGTTCGATTCGATTCTCGATTTTTATTAATCGGTCAATCATGATGCTCTCTGTCTTACATGCGCTTCATGAAGCACACACGCAAGGTCTCTCGCTCTCTCCCTCTCTGCCGTGTGCGCAATACGTGTCTCTAAATGCATGCTCGCTCTTGCTCGCTCACTCTAGATTCCGGGAGATTTTAACTAATTTGCATGCATCAGGGAGCCGCTATCAATATGCGGGAGACTCCCGGAACTTCCGCTAGACTTGGGATGTCCGCAAACTGTGGCTTTTTTGAAGTGAATGTTGTTGACATACTCTGGAAATCCCAAAAACTTCCACACCTGCAACTTCAATGAAAGAGGAGGGGGTTCACGTTCTGTCGATGGGTCTCCTGCATCTTGCCATGTTATCTTTTGAATGGCTGTAGCTAAGTTAGAGGAGGTTGACCATAGACTCGCAGCACTTCAACGCGTGTTTTTTCCACTTGGCAAGCCGAACGGATGTGACATGGGGGCGTGGCAGCATCGACGATTCCAATTTTTAATTCGAATTCCGAGATTGTGAACTAATTTCGATCGATTTCGATTTAAAATCAAAATTGTGACACCCTTACTCACGTGACGGGCTCAGTTTGAGTGAGTAGTGAGTCTCCGTGATGAGTCTGCCCGAAAATGTGTTTCGAGATCGCTCAAAATGTCCGGGATTCGGCTTTTGCATTCTATAGATGCCATTCATTCATTCTGAATCCCGGACATCGACGGCCGGTCATGTCCAGGAAAAAGAGGATGGTAACCCCTACTATTCTCCACAGAATAAGAGCCTGTTAGCTTAGGTTCTAAAAAAAGATAGGGACAGTCCCTATACTACTGACTGTAGTCTTTAACCTCTGGCCAGAAAAACCTTTTTACATTTTTTTTTCATTTTTCAAGACAAAAAAATACATAAATCTCTCGTCTCAGGGGGATATGAGGGTGGAAAGCATGGTAATTCGAAAATACTACAGGTTTTCTACTAATACAAAGCTTAATGCTAAATCCTTCAGTATCCCTTTAAGCATTTCACACCAGTCTGATCTGTATGCCACCCAAGATGGAAAATTGTTCATCTTGCTACTACTGAAAAAGTAAATGTTTGTATGCCAGTACAGTGCTGTAAGTGCAATATAATTCAGCCCCTGAACTTAATAGGGTTAAAACCTGGCTCAGTCACTGCTCATGTCTAATGGACTGTGCTGCTGAACTGATATTTTCTTTTTCGAAAAAGAATCTCGATTTAAATTGTATTGACCCAGAAGTATTGTATTGTATTGATTCCGAAGTGAACTTAATGAAAAGAGAAGAGAGATCCCGGAGCTAAAGAATCTCTATTCAAATGATTAAAAATCAGATGAAAAGTTAATTTGCTCTCATAGCCTGAAGCTGCTAATTTACTTGATATCCACAGTGGATATGATTTGCAAATGGATTGTTGTTGAGTGATCATCAGTCTTCAGTCAAAAACTTCTCAACTGGAACCATTTGGAATCATTTTCAACTTTGTTCTGTATTTGTTACTTGATTTTAAGGTTAATCAAGTAACCTTTCTCAGGACGTGACCTCTGTGTTCAATGTATCATTTTGATCTGTGTAAACTTAATCGTTTTCTCCTTTAATTTCCATGCATTTAATGTCCCAAAGCAAGCAAGAAATGATTATGAATGGTCATCCCAGATAATGAGCTGATATTGCATAATCATAATATCCTCAATAGTAACAGAAGTCAGATGCAGTCAATCCGCAGTGGTTTTTCCGTCGGAGCAGAAGCGCCCTTATTCCACAGAGAGCTGACATAAAATATTGAACTTCAAAAAGCTCATGACCTACTTCTCCACTATCCTACAATTTTGTAACTGAGTATCTGAAAACACAAGGGTACATGTTTGGTTTAATATCATTTGATTACCATTTGTCCTAATTATAATTTAGTTGTATTTATTGTTATTGCTACCTCAACAGAAAAGCTGAATTATAGTGAAACCGATGATCGTCCCATCCCTGCATAATTTATGCATAATGCATAATCAGTCTTGGGTTCTTATATATTCTCATACATTAGTCACATAGACTGTATTTGCAGGATATTTATTGAGTAGATTATTTTTAAGTTAATCTATGTTTCAGTAGAAATTCATGAATGTACAGTATTCTCTAGGCTGAATATACAATTTGGGAATATGAATTTGGGTTCAGTCATTTTACGTTTTTTTTTTAATTAAAGAAATTCATCAATTAATAATGGTGACAATACGGCGATAATGGTGACATTTATAATGTTGCAGAATTTTTTTTAAATGTTACAAGTAATTTCTGTCCTTTTGAACTTTCTATTCAGTGTCCTGCAAAAACTTATCACCGTTTCTACAAAAATAGGGAGCAGCATAAATGCTTTTAACATTCATGATAATAAGAAAATCAGATCACCAAATCAGAACATTAGAATGATTTCTGAAGAATTGTGTGAAAGGATTGTGAGCTATACGTTTTTGCAATAGGCTATTTTTTTAAATAGTTTTTACTGCATTTTTAATAACATAAATTCAGCCTTGGAGTATAAGGAACTTATTTATTTATTTATTTTTTAAACATAAAAAAAAAAAAAATCTTACTGACCCCAAACATTTAAAGTTCGGTAGTTTGCAAACGGACAAAGTTGACACTTGGAAAGCTCAAATGTATTTAAAAAATCGGGTTTGCCCTGTAAATTAAACTTGGCAGTTAGCCTGTAACTTCAAAATTACATGTTCAGGATTGTAAGAATGATAATCTAATCTGTCTAGTGTCTACTAAAACTAAATCTATCATGACCTTTGATCTCTTTGTTCAGTGACAATCTTGTTCATCTAGAAAAATGTAGTTCTACAAAAATCTTTCTGATCAAAAATGTGTAATGTACAATGCATTAATAAGCAGCATCCAAAACAAAATGCAGATCAAGATCACAGAGAAATGAAAACGGACTGTTCTCTGATAACACAACAACCTGTGCCTTTTGTTACAAATAATCTCATAATTGCAGGGATAAAAATCAATTTTTCTAAGTAGCAATACTGCAAAATGTATACCTCCATGGCATGTACATTTTCTCCTCATTGGCATGTGTGGATAATTTTTGCCTCCAGTCCAAATGCGAATGTTCAGACTCAGAGTATGGTCTGCTTCAGGGTGCTTTTTCGGCTCTTGCCCCATGTCGTCATGGAGATGAGAGTCGTAAATTGGGAAAGTAGGGGATTAGTGTTGGGTCTGTAAACTATGAGCAGGCTGCTCCACTGACCCACTGCTCATTCAGCGCCATCACATTTGGCTCCTGTCTGCAAATGTTAGACAGTCACACAGCTGAGATATGTGGAGGGGTTTATGGGCAAAACGTTCCCCTGATGCCTGCTTGAAATCCTGACATAACAGAGGGAGACAAATCTCTTGTTGGACCACAGCGCATGCTTTACTGCCGCTGCCACAGACATCTTTCCTCAATAGCTTTTGTAGGTCAGCAAATCCCAATTGTTTATCCAACAATGGATTTAGGAGGAAATGCTTGCTTGATTTCTTAAAGTCACCATGATCTAAAAATTGTCTATTCTTATTTTTTTATGGAATATTGCTAGCCTGACATGCCAGACCTACATCAGGATGTTAGGTCTGGAAACTCATCATTGACAGGGCTCAATCCAAACGGTTGTCTTTCAAATTCTCTTTCAAAGACTGGAAAAATTTTGCTTGGTCTGGGGCTCGATTTCTGTTGAGACATTCAGATGGTAGAGTCCGAATTTGGCGTAAACAGAATGAGAGCATGGATCCATCATGCCTTGTTCCCACTGTGCAGGCTGGTGGTGGTGGTGTAATGGTGTGGGGGATGTTTTCTTGCCACACTTTAGGCCCCTTAGTGCCAATTGGGCATCGTTTAAATGCCACGGCCTACCTGAGCATTGTTTCTGACAATATCCATCCCTTTTTGGCCACCGTGTACCCATCCTCTGATGGCTACTTCCAGCAGAATGATGCACCACGTCACAAAGCTCGAATCATTTCAAATTGGTTTCTTAAACATGACAATGAGTTCACCGTACTAAAATGGCCCCCACAGTCACCAGATCTCAACCCAATAGAGCATCTTTGGGATGTGGTGGAACGGAAGCTTCGTGCCCTGGATGTGCATCCCACAATCTCCATTAACTGCAAGATGCCAGCCTATCAATATGGGCCAGCATTTCTAAAGAATGCTTTCAGCACCTTGTTGAATCAATGGCACGTAGAATTAAGGCAGTTCTGAAGGCGAAAGGAGGTCAAACACAGTATTAGTATGGTGTTCCATAGTGTGTGTGTATATATAGTATACTTAAAGAGATAATTCACACAAAAACAAATATTGGGTTGAAATGTTCTTGTATATATATAAACTATCCCTGTATACTGTGAAATTACAAAACCATTTCCTTCCTTATATGTCAGACAGACTTGTCATTGGGTGCAGACTAGTGCTATTGTTCTTTTGAAGATGAATTGTGAATTTACACAGTCAGACTCACTGCGGCGGTCCCCTTGGTCTAGTGAATGTTTTAGCATCCCACCCACAGGTTGACTGACAGATCTGGAGCACAGAGGATCAATGCACTTCTGGGTGCAGAATTCTGAGCGTGTCCTCACACTAGTTCACATGTTAACATTTTGTAATAGCAGCTCACACATGGAATGGAACCCCAACATACCCCCAGATTTTGACTCGCACCTCTTTTTAAAGTTGTCTCAGACTTATGGATCCCATTTGTCAGTAACATAATCAGTACATATAATGTCAGTATTGCAAGCGTTCATGTGTGCATGAGTTGGCGATATTTGATGTAATGGAATGTAGCCTAATACTTGAGGGATCTGCATAGTTTTTGAGGGGTTGTTTTTGCATATCGTCTATGATCATCAAAGCTTGATTTAATTAACTCAACATGAATTTTTCAGTATGTTTCAAGGGCAATCTTTGTGCTTCCATCTGGATAAAACAGACAAAATTGGAGATCAGGACAATAAAATCATCATGAAATGAGAATGTAGCCTATATCATGATTCTGGACAAAAAAAATTAAGTTTTAGAAAAAAAAGTTTTTTTGAATATATCAGCCATATTCTGGGAAAAAGAAATTAAATAAATTTTGTGTGTTGTTGATTTTATCTTTGTCTCTAAAATAAGCAAATTACAGTGGTTCATCCTAACAATTGGAATATTTTTCTATATATATATATATATATATATTAAATATCAAAATTTACAAAGATACATTTAAATTTGCAAATGTAATGTGTATGTTATAAATCTAAATGTATCTTTTAGTTACACTTTTGTAAAAAGACAGACAGAAGACATTGACAGTCTACATCACATTAACGGTTCACAGTTCATTTTGAATCAGACATAATCAAAAAAATGTTTCTTGATTCAGTAAGAGAACAGTTTGATTCACTGCCTTTGTGAGTGATTTAAACTGCTAAATGTGCTGTCATTTACCAATGTTCTGCTTATTTTTGCTGGCAAAATATGGTCATTTAAATTGGAATCTGTGCAATTTAGAATTTCCTATGATGGTGAAAGATTCAGGTTTAAAATGGTCATGCGAATTTGCCAAAATAACCAAAAGAAAGTTGCTTTGTTTTGTGACTTTATGACCGGTGCTTCATGCATCCCACATAGACATAAACAAAGCCTTCTTATAGTTTTTAAATCATTGTCACAATTATTGTCTGCTTTAGTCGCAATCTGGAGTCCTACATTTCATTGAGTTCCATGAGTGGGTCTTTTGTGCAGTCTCATACGTCCCATATGGAAATGCAAAGGAACATTGCAGCCATAAAAAAACATTTCTAGCTCATAGATTCTCAAGAGCACCATCAAGAGCAAATTATATTTCAAGTATTCATCTTCTGAACCTCTGAGCAGGCTCGGTAAACATCACTTTATCTAACAGTGTTACCGTACCAGTTTCTCCACTTAAAATTTCACTGTTGACATTGTGGCTCGCTCGTAACGTCAATCGAGAGGATACTATGTTTATCATGTTGGTGCGTTTAATCAACATTACTTAGTCCTCCCTGCTTGCTGTGATGTTGTACCATTTATTTATGGGTATTTTGAGGTGTATTCCTCTCCATTTGAAGAATTTTTTGTATCTATAGCACAAGGTCACAAAGAGAGTGATTTTGTGTGAGATTGATGAGCTTTTGTGGATGTGGGGTGTGTGCTTCTGCTCACCGCATTGGCATGGCTCAGCATGTGCAAACTGGGTGATGAAATGAATAAATAAAAAATGTGGGACTGAAAGTTGTGCCTTGGCACGCTGACCTAAAATCCAGTGAAGACTCGCCATGTTTCCCGTGGGATTAATCCAGTGTGGCATACAGAGTGTAGCGCAGCCTGTAAGGATTATATGTACTGGACTTGGGCTCCCGCTGCCCTACTTTTCATTAAAATATAGAGAGAGAGAGAGGGAGAGAGATTGCATGAATGCCTGGACAGATGGAGTGGGGGTTTGATTAAACAGTGCACCAAGTACTGGGAAATGCTACAACTTTTTCTTTCAATGCGCAGACAGTTGTAATTTACTTGTTTTCATGATTTTAAAGGGATATATTACATGAATGCATGACGCTGTATTAATAATCTTGTTTGTGTTTTTTTTTATTTGTTTGACCCATGAGCTTCTAAAGTCTAAGAGGACTGTTTGTTTCCTCTTGTATTTTCCTCCCAGCCTCATCATATTCTCACATTCACCGACCTAAACACACAGCGATGGTGCTGTTCCTGGGAGAACTATCTTTGGTTGCCCCTGAGCTGCAGAAGCTGCTGAAATATAAATGAGACACTTAATGGCTGAGGCTGTATCGAGCTAGTGTTTAAGAGGGATCCCAGGATTGTGTGTCACGGCGCTTCTGGCTTCGATCTCAGGAAGTCCTCTTGCTACTTGCCAAATCCCGATTCATAAATGCCACCAGGAGATGTGTTAATTTTGCCTTGACTGCGGCCCATATTACATGGTGGGATCCCCATATCATCCTCCCTCGAGACATGAAAAATGCTCAATCACATTTCTTGTATACATAAAAACTACAAGGCTGTAATATAAACAGCTATACTACAGCATTGGACAGATGGTTGTACTCTTAATTTCTCTAAATATTTTTTTGGGGAAAAATTTCACAATATTCGGTGGTGGTTTTGCGACTTAGTTCTTATTTGTTAGCTTTGGGGCTGTCTGTATGCAAGTGTGATCTTTAATGCTAAAAAATATTTTCAGCTGTATATTTTTGGCAGATATATAGGTCGATGATCCTGCATAGATTTTTGTCCAATACAAAGCCCTCAGAAATGAGAGTCCAGCCCCCCAATACCCCCTAACTCCAGCTCCAACTAACAAGTAGCAAATAATGCCTCTATTTTGCCATGTAAAAGAAAAGGAAGCCCTAAATTCCTGTTTCAATTTGAATTGACCTATGGCTAAGCCATGCCCCCAAACACGATGAGCCAATCACAGTACACAGCTAACCCAATACACTCGGACAGTCTCTGCTTCCACGTCCATTGAAATGTATTGCAGTTAGTCGGTTTTCCTTCGTTTTTTCTTGTCATTTTAGTATTAGGTTAAAATAATTATCTGCTTTGTGCTTTCCAGACTTTTAATATGCATTTGTTAATTTGTACGTTTGAATTTTGAATTTCTTTGGTCAACTCCAAAGCCGTATGCCAAATCTTTTGCACAAAAAACCCCCCTAGGGTTTCATTTGACCGATTCTGGCAGTATGCAGAAACCACTTGTTCCCAGCTACAAAATTGAAAATGTCAGATCAGAGTCATATTTCTAAACTATTTTCTTCTACTTGCCATATTGAATAGAGAGGCACTCTCTGTCATCTGGGGCAATTACGAACTAGATGTGAAGGGAAGCAGATGTTAGAACACGATGTGATCTATCATCTGTGATGGATGACACCTTCCAATCTAGTAATAGCCATTTGTAACATTTGATTAACAATAAGAGTCAAAAATAGCGAGCTATTACTGCTGTGAAATGGGCAACTGTTATTCTGCATCTCACAGTGTGAGTCATCCTTCATTTAACTTTCAGAAAAGCTATCCATTATGCATCATAATTACTGTTAAGAGACTTGAAGAACAATGACCTTACAAATGCTCAAACGTGCGGTAATGGGCTCTTAGTGGCAGCATTTTAAACTTACAGGTTTTTGGTATGCATTTTCTTTTCAGATGTGTTGATGGACTCCACGACGGCAACGGCAGAGCTAGGCTGGACCATATATCCATCATTGGGGGTGAGTCTCATTGAAATAATTTAGATGATCAGACCTAGAATAAATGAATAATTCAGTGCACAAATTCAGCATCTGGTACTGAAATAGAAGTTGAAAGAATTCCAAAGTAGATTATTTTTAATGGAATCCTTGCAGTTTGTCTCACTTTTGGACATTTTTACCTTAGATGTAATAGTGTGATGGTGTTAAACCAGAATCAAATGTTTCATAAATAGACAACTAGCTCGAAAAAAAAACATGCTTTTACTATTATCAGCACTTATTGCTTATCCAAACATTATTATCTGTTCTTTGGTTCCAGTGGGAAGAGGTGAGTGGCTACGACGAGAACATGAACACCATCCGCACCTACCAAGTGTGCAATGTCTTCGACGCCAGCCAGAACAATTGGGTGCGCACCAAATACATCCGGCGGCAGGGTGCCCAGCGGATCCACGTGGAGATGAAGTTCTCCGTGCGAGACTGCAGCAGCATCCCGAAAGTCCCTGGCTCTTGCAAGGAGACTTTTAATCTGTATTACTTCGAATCAGACTCTGATGTAGCCACCAAGGTGTATCCCGCCTGGATGGAGAACCCTTGGGTCAAGGTGGACACCATTGCGGCCGATGAGAGTTTCTCCCAGGTGGACCTGGGCGTCGGTATGATGAAGATCAACACGGAAGTACGCAGCTTTGGGCCGGTGTCCCGTAATGGCTTCTACTTGGCCTTTCAGGATTACGGAGCCTGCATGTCACTCATCGCTGTAAAGGTTTTCTATCGCAAATGCCCCCGAATTATTCGGAATGGGGCCATCTTTCAGGAGACCTTGTCAGGGGCGGAGAGCACATCTCTCGTGTCCGCACGAGGCACTTGTGTACCTAATGGAGAGGAAGTGGATGTACCCATTAAACTGTACTGCAATGGAGATGGGGAGTGGCTGGTACCTATCGGGCGTTGCGTGTGCAAGGCCGGGTACGAGTCGTTGCTCAACGAGACTGTGTGTAAAGGTGAGTTTTGTTGCTTATTCAGTATTGCTTATTAGGCATTTTACAGAATTCGAAAAAAATATTGTTTGGTGGTTCTTGCTGAAGATTCGCAGGTGAAAAACACATCAAAGGACACATCTTTTTTGCTGCCGGCAGACTATAGGAAAAATCATACCTACACTATTGCATACACTCAGTGGCGTCATGCCCATTCAAAGTGAGGGGGCACGTGCCCCCTCAGATTTTTCCTCCCTGATAATTTTTTTAAAATTCTTTTAAAATTTATTTTAATTTTTTCCCTGATTCCTTTATTCCTATTATGCTCCATAATTACCAGAGCCTATAACGACTCAAATATATTCTTTTTCTTGATGTGTGATAATAAATCGGTCAGCATTAGCCCGCCCGTTTTTCCTAATATGGTGTCTGTGTATCAAATCTACGCGCGTGAATCTTTGCTGTGTATGTTCCGGCGGTACAAGCAGCTCGCACGTTGAACTGGCGAGTGGTAAGTTGGAAATGCAACAAATCGGCATTGAATTAGTTATCGGATGATATTAAAAGGTAGTGGGATTATTTATGGTTGACCTGGACATTTTAACTTGATCAAAAGTTATGGAATTGATATTAGCTGCGAATTCAGAGCATTAACAATGTAATGCAGTGTAACGTTATCAATAGCTAGCCTAGTGTAACCGTAAACTAGTTGGCTAACGTTACTGCCTGCCATACAAAACTCTTGCAACTTGCTCTCTCCCTGTCTCCCACCCTCGCACATATTATTAATCAAAATAAATCGACACGGTGGTAAAAGGTCGGAAGATGAAAGTTTAATGTGGAGCATTCTGTGTTTTTCCCCCTTATTTACCGCTGGGTGTGAATTGTGCTAAATAAGTTGCCTTATCTTCTCTGAGAAGCGTTCTGGACATTCAGTTGACATAAACATGACATCCATGTCCTAACAGCTAGGATAATCACACAACGCGCATAACACGTCCAATTCGCGAACTAATGACTCATTTGAACCGATTCATTTTAATGAATGGTTAAAACAACTGATCTTTCCAACAGTGAACTCGGGAGACGTCTGAATCGGTGTATAACTAATCAGTAACACTTTACAATAATGTTCTGTTTATTACTTGAATTACATAAAAAGTACAGTTTGCTTAGGCTACTCAAGCTTAAGATTTAAAAAAAAAAAAAGCACATGACTACATTTTTCCACAAAATGCTATCAAGAATCAATAAGAGAATCGTTAAAGAATCTGATTCTGATTCTAAAGAATCGGATCGATAAACAGAACGTCATTGGCATTATTATTATTAAAATCTTATCAATTCCATCCATATGGTAAGACAGTAAAATTATAATCTAATGTTAAAGAACATACATGTTTTTTAATAGTTTTTTTGAGAGTTAAAAGATTAAAACATTTTGCTAACATGAGGTCTTTGTGTCACTGTCAGTCTTTTTACATCTAGGGTACGCAGATTAAGACCACTGTTCATCAGCATGCACTGATTTATCCCATGGCATGTAGAAAAGAAAAAAAAGGTGCGACAAAATCATATGCTCAAATAAACGGGGTAGTGTTAACCTTATTCAGCACTGAAATCTGTCGAACTTCTTTCAAAGTCCTTCATCACATATTGATATTAAAATAACTTAATTTCAGAGAACCACAAAGTCAGACCTTAGCCCCTTTATACTGTATACCTTTAATGTAAGATCGTTCTTAGGTCACATACCTATTTAAAATCATAACATAAAAACTGCAATGGTACTGTTTTTAAAAACATGTGTAGAAGGCCTAAGTGTACAGTAAGTGTGTGTGTAAATATGCTTTAATGAAGTAGACTTCAAAAGCTTTTGAATTTGAGCTTACAGTTCTTTCATCAACCTGTCTTTTACATAAACTTACAAAAAAGATACTTTAACTTAGTCCTCAGATAGAGGAGGGTTGCTGCTAGCTCCATTAAGGTATTTCTGTCCCTCCCAAACTGCATTGAAATGGTATGTTTAGCAGCCAGAATTTAAAAAAATTTCAGGGGGAGAAACCCCCTGACCCCCCCTTACATGACCACTCATCAGGAAACAATTGCAACATCTCAGATTGTGCCCCCCCAGAATTTTGGCTTGCATGACGCCCCTGCATACACTATTGGCTTGATGGGAGGTTAGCACTTGGCATCAAATTTTTTTCAGTTTTTTTTCAAGAGTTCAAATTCTTAGTTTTGTCTCCAGAACAAACATTAAAAAGAAGTAAAGAAAAGAAAAGGAAAAAAGATAAGAGAAGATTCTTGAGATTATATGTTTTTTAGTTATATTTTTAGAAAAAATATTCTTTAATTTATTTTTTTAAGAAAATAGAAGGCAAGATGATGTTTTTTGATGATGTCAAGATATTGAGTCTTGTTCTCTTGTACTGAATGAAGTACAGACTTTATGGTGCTTTATAGGACTTATGTACTTTTTTGGGCTTGACAGTACATAAAATATAAGAAAATGTATGTATTTTACAAAACCTTTTGTCTAGCGTAGGTAGAATAAAAATTTGAGAGTTTTTAAAACCACATTAAGCTGAGTAATTAATAAAAATAATAATAATTCATTTTAAAAAATGTATTTAAACAGATTAGACCCTTAAAAATAACTTCATTTGTGTGACGGGATGTTGTCGCGTTGATTTAGATGTTACCACATGACTCACATTTTTAGGTAGCCTGACAAAACATTTTTTACAGTGCCGGATGCCAGCATGCAATGATAAATAAATAATGAATAGCCTCAGTTTCAGCCTCAGATTTCTGCACCCACATAAAGCACTATGAAATACAGTTACATTGCCAAATTATGAAAAAGCTTGCATAATCTTTGTATTAGTCTTTTTTATTATTATTTTATCCAATGACTGAAAAGGAGGACTTAATGTCTGTCCTAAAGGCGCATACTCGTGCGCACACACACACAAACACACACAAGCCTGCGCGTTACAGAGTCTTACTATTGAGAGCTACCCTGCAGGTACAAAACATTCACTGTCCTGATCCTTATGAAAGCTAGTTGAAAGACATTGCACATGGATAGAAACAGGCAGGAGGACACAGAGGATTTCTTTGGTTACAATCATTGTTATTTCAAGCTAAATCCACACACGCTCATGCACACACAAGCACTGAGCCTTAAAACTGTTTTTATAACATGAGATTTTGTTTTTCTAGCATTACTCAACTAGGAAGTAGCTCTCCGTCTGTGAGAACAAGGGAGCCGTAATGAATAGAAATCCTCCAGTCAGTTGTAATGCTGCCTTGATAGGTTGGAATGAATAGAGGGATTTGGGTAGAAAAAGGTGGTTTTTTTTTCACCCTCTCTCAGCACTCGGCAGATATGATTACATTCAAGGAGAGCAGGGCGGCGATGAGGGAATGATTTTGGCAGGGTTCTCTTGGGTACTGTTGACAGAATCTAAATTACTAATATCCCCCCATCTGGAGCAGATGATGGATGGAAATCGGCAATATCCTGGGCGAGCACAAGCCAGACCATCTCTTTTATTTCCCCTGGTGTTAATCCTCCTCGCTGCCACCACTTTAATGACACTCCTAATTGACTAATTTGGAGTGTGCAGGGGGAGCTGTGTGGATGCTTAGACGCTGCTCTCCCTGGCGAGTCCATTCAGAAATCAAGCACAACTAATGAATCCCCCTGTGGTTGTTAACCAAGGACTGCATGTAGACAAATGGATTTATGAGGTCCATTTTCTGTCTCTAAAGGAAATATGCGGTAGCTATACTCATTAAAGCCAAGTAGAGACATAATGGTCTAATTGATAGCAAGCTTGACATGTAATTCTCTTATACTGTAATGTTATACTGGTACAATGGCACAGCACTGCAGGCTTCCGGTCAATGCAACTTGAAAAGCACTTTGTGGGATTTCATCTTGGAGGCTGTGTGTTTTTTAAAGCCTTACAGTGCTCAACAATAAGGATTTTTGTCTGCTGGATAGTTGGATTTAGGCTGTCTTGCTGATATTTGTAATGGCCCCACCACATTAAATCATTTTGTTAAATAATTTTTTTTATACAATTGTTTTTAAATAAAACTAAATACAATTTTTAATGAATTAAAAAAAAACATCATTACTGAATTTAAATCTTCATTTAAATCCATACACAGCCATCATAATTTCTCTGAATAAGTTGTGAAGATATATTTCAGATAATGTTGGCCACTTTTTACTGGTAACAGAACACATTTGGAATTATCAGGACCCACAAATATTCCCCCATTGCATTATTATACATTATAAACAACATTATGAATAGTAGTTCAATGTAGTACTGACACTAAAACTTTAGAAATTGAATTTTTTTTCTCACAGAGTAATTTTTATTTTGGGAGGACTATCCACGATACATAGTGTCGTTATCCACGATACATATTGTGGCATTTTTGTATTGCGATATATTGTGGCATGATATATTGTTACACCCTAGTGATATCTATATGACGCATTTAACGCAGCATTCGTTTTTTTCCGTCACCCTTTGGCCAGCGTTACATTATATAATCATGCTCTTATTCATGAAAATGCTTTTAAATCATTCAAGCACGACAAGACTCAAAATAGACTACAGTGCAGTTAGTTCTGTTAATCTCCTGTCTGTGTGACGCACACACTCGTGCCCAAAAAAACTGCTTCAGATTCACAAAATTAACTCACAAAATTATGCCCAAATGCCTGTTTTGTCGACTATCCTCGTAAGCACGGTCTTTCCCTTAAAGTCCCTGTGAACCGGAAGTTGCAAATGATTTTTCTCCAATGTTGTGATGTAGAAAAGGAATACTAATGAGGCAAAATAGTGGGCGTGGACTTTTTTTCCAACTAGCACCTGATTGAATCTAGAAAAGTAGGTGTAACAATTGGAATTAAAAAACTATTTTTATTTGTCTTCAATGAAGGAGTATCAATGAGTCTTGAACGTAGAGAGTAATTTAAAAGGCCTTAAAGTGACAGCAGCCTAATAAACCTGCTACTGTCTGCCTAATCAAAGAACAAAAGTAAAAGAGAAAATCACTCACCCACTGCTCGTGACTGAATAACTTACTTTAATAATCTATATGTAATTTAATTTAATTTATGCTGTGAAGACTGTGAAATGTTTGATAACTTTATTTAATTTCTGTATATATCCTACCTAGACTTACCTAAAATCTGAGAAAGAACTGTTTACAAGATTAAACAGGTCAAAAATAAAAAAAATAATTGCATTTTGACTGGGCTGGTAAAAATCTGATCTGTTCTGACTAGGCCAATAGAAAAAAATGAGCTATGATGAAGGGCACAGGTGAAATTTATTACAAGGTGTGAAGATTGTTTTAAGTTAGCTTATATTTGATTAACTTTTTAATCAATTGACAGCAATAATAAATTCTTCTTATTAAAAAAGAGGCAAGAAAAACTATAAATTAAACTGACCCAAAACTCTCTCACATGTGTCATTCTTATTGTTGAGTTCTGTCTTATATTTACCCTATCGAAACATGACTAACCATCCTTATGAAAGAAAGTACAGCAACAGCTTGTGAAGTAGAATTTACATACTGTATGTCTTGTGCCAGGAACGCCTCTCCTCTTCACAGCCAAGAGTTGAGACTCACCCACACCTCAAGTAATTTTAGTGGTAGCACTAATTCAGTTAATCCAACTGACCTTCTGACCCTCTCTGTGCTTCTCTCGAGATGTTCTTCAGCCCTCTCGAAGTCATTCAGATGTGGTTTGTGATGGATATTATTGACCGGCCTTCTAGATTGCATTTCATAAGTAATTACATAGACCTCATGGTGCAGTCTCTGCTTGTTTTAACATTTAATGATTATAAATGATAAATAAATGTTGGCCGCAGATGAATTACCTCTACTGTATGGAGCTGGACTGTGGCCAATCCCTCAAGCCAAACCCGCCTGTGTCTTGAAACAAGATGAATGGCGGCTGTTTTTGCTTATATTGTGTTATGGCCAATCAATACATTCCTCCACGGACACTAAGCCATGTGTGTTTGTTGACCTTTCAATTAGAAGTAATGTTTTTGTTATCTTGTTATCTTTGAATATGATATTTTATTATCTAGGGAGTACCTTAGACCTAATCCTCAATGTTTGATTTATTGGAGTAACCTCAAAGCTAAAAGCTTACAGTTAATCAAGGCTGTCTTTATTATGTAAATGTCATGTATCTGAAGAGTTAGATCCACTAAGTCCTGCAATGAGTGTCCACCGTAATTTTGTATCTATCTTTTACTGCTTGGTGACCTTTGTGCAATGCTGCCGCTGTTTAAAAGCTCTTGTTTACTTTGCAGGATAATCTGTTCAGATGGGCAGTTGGGCACTATAAAATCAACACTTTTTTTTTTTTGCACATGAAGGGTCACAGTGTATGTCTCTTCCTCAGTTACCTCAATTTTTATGACTGTAGTTATTTTCTTACATAAAGAGAGCTATGAATGGGAACAAATTGTTTTTGGTTTTCATGATTTTCATGATTTTCATTTGTTGGATAGCTGGCTTTTCTGGTGTATTTTGATTCAAACAAATAACTCTTATTTGTCTTTAATGAATCAAGAGCATACAGTACAACCAGCAACTCTTAGGCCTTTTTTTGTTTGTTTGTTTGTTTTGTTTCAGTGAATCAGAAGCATGGAGTGTGACCAGTTTAGGGTGATTCACGTACAAATGACTCTTATGAATCAGTGCTATGAATTCACTCTAGTGAATCAGGAGCATACAGTGTGACCAGTGTAGAAGAGGGAACCCATGGGACTACGGGTGTGAATCTTCACAGGTCTCACGGTTTAATTCAATTTCGATTACCATGTCTTTTTTTTACGTCTCGCGTCTCTTGCGTTCATTTTCATGTCTGAAATTTTACTTTTAGCTTTGGTTAAATGGAGTATTTTTCTCTCTATATATATATATATATACAGTATATAGTGATGGAATAGCATACAATATATCTTATATAAAGGAAAATATTAACTGAAATATAACCAAATCAGTCGAATAAGTTGTAAATCCTGTGTTATTTTAGTATTATTTATATGATCTAATTTTAGCTTAAGTTTTAGTAATTTTATGTATATTTATTTAGCTTTTATTTCAGTTTCAGCTATTTATTTTACTTAAAGAAAGATGCCAGTCAGGTGCCAAGCAACGTTTCTCATTTGATTTAAAGTTTTCTATTTTTTATTTTATTTTAGCCTTATTTTAAAATTCTGATAAAAAAAGGTTTTAATTAACAATAAGAAAACTTAATGGAAAAGATAAATCTATATTAATACCCAGTCCTATAGAGAGAACAGTAAAATATATCCCTTCAATGTTAGGGTTAAAAATGTTTCTAGAATATCAGGCATATTCACACTGTGACTAAGGGGTAAATGTGTCTGGATGTAATTATATATGGCAGTGAGGCTTTACTGTGGATGTGGGGTCTGGAAAGTCCCAAGATGAACTGTGTTATTCAGCATGGCAGTAAAGAAGGGTGTTGGAGCCTGTCTCCTGGACTGACTTTATTAGGTACAGCTCTATAATCCAATCTCAGCAGCACATTGCTGCAGGGAGGACGGCTGCAATCTTTTTTGTTCCTGTGACACAGGATGTATTTCAATTTGTTTCACCACAGTACTGCATGTAAACAGACAGCAGTCAGGCTATACAGAAATCAAATCAGTTTGCTATTTGTCTATGCAGAAAAAAAAGCACAGTATACATTGCAAACCCCTAGGGATGGGACGATAACCGGTTTCACGATAAACCGTGATAAAATGTACTGACGGTTAGTATTATCGTTTAAAATTTAATTATCATTAAAACCGTGTTTGATTATCGTGATTTTAATAACTAACTGAATCCTGTCGGCCAGTCTGGCGCAGGCGCGCAGCACGCAATATTTTTTTAAATTACTATTCGAGAAGGAATGGTGGAAGGCAGTGACCGTGCTCAGGAGATTTTTCAGCCTTTTAAGAGGACCAAATCTGAGGTGTGGTCATTTTGGGTTTTACAAAAAACTATTAAAAATAACTTTTGGAAATAACAATCACAGTCCTGGACAGTGAGTGAGCTTACACATTAAGATAATATCAGATTTTCTCCAGTCATTGTTAAAAAACAAGCTAACAATCTTTGCTAACTAGCGTTAGTGAAGCGGCCAGAGGGATCGTTCTGCCTCCACCTAAGCTCCGCCCACAAAAAAAACGTCACCATGTTTACCAACTGTAAAAGGGTCTATAGAATCTTGCTTAAAAACTGCATAGAGAGGCTTGTTTTATTTGTTGTTTGTTGATTTTCAATTATAAAACTTGTTAAAATGTTTTCAGTGTGAGCATCAGTTCTTTTTGAGCACTTTCATAAATTAACAAAACCGTGATAATATTGATAATCACGATTGTTTTGGACACTATAATCGTGATATGAAATTTTCATACCGTCCCATCCCTACAAACCCCACATGTGCATATAATATATCTGCATATTTTAGTTGCTCAGTGACAAATTGCCCTTTGTCTTCTGAAGAAGTTTAAGTGGTCATGCAAGGCCGGGCCATTAATCTGCAGCTTTTTGCTTTCTGTCATACAATGGATTATTGAGGATTTGTTTGGATTGCCTCCTCATTCCACATGTCACAAAACATTGATATTAAGCAGAGAATGCAACCGATAAGATGGTTATGCTTTTATTGTGTGGTGAGATTTCATGTTTTCATGTCGTTTTGGTTTTTCTGTGATAGACACTGCAGCTGCTGAGATGCAGAAATCACAAGTTTCAAGTCAGAAGAGCAACTGACTTGCAACTAGAGCTGGATAAGTAGTTCCTCTTCTGATGATGATTGTTAATGATTGTCCTACCAGGCCAGACTTGCATCAGCTCTTTGATTTTTCTCCTTGCTGTGAAAAACCGATCCGCTCTGATATTCCATTTATTTTAAATATAAATCTTGAATTTCAAGGCTTTTACATATGCATTCTGACTTTTCCTATAAGTAATATTTGTACTGTTATGTTCAATGTGAGAGTGCTGCTATTATACGCAGTATATTATTGAAGTGTGATTTCCATGAATTCCTGTGTGAAGGCCTCCTATTGATATGGCACTTTTCATGAATGTAGTACCAAACAGGGCCTGACACTCTGAAAATAAATGCTTTTTTTTAATTATTATATTAATGTCAATATTAATAGGTTTAGACTTGTCGGTTTCAAAGTTTCTGTAAACGTCAATGCAATTAGTCTTTGCGCAGGTTCTTAGGTACATTTTAGCTTAGATAATAGTTTTTCATATTGTTCAAATGCAAAATTATGCCATATCTGAGCTTATTTCAAATATTGTAAGATTTTTATGATGCAACTGAAAGAACGTGCCTTTTTGTCTGTCACTTTCTCGTTTTTCAAGCTTGTGTCAGCATTCAACATGGTTTGTTTAAAGGCTTTCGAGGCAGAAACGCTTTGCGTGTATTGGACTGTGCATTGAAGCGGATTGTTTTTGAGCTGACCTTTGTGTCTAAAGACGTTATGATAAGACTTATGATAAGGGCAAATCTGAAGTTTAGTGTGTTCCTTGTTGCATCAAAGTCAAAACATTGCCATAAATTGCTTTTGTGGGGTATACCAATCGGTACGAATGCTAAATGCATTGCTATAAGCGAGTACAAACTGTCCACAATCACTTCTCTTTCCCTCTGAGAGAAAGGAAACCTGTATGGAGATAAAAGATGAGGCTTCATTGGAGCATGGGGTTAATCAATGCTGAGAGCTGGATGTCCACACTAGAACTGCCTGGCCCTCATCTCTTTGATGGGAAGCAGGTGTCCTGTTGTCATCGATAAGGGGCTCATTGATCAAAGGCCCTTCAGGAGTCCAGTGCTCATCCATCAGACTCCAGCGTCCAGGCAATGTCACGGAAACGAGGACTGTCAGTGCCTCTCCTCCTCACACATCACCATGAAAGAAAGAGCTTCACTGGCCAGGCAATGTCAACTAGGAGGGTGTTTTTTTTCCCTTTTTATGGAGGCCCACACTAGGGGTGTGGGGGCGATCGGACAAAAATCTTATTTCACAATATGAGAATTTATTTCACGATATTCACACACACATTGGTGTGTCAATTCTGGTGTACAGAGCATATTCATAATATTAAAAATTTAGATTTTTAAATGCAAATGACTCAACTTCCCCCCTCCCTAATTATTTATGTGAGAATTTATTATAAATAATTAATCTTTAAGGAACTATTGAGCTCAAAAGTCCCAAAATGTCATTCCGAGTAACTGTCCTGGCTTAATATCTGAATACAAAAATATGACGAAAATGTAAAAAATATAAATAAAAGTATTTAAAATCTACTTGGGCATAATTGTATTGATGTATTGATACCAACAATAGTGATAATAATAAGCTTATTGACATTTTTATGACAGAAAGACTTTTGTCTCTTAATTGTGATTTCTCTAATGTCATTCCTGATAACAGACATCAATGATCATTTTGGACCATAATGCATTTTGGTATGTCATGTGACATAATATTGTATCAAAAACCATGACCAACAAACCATGTGCAAAGGTCAGTAAGTGTCTCTTAAAATGTTCGGTCACTGGTGCACTTTGTAGCAACATCATGTGGCCTTTTGGATAACACTAATAAAACATTTATAATGTTTTATTAGTGTTAACAAAAAACTATCTATTTGATCTAAAAGATGATAGCTAAGTTGTAGTTTTCCATAGGTGGTTAAGTTCAAGCATGATTATAAAGAAATATTAGTTTTGTCGTTCCTGGATAACAACATGTCATTCTGGGATAACTTCTCGGTTATTGATGTAACCCTCGTTCCCTGAAGGAGGGAATGGGAGACGTGACGTCGAACGTGAGCAACTGAAAGGGAACAAAAAACCTCTGTTAGCCAGGACATGTCATCTGTTATCCAGAATGACATATTCTTAACAATCTAGTTTTTAATTAACAATTATAAACTTTTAGGACTAGTTATATTATTAAATTAACATTATTTACATAATTGTTTCTTCCATATTTGTATGTTAGATTTCTCTTTTCTTCATTTTTTGTTGAGTTAAAGGTTGTATCAGGGATTGTGGGTGACGTCACTTCTGTTTGTGTTTGATTCGAGATCCCAAACAAACCAAGTTAGCTCGCCCCTCCCTCCCATTTCGTGCATCATTTCAAAAATATAATATTGTTGACCGAGTATATCACCATACCGCCAAGCCCTAGCTGTCATAGAGGTAATTTGGAAGAGTCAAAGGCTTCCAGCATGTCAAATCACAGTTAATTGACCTATGGTGATGTAAATGTTGCTTAAAACAGGCTGCCCGTCGTCGTCACATTGGCACACCTGCTTAAATGAGTGACAAAAGTCCCTTGTGGATTGCACAGAGAAATAGGGCATGCAAGGTCTGTGCAGCTGTGAAATGGGGCTGGATCCCAAACTCAGCCAGTGGCTGTTGAATTGGATTTTACCAATTTTTTCTCTTACTTCCTCTTCTCAACCAGCAACATAAAAATGACCTAAAAAAGGATTTATTGTAAAATCAAACTTACTGAACCTATCGAGTAAATTCATTAGCATAAGCTCCAGCCTTATGTAGTTCACATTGTATGTGGGTGGTTGACATTTATGGAGAAAATGTAGTGAACAAGACAAGAAAATTATATAGTTTGCTCTTACCCATGGCTACTTAGAAAACAGTATAATAATTGGACTTTTTCATTAAAAAAAAAAAACGAACTTAGCTTGTTTTTGTCACAGTTGGATATTAGTAACAACAGTCTTTTTTAAGACATACTGGGGGGAAACATCACTAAAAATTTTAATGTAATATAGTTTTAGGGAAATGTTTTAAGGTCTAAGTTGAATGGAATACAAACTTTAATAAACAGGCACTGAAAAACCCATATTAATTGGCCCTCAATCTCAAGTGTCTATGGTAGTTGTGACCCTGTCTTATTGACATGCATCATAAAACATGCTACAGCATATGTGTCATACAGTTGTTTTGCTGCCTATTTGAATAAACCTAGCATACTTGCAGTATAAACAATGCCACATAGCAACAGCACTTTTAATATAGCGCCGACCAAAGATGATTATGCATGTTCGTGTGCAAAAAAACTGACCATAGATCTGTAGCTCTAAAAAAAATGGCATGAAAAAGTTACAAGGCAAAAGTCAACAACTATTACTAATAATAATGTTTCCGTGTTTTTTTTTTTTTTTTTTTTTTGGTCCATATTATGAAAGAGGTAGCCTGGTTAAAACCAGACCATTCTCAGCGGACGTCGTGGATAGACCAACACAGTCTCGTGAAAGTGCGTATCTTTACCACGATTGTCATTTCTCGTGGCATTTATACGCCAAAAATGTTTTTTGCGTGCATATGCTACGCACTGAAAACCTCCTGGGTAGGTTTAGGGGGAAGGGGGGTGGGGAGTTCGTACTTATTATACGCCAAAAAGTGCGTATCATATGCACGAGAAAAACACGTACCATGTATACGCAAAAACTAGTTTTGGCGTATAAATGGCATGAAAAATGACATTCGTGCTATAGATACGAACTTTCATGAGATCGGGCTCGATAGACCTAAAACCAATCAGAGCGATGAAGGAGATGACGTATGCAGAGCGGCGGCCGGCGGGGAAACGTCTCCGAGTGTTGTTCTTTGCATGGTTTTTAACAAAAAGGAAACGTTCTTATCGCTTAAAACAGACGCGATAGCTGATTCAAACAAGTGATGTTCGACAGCGACATCCATCTTTGTAATGTAGGCTAAAAAAATCTGCTTCAAAATCCCAGGGCTGTCGTCATCATGTAAAGCCCGCCCCAACGTTTCTGATTGGTTCCTCGATTTCGGCTGATTGGAAATGGGCTTGAATGAGCTCTTTGCCAAACTAACTTTCAGAGCAAATGGGTTTTCCCAGGCTATGAAAGAGGTGTTGAGTGTTATTTGGACCTCTTTTGCATTCCAAAAAATTAAGAAAACCATATGTTTAAATGACTTTTCTTTTCAATTTCATTCCTTTAATGAAGTTTGCTGTTGTCGAAGCTGACGCAACACTAGCAAAAAAAAGCTACTTTTTTGTCTTTGAATACATTTTTAAATTAATTTCTGCCATTCTACTGCTAACCTTCCCTCTTTCCCACCTCCATGAAACCATGAAGTCCCCAACAGTATATTAATTTAGCATTTTATCAATTTCACATTATCTACTTTGAGACAAAATGCCTCAGCTTTGACTTTGCATGCGGACCCAAGGGGAAGCACATTGCTTTGATTAATGTATATTTAACAACTTGCTTTCTTTTAGTGTAGGCAAAGAACAAGATTTGCATTATTGACTTGTTGCAAACAATTAAGAGGTTTAATGAGCAGCCACCCTGAATTGATTTATCACTCCAGAACGTTGTTTAGATAAAGCTGTTTACTTGTGTACTGGATAAATGGATAAGTTATTTATCAAGCCTCTGAATCATCATCTGAACGCTTACAATCCATACTGAAGAACTGAGATTGAAATGGCCTATCTGAAACCCTTGACGCTGTCGGATCATCTTCATTGTTCGCTACTGCTGTGCGTCTTCTGCTAGTTCTGTCCCCAGCAGTGCCACTCAATGACACATTCAGATACAGTTGACACCCTCACAAAAGGAACACAGAACATCTTTAGATGCATGAAGTTGACACCACACAATAAGATCTGGTCTGGGTGTCATAGCGTCACATAAAAGAGCTTGTTCTATGATCATGGGGGTCTTTGTCTCAGGTAGAGGTTAGCAGATGGAGCTGACACCATTAATATTTACAACTCTAAATGAAATGAATACATTTGGACTGTCAGTCACGGCACAATGGAGGCAGTCAGCAGAAAAAAGCTCCCTGGTGAGAAGAGGCTACAGGCGTCTGTGCGCACTGAAATATTAACACCAAATACTATGAATGAATAAAGCAAAATCACTCTCTGAGGGGAATAGCTTTGCAGGTAAACTGTGTGTTAAGGGTTTTCTTTTTTTCCTGTTTTCAGTAGTACTGGGCTGTGGAAATGTATAATATGTTTTAGCATGTGTAGTTGGGATGTGTTCAGAGTCTAAATCTGAATTCGGGCACAGAAAATGAAAAGCCCATAAAAGGACATGGTTAGGCTTGCTGCGGTAGTCGGTTACATTCACGCATCACGTGAATATAGTAAGGAAAGATTACTGACAGGACAATGTCGGAGGATTTGGTGCTAACAGATCCTGAGCAGCATTGATTGTGAATTGGAAAGTGAAAGTAAAAACCAAGCGAACATTCAAAAGCAATTTCAATTCCCCACAACTGATAGTGGCTCCCTGATGCCTGCAAATTATATAGAATAATTACCCAACTACATAATTACGAGAGACCGCAAAGGCATTAAAATATAATTTTTTCCCTTCCATTTACCATTTTGCCCCATCAACATGTCCCCCGATGTGTTGTTTCCTCTCTGAACATAGTATTCAGCTTCGGGCACATCCCTAATTTGTAGTACAGTGTAGTAGAGCTCTGTACAGGAATGGTGCGACTAAAAATCAATATTCAAGGAGGTAACAAACCTTGGAGCCAGCCTGAAAGCTTTTTGGTCTCACTATTTGCTACATTTATCAGTGACACATGCAAAGAGCTGCACACAATTGCATAAATTGGATGAAAAAATACAGCTCACAAAGAAAATCAATGAGCACTGACACTTCTGAGCGCTCATGGACTGCAGTCACGATGAAGCAATTGAGGTCTGTTTTTGTCTGTGGATATCGGGTGTTAGTTGGGAGAGTCCTCTCATGATGCTTATGAAAGCACAGACAGAATATGCTTTATTTCATAGAATATGGTTGTTTTCTCTTTTATTTCCAGCCCGATTGCATTGGTATTCTTATGTAACATTATTAACATTCGTATTTTATGCATTATTCATTATGTGTTGTGAAATTGTGCCTGAAGTTTAGAACTAGTGTACACTTTCCATGTTTTAATTGGATCATTTGTCATAATGCAATGAAACATATTGCCGTCATTTTACTGTAGGCCATTGGTCATACAAAGCTTGCACTTATTATTCCCAGTCTTTAATTCAATAAATCACTATGTGGCAAGTATTATATTATTGGATGTTATTTTTTGGGGTTTTAGGGGAAAGGGCCAGATGGAAGGGGCTGTCCTCTGCTACCAAGGAGAATTGTTAAAATGGCTAAATCTGGTCAATGGGATTTGGATATGTGAATGGTCACAAAGTCCACAGAAACATTTCAAGACCACTAGAATGCAGAATATAAAGTGCAGTGGCTGGTCAAGGAAGACTAGAGAGCATTTTGACAGAACTTTGAAAATAATCTGAATGTAAGACCACCTTAAAACAGCTTCTAAAGACTTGGATTATACCTCCAAATTCATCTTAAACTGTAAGCCAATCGCTAAAAGAGGCTGGATTAAGAGGTTGTGTACCAGTAAAGAAACCATTATCTAATGCAAAAATAAATTTTATATATATATTAATATTACAGACTGGAGTGTGGAAGATAGGAGCCATGTTCTGCAGTCCAACAAGTCTAAATTTAACAACCTAGCAGCATTGGTTAGTGTCAGGCATGTTCATAGGAGAAGACTGAGTGTTTTAATACCAAATGCATGCATGACATTAAGCTGGGAGCATAATGGTATAAGGCACGCTTGTCTTCAGCAGGTGTTGGAAGGATCTATACAAAGTCTCTGGCACTTTGAAAATGGACCAATACATGGGAATCCTGCTGAACACAATGTAGCCAACTATGGAGGATATGTTTGGAGATCAAATGTGTATGTTCCAACATTATTACAATCCCAAACACACAGTGAATGCTTTATTTCCATGAGCCTTTTGTTTTTCTAGGCATTTCTTGCATAATACAAAAAAGTAATTATATGCTGGAGTTCGCCTATTCTTGCCAAATAATTTTGCTGTTCTTTTGACCTTTTTATCACAAAATGTTTCTTTAGCAACAAATCAGCATATTAAAATGATTTCTGAAGATGGCTCCTGAAAAATCAGCTTTGCCACCAGAGGTTTACATTACATTTTAAAATATTTTAAACAGAAAGCAGTTATTTTGAATTGTAATAATATTTCACAATATTTTTTATATACAAAAAAAATGCAGCCTTGGTGAGCATAAGAGACTTTCAAAATATTTATATATATATATATATATATATATATATATATATATGTGTGTGTACTGGTAAATGTGATCTCTCACTGTCTCTCTGCATGTGTTGTAGAACACTTATCGTACAAATAATTGTAATTACTAATGAGATTACCTTGACATTTGTCACTCATAAGAATGAGCCTCTTCTCAGCTGAATCCAGCACAGGCTAGTGAATGTTTAATGTTATGGCCACAACATATTTTTCATATACGCAACAAAAAATATTTGTTTTTGTTATTTAAAGCTGCAGTTCGGCGTTTTTCCTCTTTGTCGCCATCTCTGTTCGAAATCCGCAATTGCAGTCATTTGGGGAATTATCAACTTTTTTTGAGTTGTACTTCAACACCCTCGCCACAGCACAGCGCTGATGAAGGCAATGTTTGAGGAGGCTGTGCTGTAAATCACCGCGCCAGTGTCGATACTGGCATTCAGAATCACAGATTATTCTTTTTGATAGTATGACCAACATAATAATTTTCACCGGAAAATGTCATCTGAACAAGTAAGAAACATACACTTTTGTTCTGGTTCTTTTGGCGCTGATTAAATCTAACATTTATAAGTTTATACGTTTATAATTATTTTGCTTCTAAATTATCATATCACGCAAAACTGTGCAAATTATACTTTGTTCTCAAATTGTTAATGTTAACAACGTAAGCAAGCATTGTGTGACTACATTTAATGTCCTTCCGATATGTATCCTTGTTTTCGCATGGGTCTGGTTGCAGTCTTTCTGTACAGTACATCCTAAATGTCCTTCAACTCAGTCTGGCCGTGGCCCATAATAATTCAGATTCCAGACATAAGTGATGAAAAAGTCATGAAAGAATCTGTTAATGACTATACTCTATAGAGCTTCCTCTGCCTTATTCTTGAGGTTTATGCTCAGATCTCAAGCATTTGATCTTGGCCAGCCACCCCTCAGATTACACTTCTAGCTCGTGTTCTGTTCAGCCATGTTGGGCACAGGAGGGGCAGGATTCCTGTGCCTCCCAGGCTCCATTCTGTCCTGCTGGGTAATCCTGGCCATTTCGTAAGAATTCAAGATTAATCTGAATCTTCTGTTGCGCTCAGCCATGGTGATGAAAGTCTGGGAGAGTTCCTCCATACATTGGAGAATTAATGACCTTGTCTGGGGATGAAAACAAGATGTTAGCTTGAACTAGTACATGGTACAGCTGTCGTCATTTATCTGTAACAATACATGACTTCAGTGACTTCAGTGACTCATTTTAAGGAGTCCTAAGTGCATTAGTGTGCTTATTTTTTAAGAACTTGCTCAAGCTGTTACTTCTTGAAATTTTATGAAGACATATGCTGTTGGGCATATGTTAGACATATGCACTTGTAAATTTCTAGACCAAACATAGAATATCAGATATTAACTTCTCACGCTACACTGTAATAGTTGACTTAACTTAAAATAAGCGAGGAAACCCATTGCCTTAAAATTAAGTAAATTAACCAAGTGTAATGGAAAAAATAAAGTTATGTGAACTTGACAATTCCTCAATAAATTTACTACGCATGAAGTTTATTTACTTAATAATTTTAAGGCAACTAGTTTCCTCTCTTAAAAAAAAAAGTCAGTGATGAAAAAAGTCAGGCATGAAGTGGAAGGAGCCAATTTTTTGAAAGAGCCCATTTTAGGGCACGTTTACACTGTTACTTTTTCCTAATTAATTTACTGTGTTGGTGCAACAACTGAAACGACATGTGCACACTAATGATGTATTAGTGGGTGAATTCATTTTTGGTATATTCCTTCCTACAAAGTGTTTACACACTTCTACAGGCGTCAGTGGAGGCTCACTGTGGAGATTGTTACATTCTTGAGATGAGCTCTTCAGAGTTGTGTTTACTGACAGTTCTGCTGTGGGTTATCGCTCCGCTCCGGTTCATCACATGCTGTCTGTTTCTGACTGTGTTTTCACTGTGGTCACTAAAATATTAAGCAGCACTGAATCAGAAATGTTCCTTGACCACAAAATTAGCATATTAGAATGATTTCTAAAGGATCGTATGACACTGAAATCTGGAGTAATGATGATACTAAAAATTCAGCTTTGCCATCACAGGAATAAATTACAGTTTAAAATGTATTTTTTAAAAATCACAATATTTAGCATTATTAGTGTTTTTTTTTCTTAATTTTTATTAAAATAATTGCAGCCTTAAGCGATTGTTCAAAAAATGTTTAAAAAACCTTACCGACCCTGAACTTTCGAACACTAAAAACATACATATATATATATATATATATATATATATATATATGATAGATATAAATATATAATATATATCATTGTATATTTATTCATAATTTCACTTAAATAACAATAATATAATTATCATTGAAGTGTCACAACTTAAATATACAAGCTTGGATCATTCTAGAGAAAATTTCAAATGGCACTTAGAGGCTTTGCATCTGAACTCTTCAAGTATATTATTACTATTTAAAACAAATTTGATTCTTGGCAAGTAGTAGAGGACTGAGTCATCTGTTGTATATTATAGCAAAATTTGTGCCTCACTAGAAGGTGAAATCCTCAAAAAAAATTATGCTACTCCCTTTGAAGGCTTTGTGAAGGGATGCTCAAAGAAGAGGCTCATTACCATAGTAACTCCTTAAATTCTTCATTCACCTTGATATGGAGAAGACAGGCAGTATAGCACAGATGAGTTCAGTCCTTCACCCCCATTAAACAAGTGAACTCCCCTGTGTGAATCCTGAGATGAGTTCAGCAGGTTGACATGGCACCTCTAATGGATATTAATGCCTCTCCAACCTCCTGCTTTGCCAACGAGGGTTACAGACACATCTGTGGCCTCGAGTTGGCCAAGAAAATTGTTGGAGAGGGCTTACAAAAGACTGCAACCATATCTTACTGCATGAAATTATGTCTGTCAATGAAAAACGCCCTTGATGTCAGTCTCTGCATTGTCTGAGGAAGAATTGACCTTTTTCTCTTCTGCGGATTTAATTTCCTTACTCTCAACCGCTGTGTGTGTTTTTTTTTTTTTAGCCGAGCAGCTTGTTTATGAAGCGACAAAGTACATGATGCAGATTGAGTCATATAGTGTAAGCTTTATTCATCCTACTGATTTATGGAGATGCAAAAAACCTTTACCATAAAACCTTCAAAATACATTTTTACATGCAATTCAGTGGCATTTAGCTGTGTCTTGTTGTCAAGTTTTACAGACATTTGTTGTCAAATGAGTTACTGAATTAGCAATGTTTCTATGTTTTTGAATGAATCTTTATTCTTAAATTAATTGTTGCATTCGGCCGTTATGCACTGACTCACAAGTAAATCCCATTTGAAGTGTGTTGCTACTTTGGTGTTTTTTGCTGCCCTCAAAGACTAACTAACCATAGCATTCAAATCCAGACTGCAAAGGATCGTTCCATTGGTTGGACCTACTGAACGAATACACTAAATGAGTCTGTGATTTGAGTCGCTAAGTGGAAACACTGAACAAACTAGAACATCTCATTAGTAAATGAAATGAACAAATTAGGATGTGTTGTTCATGAATGAGTTGGCATTTCAAGTCTAAACAAGACTCTAACTGGGACATGCCATTTGTGAATGAGAAGCTGCTGACCAATAGTGTTTGAAAGAGGGCATGTTGTTCATTCAGTACAAAATATGAGTCAATCTTAGGTTTATTTTATGTCTAAAATTATTTATTATTTTATGTTATAATAAATAACATGTCCCAATTAATGTTCCAATTATTTATGTCTAAAAATATATGATGGTACACAGTTAAAATGATGCAAGCATGTTTCTGAAACCCATGATCAATTTATTTAGGCTTTTTTTTTTGTAGCTGATAAAACCATATAACCATCTTTGTTATATGGTGAAGACACCCAGTCATTATGCCCATGACTCTTTGTTTTTAAACAATTCAGTTATTTATTTAATGACTCAATACGACTCAGTCACTGCATACAGGTTGTAACCTAGAGTGAAGGTGTGGTAACATTAGCAATTTCAGTGAGATATCTGCAAAAAAAGTTTGAACCATAATTCACCTAAAACATTCTGTTGGTAATTGTTGCAAATTTCCATGGAAAAACTGAAACCTGACACAAAATCAGCATGGGCAGTTCCCATGACATGACATTCCCGATTGTGCGGACACATATTGAAATGACTGGATTTTGACAGCAAAATTTCACAGTGCAACGGTAAGGCTCACAGAACAAATCAATGAAATTAATATTTTGATTCAGTTCACTCACATGAATCTGTTATGTTATGAAGTCCACTGAAGGCAAGTTAAAGGTCCCATGACATGGGGTTAATTTATTATTTTATAATATTTCCTGCTGCCCTTTGTTATAATATTTGTATGTTTTTTTAGATCAAAAATAGTCATAATTTAGAAATAAATTATGATGGACACACAGCCTAATTAAATCACCACCACCTTAAAACAACCAGTAATTGCATCGCCAAATGGAATTGCTAAAAAATAAATAATTGTTATTGTGAACTTGACCTCATCTTCCATTGGTCAGCTAAATAGATAGTCCCTCCCCAAACTCACGCCATTGGTTGAGCTAGATGGGCTGGTGTGGATTCTAAACAAGTCTGGATTCCCAGCATAAACCGATTGTCTCTGTATTTAATGGTAGAAAGTATTTTAACATTGAAAAAATTACACACCTTTAAATAAGTTAGTTTGTGTTTAAGAGGCATGGAAATGTATTTCACCAAAGAATAAGCTGTTATAGTCATTTCTCCGTTGTAAAATCTGCCTCATAATAAAAGAGCACAACTATTCACAGGAATGAAAATAAACAGATTTTAAAAAATGTGCGCTGCCACAAAAGTCTCCCAGAAATCCATTAGCGCCTACTTAAATACCCTAGTCATGTACGGTACACTCAGCACACACATCTAATACAGTATGTCGCCAGGATATTGTTCTTCTGTCGTTCTCCCTCTCGCACAGCACAATCTCTATTGTGGAGCCCTGTGGTACCACAGCATTAATTCCACTCCTGTACACTGTCACTCACACCCACTCTGCCTCATTCAACTGTAACCAACACCTCATTCACCACGTCCACCGCTCTAACTCACTGGGATGTGTGAGCGTGTAAGCCTTATATTCCTTCTGGCAGAAAGAGAATGTTCTGTCATCAATCATAGGCTGAGAGCGCCAGCCAAGAGTAATGTTTTACTGTCAAAGCCATTTGGGGTATTAGGCTAATAAAATGAGTTTCATTGTACTTCCTAGAACACACTTTGCTCTTGGTAAGTGTTGATTGCTTTGCACCTGCAGATGATATGTGACTCATTTTACATCTACCCTCAATATTTGATTTATTTCCAACTGGAGTCAGTGGGCTATTTCTGTGTGGGACAAGCGCTTGTATAATTGTGAGCGTGGAGGTTATGTTTGCTGAGGGGCAGATGAGGCAGCTGTTGACTAATTTGCTGGAGCAAATAAAGGATGCTGTCTGTCCTGCTGTCTGTGGGAAAATGTTTTTTCACATTTTGTCACATGATAGGATGGAGTAGGTTTTGTTTTTAAAGCCCCCCTGTATATATATATATATATATATATACAGCTTTAAGACAAACCCATTGCTGAGTATTTTCTCCTTAAAACTGCAGTGAACCAAAAACGTTTCTGACATAATAAACTACCTCGTAACCAATCACTTCAACGTGTGATCGTCAGCCAGTGGATCTCTGAGTGGTGTTGAGTTAGTGGAGGCGGGGATAATTTGCATTTTCATAGAGTAAGGGTGTAGGGTTGTATTCAAGCTATTTTAAGGCATGAAGACATTTTTTATTTTATTTAAAAAAACCCATTAAATATGTAATTTTGGTGATCGAAGATGAGTTTTAAGAGGTATAATTATTGACTACAGGGGGACTTAAGTATATTCTAAATTATGAATGTGTTAACGCTCTGATTCACCCAAAAGAGTCCCAGTTTCTTGAGGTAGGCCTATGTAAGTCCCGATTCACTAAAAATCTAAATGGGCCGATGTCAGTTTCAGCTGCTGGTCAGTGACTTATAAAGGGAACAGTAAAATCTGTCATTTTTTGTTACATTTTACACTGATGAACTTTCTATTCGTCAATGTATGGTTGTCATAACAATAACTTCACGCACTATCTGCTGCTCCTCTTCATATTCTCAATGCAGACAGCTTGTCACATTAGCTAAAAAGCTGGAGTTATGCCCATAAAACACATATGTAATTATATTTGATGGTTTTTGATTTTAGTGTGGTGAATAATTTGTTTACCAAAGTATTTAATGTAAATATTAAATTCAGAAGGAAAGTATTATAAAATGTTATTTGCATTTGATTTTGAAACTTTTAATATATATTAAAAGTTGATTATAGACTGAGATGCCCTGCAGATAAATGAAAGGTTTAAAATAAATACAACATGCCATCAATGTTATATACTACAAATATTATA